>CM017193.1:37697592-38247592 GCA_004837865.1 Musa balbisiana
TCCACTGTTGTCAGATATAGTGAGTGCTATGCAGGGTCGAGCTTCCGCGTAGAGGAATCACCCAACATCTCAAATGGCAATGGAATCGACGGGAGCTGTAAAGCAAAGAACATGCTTCCGAATCTTCCTCTCTGCTGCTTTTTGACGATGACTCGAGGAAGGTGTAGAGGCGATGCCAACCGATCTCGACTTTGTGACAGGCAACGTAGCAGATCGATGGCCACCAATTCCTTATCAGTGTCACACGTAAGGAAATGGGTGATCACCGGCCATCCATCAGCTGGTAGCTGTTGCACTTATCATCAATGGGAACAGTGCAGCAAATATTTGGGCTCTGGCAAGCCATCTTTCTTATTATTTTTCCCTTTAACCATTCAATGGATCCAAAGGACAAAAACATGAAAAGAAGATGCATTCTGTATTATTTCTTTGTATAGAATCAGTATGGTAAATATGATACATGTTGGAGAATGTGATGGCACTCATCTGCTTGTGGTCTTGAAAGATATGTTGTCCACCAGGTGAAGGATTTATATATTTGAAGAACAAGTGAGAGAAATGATCGATTTGAAGGGCTCTTAACACATACATGATTGTATATAGCAGAAGGAACTACATGTTCTCTCTTCAGGATTCCTTGCTAGAAATTGTCTCTGGAAGTTTGTACGTCGGAGGTCGATCGACTCCCCTTCTCGAATATTCTCTCCACCTTCTGGCTGCTGCTGCAGCTCTCTTGGCTCTCTCCTTCACTGCTGCTTCCTCTGTAGGGAAGTGCATGATTGATAAGTCCACCATAGAGTTCAAGCAGTTTTATGAATGACAATTAACATGAATATTAAACCAACACCGACAAAAGAGAACAAATTTAGAAGAAAAGAAGATTTATTTGTGATTAACAAGTTTGCATGAGCAGACATAAACATTTTGCGATGGCAGCACAGCTAAGTTATTAATTATTTTATTTTATCGCCAGACATTACGATGGCAGAAGTTTACCAGATTATGAACTGCAAGGATATATGCCAAGGGTTAATACAACTTCTAGTTTGGTGAACGTAAAAAGTTATGGTCAGTAAGAAAAGTAGCTCCTCTGGATAACAGTTTTGTCATAAATAACAGGAAATTAAACCTGACCTGCACCCTTAAAAATAAAGAACTAAGTACACTCTAGAAGCAAAGAGCATCAAGCCATATATGGATTTGAACCTCGATGTGTTTTGATGTTCTTGGTGTCTACTGCATGAAACCTGTCAACTATGGTTATGATCCACAGAGTTTGAGATGGTCTTGGATCGTAGAATGCTTGTCGCCTTAACAAGCAAGAATTGGTAGCCCAGCTGATGGAGTTGCTTATGTTGAAAGATTAAAAAACAAGTGGAAATGAAGTTTAGGACTACATAAACATGTGGATTGACAAGCAAAAAAGAACAGGCAAGCAAAGCAAGATAAATTTGACTATATTAGTTTTGAACAATACCTGTACTTGCGTAATTCTTTGGCACCCCCCAAATATTACTCCAAGACCCACTCTTATCATTCTCTCTCTGTTTCGTTACCCGTATCTTAGCCTTTTCCTGAGAGTCAGAAGAGAGAATTGATGCAACGAAAGTAGTAACTATAAGATTGGAAGCAAAAAAACAAAAGGTGAGTGGCATAGATGCAATGGTTAATGCTTAATTTTCAGCTATATAGAGTAACAATTCACATGAAAAGAGAAATGTGCATTATAAAGGAAGGCAATCATAGGAAACATCTGATGACACCTCATTTGTTGAAGGGGTGCAAAGAAAAGCAGCAGATATGGACTTTCCAAAAAGAAGTAAAGCCATAGAAAACAATCAAAGATGACAAAAGGACTTGGCTCTTTCTTGAGAATCGGCAAGCCTAAATTAAAAATAAACCTAGGGAGTCACACCCTAGACACAATTTTATAAGAGCATACCATCTAAGGGAATTACATCTATGAGATAATGCAAATTCTACTCCCTCCAGATTCACAAAGTATCCAAGAAGGAATTCAATTAACAAGAATGAACTCTGAGAATGTCAAAAGACAAAGGAATAGGCATACAAGTCATGGAATTTGAAATTCCATGGGCTACAAAGACTATTTAAAGAGTTGATGAACCTTACCAACACTTTTGCTTGGCGCTTATCCCATCGTGTACTTGCCTGCAACATACAAAACGAATACATGTCAGAATATATGAGAACAAGAGACATATGGTAACAATTAACAATTTCCAATATAGACATTGTTTTTAGTTGATGCTATTGTAGTATTTCTTAAAAAAAAAAGACTTTGTTAGGAAAGGCAAGTCAATTTAGATTAATGGTGTAAGGAGAGAGAGAAAGTGCTAAGAAGACTTATTAGAAACAATAAAGAATTTAAAGACACCAAGTTTGACTCGTGATTACCCTCATTATAAATTTAACGGTGGAAGCGACCTGTGCCTGAAATTATCCACACAGCTAACACAAGATGGATGGGGTCTACAACTTGTTGCTATTGTTCAAAGTATTGTCATTACAGGAAAAGAGGGACAGTACTTTTTGTGTTGTTAATAGTAACACACTACATATTAGAAACACAGAACAACTGACATAAGTAATCATATGGTAAAAAGTTGCAGTACAAATTAGCACAATACTTTATTACCATTCTGAACACATCAGTGGATGAGCTCCCCATTCCAGCAAGCATAAGCCCCACCTGCTCAAATCGAAACCAGTTTGTCACCATAAAAGTCAGACCTCTATGAGTTTGGATCATAGCATTTTGATACAATCAACTAAGTTAGTAAATGGATATGGTTTATTAGTTCATATATGCATATGATAGCATTTTGACATCATATATTTATAAGTTCATTTTCATCTGCCAAGTCTTCTTTATAATAGAGCTGTGTGAATAAGACTCAATCCAGTATGTTCAATACAAAGTAAATATTCTGAACATACAGAGTGAGAACTCAAGGCCGACAATGGAGTAGAAAGATAATGCCACAGGCTATGAGAAAAATAAGATACATTTCTGTCATTTGATCATTTATCTGAGATAGAAGAAATTTAGAAGTTTCATCTTACATTCACTCTCTCCACCCTGCGCATTTCATCTTCAAGGAGGGAAAGCTGTGCAGCAGAAGTCCAGTGAATGCAATCAACTGGACTGAAATAAATATTGATAGTCAAAGTCAATAATATGGCAAAAATCAAAAAGCAAAGTTCAGTTGTAAAATGGACATGTCATACAATAGAAACAGAGTAACAAATCCATAGCATCTCAGTTTATCATGAAGCATGAACTCACAGAAGATGGGAGTTATCAAAAAATGAATTGGATAACCTGAAACACAACAGGAGCAACTTGAAGTTGTCGATGTGAGAATTGTGATATAGCACAGATTTATAAAAAGTGCTTAAGGTAAAGGAGAAAACGGAAAAAAAACTTATATATTGAATGCTTTTCTACGACTTGTGGATAAAATAGTCCTAGTAGATAAACACACTGTAACAAACTTTGACAACATCATTAGTTGCCAAATGCAGCTAGATTTGTGAAGCATTCTCAAATAAGAATGTGTAATTGCAGAAAGCCAGAAACTTCAAGTACTAAAACCATGCCTAATCTATTCAGTGGAAAATAGCATTTCCTGGTAAATCACAAGCATTGAAAAATTATTCAAAATTTCAAATGAAGGTGATGCTAAATGCCTAAGCTTGGTTTGCCTTCTATAATAGTTTAAGAGTAATTATTCGTGTTTCATCATCATCTCAGAACCTTCTTGGATGAATCATCTCATAACTCCAATGACACGAATGTGCCAATCATCATTCCCATTAGATGAGAAAGAACATTTATTCGCACAGTAAAAATAATACATTTTTCTTTGAAAACTTAAATGACCGTGGCCTTAATTTGCTAAAATCTAAACTTGCAGTCCTTTGATGACCTCTTCAGTAACCTCGCAAACTGCATTAATTGAATCAAGGCTAGATAATTATATAAAGCATAAGATACTAGAAAAAAATAAACAATACAAATTAATGCTTCAAACTTGCATTGACAGTAGAGCCCAAATCAGTGACAGTCAAACAAATAACATATTCCCATATGTTCCCAATATCTATCTCACCAAGTATCAATTGCTTCTTGAACTAAGTCAGGATTCCCTGATTGGCAGCAAACTCTTGCTCGCCCATACTCTTCCTCAATCTGAAACACATCTGGGGCCACATTAGCACAGTTTTTGCACCCTGTTTGTGCAAGAGAAAGAAAAAGAAGTCATAGATGAGTGTGCCATTCGAGAACACTTTATGTATTAGGAGTGACAAAACGAGTCTATATGATTAGAAGCACAAGAAACAAGCACATAATAATGAGAAAAACTCATTCCAATGATAACACATACTATAAAGAACAAACTCTACTTATAAACCAAACCAGGGAAGGAATATGGCATACCTATGCAACTAAACTCATCAACAAATGCATGATCCTTTGGAGCGCTATCATCCAAGAAAGGATTGACAGCAGTTGCTGCGTATCCATGAATTTCATCATACACCATCCGCTGCACAGGATCACCGAGCACCTGCTCTTCCATCCTTGTTAGTTTACCGAATGATAGCTATAGAGAAGTGAGTATTTGAAGCATCTATTACTTCAGTTTCCAGTTGAAGAACCCACCGCATAGACCTCATTGATGAACATGCAGAAGTTATTAACATCCGGAGCATTCCCACTCAAGTCTGGATGGCATGCTTTCATGCAATTGTAATAAGCTTTCTTTATCTGCTGAGGAGTGGCATCTGGCAACTGGTATTCACATAATAACATCAGCACCAAGATGTAACACATAGAGGAATGAGTTCACATATTATTCTAGTTATAACTTATCCAGTAAAACAATCTACCATCAAAATTGTACACATTTCAGATATATATAAACCTCATTCTTCCCAATCAGAAAATATGAGTTCTACTTGCAAGACTAGCCCATGTTTCTTGTGGATGATGAAGGATCGATATGGATGCTACATCAGCCCTTATAGTTTCAAGGCGATGCACCCTCGGTTAGCATAGTAATGCAGCATTTCAGCTGGCAAAAATGTTGAAGGATCACTAGCACGGTTTGGTTAGTACAGCTTTCTTACGATCTTCATATTCATGAAGAAGAGAGACGATATATAAGCATAACACTGCTGCAAGGAATCAAGAAATCATAGTCCACCCACTCGAATCCATCTCAACGAACGGATCAAAAACCTGAAAGAAAAGTATTGGAATAGAAGGAAAGGATTGGTTACCAGCCCAAGAACCGCGTAGTAATCATCGGCGACATCATCCCGCGAGGAGAAACCCTCGGCAGCCGCCGTCGCTGCGGCGGGGATCCTGAAGTCCCTGTTCTGCCACCGCCGGCTGCACCGACGGTGGTGGCGGTGGGTTCTCAAACGCTCGGCGGCCGCTAGGCTCCGCGTCGGGGACGGTGTCTTGGGGAAGTCACGGAGCAAGTCGGCGCGCACCGGCGCGAGCAACTGGGCCATTCTACCGACGAATGGACCCGGTTGTCGAGCCCTTCGCCGGCACGAGTTCTCATTCACTTCATGTTCTTCTTAATTTCCTCCACCTCTCAAAAAACGTCCGATTTTTCGGCTCTACGGCTTCCCCCCTTACGATATTTAAGATATCGTGAGGCCCAGAAGGGTCGCTCGTCGGTGGCTTGGGTTGAGTCAGCCGCCGAGTCAAGAACCGACCCGGTCCCGACCACCCGGTCTAATGTAATCGACTCGGGCCACCTTCCTCCCTTCGGAACGCCGCAACCGCCTCCTTGCCATCTCAGAGGAAGCTAAGACGACGAGCTCAAGAGCGATCGATGATGGATCGACCACCCAGCACCCCGAAAGCAATCTTTGCTTCCATTCTTTCCTCCTACCTGCCGATGCCGACGCCGCAACCCTTGTGCCTCTCCACGCCGCTACAAATGGCCCCTCTCCCCAGGATTCACCCACCACTTGGGCGGCGTAGGAGGCGGTGGGAAGATGATGGAGTCCGGAGTCCCTCTCTGCAGCACCTGCGGCGAGCCCGTGGGATTGTCATCCGCGGACAAGGAGGAGGTCTTTGTGGCTTGCCAGGGTTGCAACTACCCTCTTTGCTCCGCCTGCCTCGAGGATGAGATCAGGGAGGGGCGCGATAGCTGCCTTCGCTGTGGGGAGCCTTACGTTCGCAACGTGACGGGTTCGATCTTTCGCTCTTTCTCGGAGTTTGCTTTCAATGTCGTGCTGAACAAGTCGAATGCTGCTCCAGTGAGCTTAGTTGAAGGGGTGATCGGTTGCTCCTCTTTGTTTTAGTAATTTAATTCTCCGTTTTCACGGTTAGGGTAGGAAAAGGAAAAGAGATGCCATTGGTTTTTAGGAACAAGATCGACAGATTTGATCGTTAATAAGCGATTTATGGGGTTAAACTCTGCAGAAAAGGCGACTGAGGAGAGCAGCAATCACGAGGCTTCAGGAGTGAGATTGAGAACCGCAGCCCATGTCCATGATCACCAGGTATGTCTTTCTCCTATTGGTATTTTGTTTGATGATCTCTTTTATTCCTTGTTATTTTCTTTTGCTGAAACTTAAGACTACTACGATATCGCGACAATCAACTTCAATCCGGTAAATAGTTTACAAGAGGTTCCTGTTTCATCTAATTTTCACAGGAAAATGGAGGTCATGTTAGAAACTCGAGTAGTCTCTCCATGGTTGAAAGTGGTAGGTACTTATTTGATTGTTTCTTTTATGCTGTCACATTGGTTGGATACTTCATATATTGCTTTCTCTAAGTTCGTGCAATTGTCGATTAGATCAGCTTTGCGTATCGTATCATGTCGGTTCTTCGCGCTCACTCATTCTCACTGGTTCTTTGTTGGTTTTTCTCTTTCTCCAGAGGTAAATGGTGAATCTGGGAACCCATTATGGAAAAACAGAGTGGACAGTTGGATGGAGAAAAAGAGCAAGAAAAAAGCTTCAAAGAAGGCCGAGAAAGCTCAAATTCCAGTAGAACAGCAGATGGAAGACCAAGAGTAAGGACATATTTCCATAAATAAAGTCAATATTATTTTCTGAACAAACTAGTATATTTCTTATCGGTACTGGGTGACTTGCTTTCTGTTTAGTAAAGTTCTTAAGGACAAGCAAAGACATGAGGTTGCATGTTCATACTGCATCTGGTCATCTAATGTAATAAATGTTTTGGGCAACTGGTTGGGGCTTGAAATTTTTTTCCATGTCATGAGTTGATAAGGCTGTGTTCTTTGCTTCCTGTTTCAGGATAAGAATATTGCTCATTTGCTCCATCTGATTTGGCCATGTGCAGGTCTCCAGAAGCTGGACAGCCACTTTCAAGGATCATTCCGCTGTCACCTAATAAGTTGACTCCATATAGAGCTGTGATCATAATGAGATTGATAGTTCTTGGGCTTTTCTTCAATTACAGAATAACCAATCCTGTTGATAGTGCTTATGGTCTATGGCTAACGTCGGTCATATGCGAGATTTGGTTTGCAGTCTCTTGGGTATTGGATCAATTCCCCAAATGGTCACCTATCAATAGACAGACATATATTGACAGGCTATCTGCAAGGTATACATCTATCTAATGGTTCAAACATGTTGAACTACACTATGCAGAAGAGATTGTATGGAGCAGTCAAGAAAGAGGTTACTATAGTTATCTCATAAAACTTCAAAACATGTATTAGATTTTTTTTTAGGTAGAATAATATCCTGTCAACTTAATTACGTCGTTCAAAACAACATCCATTTAGACTTTGATGTTAAATTTTGGAAGTAGTTTCGGTGGTATAAAATGGTGTTTTGGGTGAGTGGGAGGTGATGGAAAAAAAAAATTCTAGGATGAAGTGTAAATACTGCATTAAATGAGAAATCTATAGGAAAATATATTTGCATTTACTTCCATGATTGTGTATGTTCATAGTCGATCTGCAGACTGCAGGTTGTATTGGCTATATAGCATTAAAGATATCAGTGTTCTATGAGTATTTGTTAATTCTTGTACTCTAAATACTGATGAAATTACCACATTTCTAACTTAGGAATATAAACAAAGTCACCACTTACAATCAGCCTGAGAGATATATTTTTTTAAAATTGGTTATCCATCCCAATATGATAATGATTATGCTCCTCATATCATTCCCTTTTTAGTTTTGGTTCAATATGAATGAAGCCTTCAGGATTTTGTATCCAGGAACAGATGCGTACATTTTAAATGAGGAGCTTAAGTGAAACATTTTGGTGAATGATGTTATGATGCTCTAGCTGGATAACCTTTCTAGGATCATGTGAGAAGTGAAACCTAGAATAGGAGCAACAATCGCCAAAAATCTTTAATAAAATTATCGTGGTAACAAAAATGTGAGGATGATCTTTGACACAGACTTTCCAAAGATGATCTTCCATTGTCATTGTTGTGTGAATTTAGTAAGATATTATGTTTATGATGTTTGCAGAACTCTACCTTTATTTCTTTTTGATTTGATGGCATTTTCTCTATATGTTTTAAAACTATCTATACATGTAAACTTGTTAGTGAAATTTTAGATAGGTATGTTTCTTTTATCGAATAGCAGATCTAAATAACAAAAGATGAGAACAGACTTGTTATTATATAATCACTAGAAAAGTTGACTTTAATATCTAATTTCCAGGTATGAAAAGGAAGGAGAAGAGTCACATCTGGCTCCTGTAGACTTTTTTGTCAGTACTGTTGATCCACTAAAAGAACCACCATTGATTACTGGCAACACTGTGCTTTCAATTCTTTCTGTGGACTACCCTGTTGAGAAAGTTTCTTGCTACGTATCTGATGATGGATCCTCAATGCTTACTTTTGAATCTCTTGTTGAAACTGCGGAGTTTGCTAGAAAATGGGTTCCATTCTGTAAGAAATATTCAATCGAACCACGGACACCTGAGTTCTATTTTTCTCAGAAGATTGATTATTTGAAAGATAAAATACAGCCATCTTTTGTCAAGGAGCGGAGAGCAATGAAAGTAAGTATTCTCTGGAGAGCCAAGAGATTTCTTGGAACTTCTGAAACCATTTTTCACAAGTTGTTATCATTGATATATGTTCTTGTTAAAGGGTTAAGGTAGATCAATAATAATACTCAAATTAGAGGAATGCAACAATGAAGTAATGATTCTATTCTTCACAGAGAGACTATGAAGAATACAAGGTGAGAATAAATGCTTTGGTTGCCAAGGCTCAGAAAACACCTGAAGAGGGCTGGATCATGCAAGATGGAACACCATGGCCAGGAAATAATCCACGAGACCACCCTGGCATGATTCAGGTTCATCACATTCTTTGGTTGAAATTACTTAATATTGGAGTTCTAAAATGGGTGATTGCATTTAATATCTTATTGACACCTGTATATGTGTTTGTAATTTTCCTCAAAGGTTCATGGCAAAATTAGAAATCCTTGCTGATTGCATGCAGACTGTTCTTCTTTTTTTCCTTCTCTCTTTCTTTGTTGCATTGGCCAGATATATCATATGTTCATCATTGTTTGTTAAATCAACATACCACATCTCTGAGTGTATCAATTGCTACCTGTTTTGGCATATGAAATATCATGGGAGCATTTTACCAAGGCAACTGGTTTAATTCTGAATATGGAGCCCATCCGATCAATAGGTTCTGATGGTGTTTCAACTGGTTTAATTCTGAACATGGAGCCATCTGGCCAATAGGTTCTGATTGTGTTTCATACTTAATTGTCCACTGTCTTCTTATGTTATCAGAAGTATCGAGTACCAGATGCTTGGGATATCAATTAAGGATATATATTTGTGCATATGTCTTCTTTGTACAAATTCTTCTCTCTTGGCATGTTAGTAGATATCATTTGTTCATTTGCTTGTAGTTCGCTATGTTATAATTATCTTGAACTATGAAATTAATTATTATGAAAAGTTTTAGTGCTTGCTCAAGTATTTGATCGTTGATCTGTATACATACTTTTGGCAGGTTTTCCTCGGACATAGTGGTGCCCATGACATAGAAGGAAATGAACTTCCTCGGTTAGTTTATGTTTCAAGAGAGAAGAGACCTGGATACCAGCATCATAAAAAAGCTGGGGCCATGAATGCTCTGGTAGACTACTCTGTCGATTTCTTATTAATAGTTAGTTTATACACTGATGTCATCCTCATCATTATTCACAAATATATAAATCTTACAGGTTCGGGTCTCTGCAATTCTTACAAATGCTCCCTACATTCTTAACCTTGATTGTGATCACTATGTTAATAACAGCAAAGCAGTCCGTGAAGCAATGTGTTTCATGATGGACCCAGAAGTTTGTAGAGATGTCTGTTATGTTCAATTCCCTCAGAGATTTGATGGTATAGATCGGAGTGATCGATACGCAAATAGGAATATTGTCTTCTTTGATGTAAGATTCAAATGATAGAAGAACCCTACTACTAATGATTGCTGGTGACTTTAGACTTTAATGATGCTTTTCTTTTATATAGGTAAACATGAAAGGGCTTGACGGCATCCAAGGACCAGTATATGTGGGAACTGGGTGTGTTTTCAATAGGCAAGCGATGTATGGGTATGGACCACCATCTTTGCCAGTCTTGCCGAAGTCCTCATTCTGTTCTTCATGCTGCTGCTGTTGCCGCCGTTCTAAAAAAGCTCCTGATGACCAAATTGATGTTTATCGAGATGCCAGGCGTGAAGACCTCGATTCTGCCATATTTAATCTAAAAGAAATCGACAGTAAGTATATTGTATTGTGGTTGTGTTGAAAGTTAGATTTTTTTTAAAATTGTATGTTCTATAGCTACTTCGTGCATGCAGATTATGATGAATATGAAAGGTCCCAATTGATCTCCCAAACGAGTTTCGAGAAGACCTTTGGGCAGTCTTCAGTTTTTATCGAGTCGACTTTAATGGAGAATGGGGGAGTGCCTGAATCTGCAAATCCATCAACTTTGATCAATGAAGCAATTCATGTCATTAGCTGTGGATATGAGGAGAAAACACATTGGGGAAAGGAGGTGAGCGTTTGTTTTCATTCTTCTTTCTCTTGCCTGCAACAAATGCATCATGTTGCAGAGGAAATTGATTGTTGCACTTCCTAAATTTTTTTATTCATTTACTAAATAAAAAATGAACAGATAGAAAATAGGTTCTCGTGATATTGTCTTGAGGTTCATTGTGGGCTTCATAGTTTAATGTTTTCTTTAGGGGGCTTCCAGGTGAGTAAAACATGTAAACAAGTCCTGTTCAAAGCAATGTGTTATCTCTGCATAGTCCGTATCGGGAATCATTGATCCATTAGAGAGTTAGGTTAGGTTTGTGTTCAAATGAATTTTGTAAGCAGTGAGGTTTAACTTTTCCCTGCCTGGCATGATTTGGTTTATCAACAATCTTCTTGTAGAAGTGACCTGGATCAGTCAATCCAACACAGTTTAGGTAATTGTTGTCACACTGTTGAAATATAATGTATGATAAAAAGAAAATATCTCTATCAGAAAAGCATTGCACCACTGCATCATAAGAGCTTCAGCAGCTTTATTATAAATTTTGCTTAGTTGCCCAACTCTATTCATATGGCTCGCCTGTAAATTTCCAAAAATGGATCTAAACACGTCAGATTCACAAGAAGCATTGTTTCTTATTAGTCAGAATTTGTCAAGCGTGATCATGAGATTTGTTTGTCATGGAGGCAATGGAGTTACTAATAAAAATATTGTGGTTCACATCTAACTTATTTAGTTGACTCAAGCGAACTTCAATATATTAAACTTCCATATACGGACTGCTTTTATATACTTGTATATGTGCATATGCACACACTAGTAACCCAAGTACTTTATAGGAAATTATCATGCCACCAACCTGGTTTATCACTCTCAGTATTTGGGTATTGTAACATAGCTTGTTCCTTAGCATTGAGTTATAATTGCTTTTAATTTACCACGCGATTCATCTTTCCCTGACTTTAAGCAGATTGGCTGGATATATGGATCTGTCACGGAAGATATTTTAACAGGTTTCAAAATGCACTGCCGTGGCTGGAGGTCAATTTACTGCATGCCTTCAAGGCCTGCTTTCAAAGGATCTGCTCCAATCAACCTCTCTGATCGTTTGCATCAGGTTCTTCGTTGGGCTCTTGGCTCTGTTGAGATCTTCCTTAGCCGACATTGCCCCCTTTGGTATGGATACGGAGGTGGCCGTCTTAAATGGCTTCAAAGATTGGCTTATATAAACACCATTGTCTATCCATTTACATCACTTCCACTTATTGCTTACTGCTCGTTACCAGCCATTTGTCTTCTTACTGGGAAGTTTATCATTCCTACGGTAATGCACCATTCTTTCATGGCCTACTCAAAGGTTTTTTATTGGAACTATCTTTTTTAACCTTGGTAGTGACTCTGTCTTATTTATTTATGATTTTGTTGTCGTCCAGTAGTTGTAGGAATTTATATCATTCTCTTTGGTCCATTTTATAGTTAAACAGAAAAAAAAAGCCTAAATATATTAGGAAGTGACCTGGTTCACTTATTTTGAAGTTGATAATAACATTGTATCTTTCCCCTTTTTCTCATTTCAGCTTTCCAACATTGCAAGTGTGTGGTTTCTTGGTCTATTCATCTCCATCATCTTGACGAGTGTTCTTGAGCTGCGATGGAGTGGTGTGGGTATCGAGGACTGGTGGCGTAATGAGCAGTTCTGGGTGATTGGAGGCGTTTCTGCACATCTCTTTGCTGTTTTCCAAGGATTTCTAAAGATGCTGGCAGGCATCGACACCAACTTCACTGTAACTGCCAAGGCTACTGATGATACCGAGTTTGGTGAGCTCTATCTGTTCAAGTGGACAACTGTATTGATACCTCCAACAACCATTCTAGTCGTCAACTTTGTTGGTGTGGTTGCTGGATTTTCTGACGCACTGAACAGCGGTTATGAATCCTGGGGCCCACTTTTTGGGAAAGTATTCTTTGCACTGTGGGTGATCCTCCATCTGTACCCATTCCTGAAAGGTCTCATGGGGAGGCAGAACCGAACACCGACCATTGTGGTGCTGTGGTCAGTGCTATTGGCTTCAGTTTTCTCACTTTTGTGGGTGAAGATTGATCCATTCATAAGCAACTCGGGTGCTACTAAGTCTGAGAATTGTGCTTCCATCAACTGCTAAGCTTCTTTCCAGAAAGGATGGATCTATAACGATGATCAAGGATGCATGCAACCTTAAAATTTGTCTTTCTTTTTTAATAGTATCAATAATGAGTACTAAAAAAAGCTCTGTAATGTATCACTGAAACAGGAGGTGGACTCTATTGTGTTAAAATGTGAGCTTGTTTCCCAAAATATGTCTACCATGAATTTGTAGCTATTATTCTCATAAATCTTTAAGTTACAAAATAATTTGAGTCGAAACGAACCCTCGGCACAAAGAAAAGTTCCTGTTATGTTGTGTTTGTGAATATGTCGGGATGATGGAGGTGGATGAAGATTCACTTCATATGCTAATTATGTTAGTGTTGATGTGTATATTTGAAATCCTTGATTAACAATAATTTTACTTGTGTGAAATTTTGATAAATTTGGTTGGTCAAGAAAGATTGTATATTTGAAAATCTTTTACTTAAAAAATCTTGAAAATTACAAATAGGATGATGATAAGTAGCCTATGTTTTTATCATTAGGTTTTTGTATGGTTAAGAGAATGTTAATCCATGTCAAGGAAGTTAAAACATGCTTTTATTGGTTTCTCAGCAGCATTAAAACTGCTGTAATAAGAGCTCTCTTGGAGTAAGTTTATGCTCTCTTTTTTTATGTTGGAGTAAGGGTTAATTATAGATTACATCTGTAATTAGTTATCCTTAGCATCTCGATTCTTATATTTTTATAAATTATATTAAGATTGTTATACTTATTAAAAGTAAAATATTTAACTTTATTTTTTCTTATGTCATCGACCGAAAATATGATATTTATAAATTATATTAAGATTGTTATACTTATTAAAAGTAAAATATTTAACTTCATTTTTTCTTATGTCATCGACCATCGAAAATATGATAGGAGGAACGTACTGACTGTCTCATTTCATATTTTCGTCGTCAACAGAATCAATGACAATAAGAGAAACTAGATTAAATGTTTTATTTTTGTAAGAATAAGGATCATTTTTTAAAATATAAGAATTAAAATATTAAAAAATTATAAGAATATCATGTAATTAGTCCCTCGAGTAACCTTTGCATGGGGATAATTAATCATCCCCTCAGAAAACCCTATTTCGAAGACAGGACGATACAACCTGGAAAACTTTTATACATGGACGATTCGAACAACCTAAGCAGCACCGCACCACATCACAATTCCATGGAAGGCAGGAGAGGTGGAGTCAGCTCAGCTGCACGAGTCAGTGACACGGCGATGGGTCGATCTGCACGACTGCGCGCGGGGACGACTCTGCCCACGGCCCATCCTATCCATCACGTGTACAAAGGCTGCTTGCGATCCGCAGTATGGTTAAAGCAGCCTCACCATGTCCCTTTGGATCTCGCAGTCACCTCATCCCCTCGGACGCTTCACCTCTGCAATCCCCACCACAACACCCCCCCCCCCCCCCGGCCCCCCCGAATCGAACACCTTACGAGCAGCAGTCGGGTTCGCGCCTTCTCCACCCACCCACCCACCAACAACTCTCGCCTTTCTTCCAACTCCGCCTTCCATGAATCCTCTGTCAGTATCTCAGATCAGAAAAACTAATGCAAGAATCAACGCAGGTGCCACCCGAAAGCGATCGACTTTACCGCTGGCCGATGTGTCCTTTCCCCAAAAGAAATAAACGTCAGATCCCCTCTTCTTCCTGCGCTTTCTCGTGAACCTCGAGCCCTTGTAGCCAGGGAGGTGAATGAACCGGCCAAGCATCGACCGCCTCAAAGGTATTATTGTTAGCTCGGCTAAATTATTGCGCAGGGTGACGAAGATTGTAGCGTTGTACAACTCGATTGATCTACTACAAGATTCCGTGAATCTGAATCTGCTGCGTCTGCAGATAGTCTGCTGCTCGCCCACGAGACGAAGACGACATCATCATCTTCATCATTCTTGGATGTTCATGTATCAGTGGCAGCTTAGTGTGGAAGGCAGAGCCAATAAATGAGTACAGCATCATGTGGGAACTCAATGCAGCGACCACAGCGCTAGAGACGGAAACTTCATTGATAAGATAAAGAAGAGTGACAGAGTAATGAACGCTATAAAAGGACAGCACGATGTCTACAGTGCCTATAGAGCTAATAAAAAGGACAGGTGGGAGAAGAAGACACTGTGATTAAAGCTCTATCCCTCTCGTCGACTCAAAATAGCATTTGCTCAACCAACATTCCAAGAGTAACCAGCATCGATTTTATCTGCAAACAGGAAGGAGATGTATGGGGGAGAGAGAGAGAGATGGTTGGTTGTGGGTCGCTATGTCAACATGTGCTCCAGCTGATCGAACCTCTGAGGAGATTAATGCTGAGTAGTAGATACATAAAGGTGGAATTTTTTGCTGCTGAGATCCAACTTCTGCTTCAGCCGCACAGCTTGGAGAGGCAAACCAGGAAGATGACCAGGAAGACAAAGCAGGACAGCCCGATGGCCACTCCGAGCACCAGCTTGCTCGGCCCGTGGTGGTCCCCGCCGCCGCTCCCTCTATCCCCGCTCCCGTCGTCGCTGCCGTCGTCGGAGTAGTCCGACGAATCCGCCCGAGTGGAGCGGTCCGGGGGCGGCGACGCTGGTAGACCGTACTTGTCGCAGGGGGCGATCCCCAGCTTGAGCTTGGAAGAGAGCACAGTGTGGTTGTAGCAGAGGTTGCTGTTGCCGCCCACCTTGAAGACCTCGAGTCTCTTCAGGAAGGACGCGTTGAAGTTGAGCACTCCTTGGAAGTTGTTGTTCTCCAGATTTAGGAACTTCAATCCCTTCATCCCAGATAGGAACTTTGGGATGCTTCCGTTGAACTGATTCGAGCTAAGATCGAGGTGGACGAGCGCCGAGAGCTGAGACATGGAGTCGGGGATGGGCCCGGAGATCGAGTTGTGCGCGAAAGATGCGTTTCTGAGAGCAGCGAGGTCGCCGATGGAGTCGGGGAGGGTTCCTGTGAGCGCGTTGGAGCTGAGATCGAGGGTCTGGAGGAAGCCGAGAACGGAGATGGAGCTCGGGACTGGGCCCTTGAGGCGGTTGGAGGAGAGGTTGAGGCGGACGAGGTTGAAGGCGTGCCAGTGGTGGGGGACGAGGCCGGAGAGGTTGGCAGCAGAGATGGTGGCGGAGCGGAGGTGACGCATCTGGGAGAGGACCACGGCGGGGCCGCTGGCGGCGACTGGGACGCCGATGACGGAGAGGTCGGTGAGGTTCTGGATGCGGGAGAGCCAGACGCCGGTGAGGCGGCGGAGGGAGGCGGTGCAGGAGAAAGAGCGGAGAGAGGCAACGAGGGGGCCCGGGAGGCGCCTCGGGGCGGCGATGGGGCAGCGGAAGAAAGCGAGGGAGCGAAGGGTAGACAGGGCCCGGAGGGCGGTGGTGGGGAGGTCGAGGTCCGGGGAGCAGTTGGCGAGGCGGAGGGAGACGAGGTGGCGGAAGGGGGCGTCGTCGTCGCAGGCGGTGGCGTTGTCGCGGGGAGAGGGGGTGGCGCAAGGGTCGCCGGCGGAGGAGAACCCCATGGCCTGGAGCGCCGTGAGCTGGCGGGGGTCGAGGGTGGAGCCGGGCGCGTCGACCAGGGAGGCGGTCGGCGACAGGGACCGGGGGGTGGCGCCGCCGCCGGTCCAAGTGTAGGACGAGAGCAGGGTGAGAACCATCGAAAGGGCCGCCAGGCGATGATCCATTTGAGCTCGGAGCGAGAGCGAGGGAGAGAGAGAGAGTCACAGTGAGAGTGTAGTGAGTGCAGCGAGCGAGATGAGAGACGTTTGTATTCATCGTGAAGTGGGATTGAGATGCATCGTGGCCGTCTGATGAAGGGCCGAGTGATTTCTTGATCGAAACCGAACATCAGGGGGTCGGGTTCAGGTTTCCTTCACGGGCTCCGATCCGTCCGGACTTAATCTCTTTATAAATACTAACAACTAAATCGGATGCGCCTAACCGGGTCCGGATCCGCCTGGCCTAAATCGGACCCCGTAAAGGACGGTGTTACGGCAGGCCGAATCAAGCTCGGAGCCTCACAACCCCCGAAGACTCTTTACCTGTACATATAACCCATAACCTAATCAACGTTTTAATCCAACTAAACAGGACGATCAAATCCAACATAAAAAGACAACAGAGTTTTATCTCGAATAGGAATGATGTTGGAACTTTACATCCCCACATCACATATAGATTCTGAATTGAAATACAAAGTGACAGAGAGAAATGTTGGCTGATAAGTGAAGCACGACAACATACTCCATTTGGCAGAAAGGAGAAGCGATCTTAGAACATACTTACCCGGAAGAACCACAGAAATATGGAGGCTATTATGAAGCACGCCATGAGGAAATTACAGTAAGATTGACGTCTCCAACAGCCACCCCTCTCATCGCTCGCCAAGGAGTGCGGAATGCTTGGCTCTCTCCTGACATGTCTTTCCTCCATCGATCTGCTGCCTTCCTCACCGGCGATGTTCTTTGCATTCACGCCGCATATTTCACAACACCTGCATCCACATCAATGATTCATATGTTTGCTTGCAAATGTTCAGCTATGATTCAAATGCCCTTGTCCAATGAGATTGAAAAGGAGTTGAGTAACCCATCCACTACCTGTTCATTTAGAAAGGAATTGAGTACAACCTGAAAATTGAAGTTTAAACTTACCCTCAGTTAGCTCACCACATTCAAGGGAAAGAAAAATGGTAATGTAAAATTAAAGCATATTGAGATACTCAAGGTCACATCAGATCGAAGGAAATGAGATGCAATTATATTTTGAAAAGAGCATTGTGTAACAGGAACAGGACACTATTCGTAATGAAAGAAGACTTGATTCCTCATATTATCGCAAGCTAAGGAGGCCAGACATCAGCTATTTTTTTGTTTCTCTGTAAACATGAAGAGCCCTGCTTACACTATTGCCAAAAAGCTATTGGACTTTTTCTTCACCATGGAAAAGGTTTTCCAAAGATGGAACTGAATTTGTTGTTTTCCATATCTACAATTCAACCTTGTCTTTTCTTGCACTAGATATATTTCACACAAAAAAATATTTAGACATTTCTAATGACCGTGCCACAAATATAACTACTAGCAACTTTTTTAGCTCAGTTACAAGTCGGGATGCTCAACTACAGGTTTTTGCGATATAAAGAATCCACAACATAAAATATCTGTTGGTAGAAAACTTTACGGGTCTATGTAGAATTTGTAAAGCCAGTACCGATGAAACCTACATTTTAAGGCTTGCAAAGAGAAATGAATCAGATCATAGTGACAGAGATGCATGAAAGACTCAATCACCTATCCACATTTGTTTAGGTTGATGCTCACCAAACTTGTACCATTGTGATAGGGCCTTGTTTATATTTCTGTCCAAAACAGAATGGGGGTATAACCAAGATCAGAGGCATATCAGTAACTGTATGGATAAAAACTGTCCCATATTTATGATACATTTAGAACTAAATGTTAATCAAATATGTCTTATTGTTTTTCCTCTCACATTATGTATTTCTCCATTTATCCTACCCTTAGCGGTCTTTGCCTTTTCTTTCTCCTTCACCTCCATTCTTTTGTTTTTCTCTCTCCTTATCTTTCATAATCATCATCATGTAACTCTTGCAGATTCTGCAGCAAACTTGCTCCCTTTCACCCTAAGAAGGGGAGGGTTGTCTAAAATGAGGTGCACCACTATCATATATCTCACTCTTACGGCTTCACGGTGGATAATTACTTAGTATTGTGTCAAGCACTAACAGTCCTATGTTGCAAATGGCTGACCACATACAGGAGTAAAGTTATAGTCAAAAGTTGTAGTCCTATGTCAAGCATGGCTATGTCTAGTGGTCCAAAATGAGCAGAATAACCCTTAAACTGTCATCAAGTCCGCCATTCTTTAATGCAAGGCTGATTTGTTAACTTGAGGAATTTGGATTTGTCATTCATTAATGTCGAGAATGAAATTAAGTTTGTAGCTTGGAAGGACAAAAAAATGATTCAGAACCAAAGTTGGTTTTGTTTTTGGTCTCCTTGGAGGTCCTCAACCCAATCATGCTTAGCTTTTGGCATATGATGTCACATAAAGTTCCTGATATCTTGGATGTAACTTTGTCTATTGCCTATCTCAAGATCATATAATATGAAATCAACCCTACAACGAGAAAATTCCACAGTAGAAAATGATTTAGCTGAACAATTGTGATCTTGTCTTGTACAGCACTAAAGATCAGGAAAACAAACACCTTTTCTGAAAAGGTGAAAAGAGTCCCTCTGAGGAACTTCTTGCAACTTGGCAAGCACAAGTCGCATATGGAAGGCATGAATCAAGCACGCGATAGATGAGAGCAAGTGCTACAAGTGCATCAAAGGAGCTACTACCAGATCTAAAGGCACTTGCCACAGCCTTCAGATAGGATTAAGCGTTACCACCATCAAGAAGTGTAATCGGAGAACGAAATCATTGACATACCATGCAAGAAGATAAGAAATGGATTAAAGGAACACAAGAGAGATGAAGAAGACTACCGGTTGCCCTTCAGCCTAAACCACTCCTCGGCGCAGTGGCGATGCGCGACGCCGAGCTCACCCTTACACCCGCACCCGAGCTGGATTAGCCCGGATCCCTCTTCTCCGCCGGCGGGGCTCAAATGGCAGATCCTGCACACCTTCTCCTCCTCCCGGTCACTACCGCCGACGTCGGCCCCTTGGCCACCGCATCCTACGTCGACGACCACGCAGGCGCCCTTCTCTGCATCCGGAAGGGTCGCTGCATCCCCATTCCCCCCTCCCGCGGCCGACCTTCCGCCGGAGCCAGCAATAGCGACCAGCACGGCGGCGTGGGATTCGACGCCATTTCGCGGCGCAACATCGGCCATGGAGTCTCGGGCACCTGTGAAATTTGTGCTTTGTTTTGCCTTTTGGGGAGGAATCGAAGCTTGGTTCGGCTCCTTGCCTCCATCACAAGTAAAGATTAGATTAGCAGTAACGCCACCAAACAAGGAATTGATGGAGACGGGGGACTGTCGTTTATGCTTAGAGAAGAGTCGGATTGAAGCCATAGCTGGTGATTACTGCAGTTGATATAGAGTTTATTGAGTCATTTAGACGGCCCATGGGCCATAATCCACGTAAGATGAATCTTCCCGGAAATTGGGCCCTATTCTTGGGCGGCCGCAGTTCTAAATAAACCGACTGGCTAGGGTTTTTGGCGAAGGAAAAAGGGGGAAGCGGTGGGCGGTGCAGGAGGAGATTCATGGCGTCGAAGGTGTCGCTCAAGGGGAAGAGGAAGGCCGGGAAGGGCTCCAAGGGGCCGGAGGAGCGGTCGGCGTGCAAGTGCTTCAAGGAGTGGAGCACCTGGGCGATGAAGAAGGCCAAGGTGATCACTCACTATGGCTTTATTCCCCTCATCATCATCATCGGCATGAACTCCGAGCCCAAGCCCCAGCTCTACCAGCTGCTCAGTCCCGTCTGATGCCTCCCTCCACCATCGGCAAGCTTTAGGTTAGCGATCTTGTTCTTACGCCTGTACAATTGAGTGACTTGTTGCTCGATTGGACTTTGCGAGTCCTAAGTTGACGACCGTGCTTGATCTTCTAAAGCCGCTTGTTCTGTAGCTCCATAGTGATCGATTGGTTTCTGCTGCTTTTTGATGGTATGTGCTGATAGCATCGTGCTTGTCGTCCATCAGGAGATTTGGATTGGCGACGATCGATTTCCATTAGGTATGGCTGACCTTGTTATACTGCGTGCATCACTAGGGTAGAGAAATCAGTCCAAGATTGTGTTACTTGTGATCGATTTCAAGAACAGTTTGCGGACTCCTTTACCCTCTGTCGATCATCGTATGTGATTGAGCCTGAGATCTATGCTGACAGAATCTTTACCGATAGATGACAACATTTATGCAAGCAAGAGACTCTTACTGCTTCCGAGCACTAGCATTTCCCAGTGGGCAGGCACTCAACCTTGTTCTTGACTCCTCATTCAAAAGCTCCTTTGAGGAGCCAGTTCCACCAGACCATGTGCGTCCATCAGGGGAAACTGAAGACGCAGAGCCGGTAAAAGGAAGCCAGTCTGACATCGATATGGCACAAGCAGCAGCAGAGGCAGAGGTGGATGTGGTGGTGCCGAAGACTTGGGCTCCGGAATCTCCGGCATTCTTGGAAATCAGTGAAGGCGACGGCCACTATACTGCTTTGTCCAATCTCAGGTCTCGTCATCACAGAGAAGTGGAAAACCGGAGGCCGAAGCTACTTCAAAAGCAGCGTGGCAAGGCTTATTGGGCTCTCCTGTGCTTTGACCGGCGACAGCGGGTTGACTTTTATTTGGAACTTGGCCCAGGCCCAACCTTTGTTCTGTGACCTTCTCAGCACGTGTCTGGCCAGCCATGTTTTCGGAATCCAAATCGGGAAGCGGTGTCTTAGGTGGTAAATAAGTTAATTAATTAAGTATATTAGCTCTTTACTCGTTTCCTTCCTGCCTTTTGCGGGAAAGCTAAGACTCCACCATCATCTAGTGGTGAGTGGTGTGTGGTGCAGTGAACTTGTGAGGAAGATATTTCACAGATCTTTCTGAGAGGGAGAGGTCAAGGGAAAAGAGACCTACGTGGCGAACCCGGATGTACGACCGGATCTCCACGAGGACCATGTTGGATCATGCCATTATGATTAGCAAAGCTTATTCTTTATGCAGCGTCCCATCACTCTTAGCTGATCCAGTACATAAGGCTCACATCCATACATGTCTTGGAAGCATATACCTAACTTGGATGCCACTTATTAACAATCACTTGTCTGCTACTTGCATATCATCCTTTGACGCATCTCTTGTGCTGCGTCTACTTAAATGACACTCCCTAAACAAGAAGAAGAAGAAGAAGCAGAAGAAATTGGAAACAGCTTACTGTAGCTCGCTATCATAAAGATGAGTGACGGTGCGCCAGTGGTGTTGTCATATGGTGGCATTCACGTTGCTTAGCGGCCAATCAGCAATATAACGTATTGTTGCGATGGCAGCCTCGCCTCCAACTAAGGTGGATGAGGTGGAGATATATGCTCATGACAAGGTGTCGCACGTCTTATATATCAAACACTCCTCAATCAGGCATTAATATCTAACGCTGATGCCTGTAGAGTTCCAACTTGACAGTTTGATCTGGCCACGTCAAAAAGATCGAAGGAACACATCACGACAGCTACTGACCTGATTTGTGAGGTTTCTCTGATCAATATGTCTCAGAGATTTGTCTGTCGGATATGTTTCTCGCCCACCGAGTTGTGTTGTAGTGCAAGAAGAACTTTTCTCGGCACACATCATGGTGGGATCACTGCGGTTGGAAAGGTAGATAAAAAGATGGAGGTTATCAGGCCAAACGGTGAAGTCCACCGACAGCTGCTTGACGAGTTCTTTCTCCCTGGCCCGCTGTTGGGTGTCACCTGCAACCCCCCCATGTCTCCCCATCCATTTCCTCACGTTATGAACCTAACACTAAACAAAGCTTTCTCTTCTAGCCAGCTGTGAGTGAGTTAGACGCAGTTACTTGTGCGAGAAGAATGCGTTCGATAGGACTCACGACGGGGGGGCGCGCGTGGATGGTGACGAGCGACGAGACGACCGAGAGAAAGCGACAGGAGGATTGCCGAGATCTTCTCACTCCTTTGACCTTTGCCGAAGTCAAGTTGGGGATTCCAAGACCGGCTTTGGGTGCTAATTAAGATGAGGTGAGGCTGAGAGGATACAGGAGGAAGATTGTCGTGATCCGTCGCCACTTCCGGCTCTTTTCAGTTTTCAGCCCCACCACCACCACCATCAACACCACCACCACCACCAATGCGTCCACCGTGACCACCACCAAATCCGTCTCGTATAAATTCCACAGCTGGACTTGGATTCTCCCTGCGTATCCGGATCACATACAAGAAAAGCAAAGTCAGCGCCCCCACCTTTCTCCTGTTCTACCGTCGATCCATTGCGTTTTAGCTCATCCCGTTCCATGGACGACAACGACTGGGATCTGTACGCCGTGGTGAGGGGCTGCTCTGCGGCGGCGGTGGCGGCTGCGTCGGATCCCCTCTCTTCGTTGCCTCCTCCTCTTCCTGTGGTGAAAGAGGAGAGTTTGGGAGGAGGAAAGGACGAGGCTTTGGCCTTTCCCGATCTCATGGGCACGTCGACCTCCCCATACGAGCTGGAGGAGCTCTGCCAGCCCTTCTACATCAAAACCCATCTGCAACCGCTGCAGCAGCGGCAGCTCCAGCCACTGCTCGTCCCGAAGCCGAGCTACCGCCCTTCCTGCGCCCCGGCCACCTCAGTGTTCCCCGCTTTAGCCGTCGTTCCGCATCAGTTGCAGCAGCAACCGCGGCAGCCTCAACGTCCGGTCTCCCAAACACCCCGTTCTAAGAGAAGGTTCACTTCTGCTCTCATCTCATCCTCTAATCGTATCGTCCTCTTCTTCTTGTTCGCTTCAAACCTTGTGAAGAACAAAGGAGTCATTTCTATGGGGTTCTGATGACGAGTTGGGGAAATTGTTGCACCAACAGGAAGAACCAGCAGAAGAAGGTGGTGTGCCAAGTACCAGCCGATGGAGCCTCGTCTGATATGTGGGCTTGGCGGAAGTACGGACAGAAACCCATAAAGGGCTCCCCTTATCCAAGGCAAGGCTATAACCCACCGGACCTTCTCCTCCTTTTTCGCTTCAATCTATGCTTCCAACTTCCGAGTTCTCATATTTGACGAAGCGACTAACATTGGGAGGTATGAGCAGAGGTTACTACAGGTGCAGCAGCTCCAAAGGATGCCAAGCCCGGAAGCAGGTAGAGCGGAATCGGGAGGACCCAGGGATTTTGGTCATCACATACACGGCGGAGCACAACCACCCCGTCCCCACCCACCGCAATTCTCTCTCCGGCAGCACTCGCCAGAAGTTTCCGCCCACCGGCTCCTCCGCGCAGCCGCCGCCCGCCTCCGGATGCGAGGGAGACGGAGAACAGCTGAAGTCGCCCGGCAGCCACCTGCCATCGAGCCCTCTTTCACCTTCGGCCGCGGCACAACGTCCTTCGCCCACAACGGCGCTTACGGACTCGGTCGAGAGCAAGGATGAGGAGGAAGACGAGGATGAGGACGAGGACGAGGAAGAGCTGTTGACGGTGGGAGACATGGAGATGATGGGCGCGGACGACTTGATCTTCCTTGGCATGGAGGTTATAGATGGCTCGACCACCACCGCTGGGACCACCAAATCCCCGGCAATGGTGTCCGTCGGCTCCGCCTCCTTCGAGGAGGACGGCGGCTTCGAGGAGCATTTCTTCCGTTCTCCTTGGGTGGCTAACGACAATGCGGCGGCGGCGGCTGGTGGCAGCTGACGGCCGACGGCTCTTCTTGCTGCAGCTATATACAGTGCTTAATCGTCTTTTTGTTTCCTATTTTGTTCGGATTTTTTATTCCCTCTTATTTCCTGAAGAAATGATCTCTGTACATCTTTGCACGTCGTCTTCTACAGCACAAGTCTGGCTCTGTAAAGCGATACTAGTAAGCTTGCGAGACAAGTCGCCACGTATGTATGTATTCCTCCTACTATTTTACCTCTGAGAGTTGTGTGATCTTTTGTTCCTCATGGTTGTATTAAGAGATTGGAAATCTTGTGCTGGTTGTGGAATTATCCATCTATTTATGCATGCCCTATTTTTATGTGCTCCTAATATTTCATGATATCTTTAATCTATACATCATCTCCATTTTCAACTGAATAATATTTGAACTTCATTTTATGATGAAATCCGATCCTAATGATTGATAATAACTAACAATATAACATTGATAAGAAAATTTATTCGACTATACGAGATTGATTAAATAACATCAACGGAAAAACTAACTTAACATCTCGTATTACACTCGATTTTTTTTTTAAATTGAAACTAATTATACATTATCTTATATAATTAGTTATATTTAGTATCTCAATTCTTATATTTTAAAAAATTATATTAGAATCTCTATATTTATGAGAGTGAAACATTTAACTCTACTTCTTCATGAGAAAGAATCAATACGTACTCAGTGATAAATCTTATGATATTTTCATCAATAAAATCGATGATATAAAAAAAAATAAGATTAAATATTTCACGATCTCAATATAATTTTTAAAAATATAAAAATCGGATAGTAAATATAACTAATTAAAAAATATAATAAATACTCAAAATTAAGATAGATTCATAGATATCTCATAAACTTCAACACCAAGTTCTTAAGATAATGGTAAAGTTTCATGGAAATTGGCGGGGCAGCCACACCCAATGCCTTGGGAATCTTTGTAGATAAGGTTGCACATTTCACTAGGAAGAGAGATAGGATGAAGATGATGAAACCTGAAAGGGGATGGCACTCGTTTCATACAAAATCATTAAAATGAAATACACAAAGATACACTGTTACCATTCATCATATTCATCATCATCTTCCGTGGAATCTTATCTCAGGAAATGACGAATCTCTTCCGATCTTTCCATCTCTATAAACTTTACGTGTTTAGCTCAGAAGGATGGCAGAAGCAATTTGGGACTCGAAAGAAGAGAGTTGAAATGTAGTTCAAGATTGGCTCCATCGATGCCTACCAACACAAGTGCAGACGAGCAAGGCGGCACCGGATGAACTTTGGTACCACCAGATTTGATCCAACGATTCAAAGGAGAGCCATACTCCATTACGATGCCACAAGGTCTTCGTTTCCATACTACTGTCACGACAGATTGTGGGGAAGGTAAGCCTTTCAATTTTTTGATGTAATCGGTAGCATCCGAGGGAGCTTGTGATAGGCTTCATAAATCATTTTTCTTTCGGTTTTATGGTTATTTCTAATTTATACTTATAAGATCTCAAATTAATACTTGTATGTCATACAGTAATATTACAGTAAAACTACCACAATCCCAACACATCTATAGCAGCCTTCTTAGAATGAAGGTACTAATATTGTAATTTGACTCAGGCTTATCACGATGTGTATGTATGACTTATCTTCCCTGTATTAATTTGACGATTATGTATAAGTCACATGTTAAATGATTGATAATTGATCGATTATTATGACGTGTAAAGTGTCTGCTATCAACCACTTGGAGTAGTAGTGAGTGAATTGATCTCGTGCTTTTCCAAAGAGGTGAAGGTTTGTCGGAGTGTTGAAGAGTTGCCACAATACCTTTGCCTGCATATAGAGAAAAGGATTGTCTACCTACCCCTCGTCTCATCGTCTCCCTCCTTTGCTGTGACAACCACCTTATCGACTTCAACTGGTTCTTCTCCCATACAATAGATTAAATACGACAGGATATTATAATGGATCTTCCATGCTGCATTAATTACTAGGATCGATTCTTCAGGTTTCCAAGAATAGGAATCCGTGGCACAGACTGCGTCCAATTACTACTACAAGTCCCAGTCGAGTGACACCTCTCTTAAAAGCCTCCTTCACATTTTGCTCATGGAAGACGAGAACAGTAACCTGCAAAATAACACTTTGAAGAGGAAATCCACCATCGGAAAGAGAGAGAATAACGTATGAAGCATCAGCTTCAAGGAAGCGTGGAAGACTTTAGACATTAGTATTATTCTAAGCACCATTTCTTTGGCAGAGTGGACTTTTTTGGAAACCTTCTTGTTAAACGAAGCGTAAAAATTAGGGAGAAGGTCTCACAACGTGTTCAGAAAACAATGCCGTTGACCAGAACCAAACGATTGACGACGAACAGCTTCTCTTGCATTGTGGTAGAAGCATTGTGGTCAACGCTACTAAGCACTGGGAGACGTAGTTAGCTCGACCCACACAGGCCTTCTTTTCGCGTTGATGAGTGCTTCTTCTACTCGCCCTCTCGTTCACTCTATACTATACATAGCGCTCTTTTAGCTCCTCTATATTTGGCGTCGACGCGTAGCCGTGTCTTTTGCTGTACGATTCCAAGCGCGTTTGGTTACTCCACTACTTTTATCGTATTCTTCTTCCTCTTCCTGGCCTTGATCTCAGAGCCGCTCTATCTCTGCCTCCCTCTGGTCCCTGTCAGATAGCTTGGGATGAGGGGCTCGACGCGCCACGAGCGGCGATGGGCGTCGGACACTGTGCCCAGAGGGCGGGCGATGAGCGCGGGGTCGTCGCCGGGGACCTCCGTGTCGAACGACGGAGAGGAGTTCGTGGAGGTGACGATCGACCTCAAGGACGACGACACCATCGTGCTCCGCCGCGTCGAGCCGGCGCCAGCGGCGGACTCGGGATACTTGTCCGACGCGACGGGGTCGGCGGCGTCGCGGTCGCCCTCCATCGGGCGGAGCTCGTCGCACCGGCTGCGGCACTTCTCCCAGGAGCTGAAGGCGGAGGCGGTGGCGCGGGCGCGGCAGCTGAAGGAGGACCTCAAGGCCGAGCTCAAGCGGTTCACGTGGGGCCACGGCCCGTCGCGGGCCGGCGCATCCACCTCCGCGGGCGGGGCCGCAGGGGCGTCCCCGGCCCTGGACTCGGCCCTGGCCGCCCGGGCGGCGCGGCGGCAACGGGCGCAGCTGGATCGGACCCGATCGGGAGCCCAGAAGGCGCTCCGGGGGCTCAGGTTCATCAGCGGCGGTAAAGCCACCGCCGTCGACGCGTGGAACGAGGTCCAAAGCAACTTCGACAAGCTCGCGCGCGACGGCTATCTCTCGCGCTCCGATTTCGCCCAATGCATAGGTTTCCTTTCCGACCCGTCACGCTCCTCCATTTGTCCCCGATCAATCGGGTGATTCACTCAACTAAAACCAGCAAATCGGACGCAGGCATGAAAGATTCCAAGGAGTTCGCGCTGGAGCTGTTCGACGCATTGAGCAGGAGAAGAAGGTTAAACGCGGAGCGCATCACTAAAGAGGAGCTGTACGAGTTCTGGTGTCAGATCACGGATCAAAGCTTCGATTCTCGCCTCCAGATCTTCTTCGACATGTAATAATCTAAACTCCCTTTAAAGAATTCGCATGACATTATGGATCGACCCTTCTGTGGTGTCAGGGTGGACAAGAACGAGGACGGCCGGATCACCGAGGAGGAAGTTAAAGAGGCAAGTACACTGCATCAGATCTTCTTCTTCCTCTGTTTTCCTCGTTGAATCGTGAATTCGTGTGTATATCCGATTGCATCGATCGAAGCGATCAGAGTTGGTGAGCGGAACCTATCTGCTCTTTCCCAATACATCTTAGGCTCCAGAATTTTATTACTGTGGTTTCCATATCAACACGTAAATGTTGCATGTGGAAATAAGAGGGGAAAGGTTGTGACTTGATCTAAGATGCATGAAAAAAACACGATTACTCTGTCACCACCAGCGGTAGGTGAGGGGCGTAATAAGTCAAAGTAAGAAGAAGACTTTGACGTTGGATTTCATTATCTTTCTCTTCTAATGGACCAGCGTTGCTTTCCAGATCATAATGCTGAGTGCGTCCGCAAATAAGCTGTCGAGGCTGAAAGAACAGGCCGAGGAATACGCAGCCTTAATCATGGAGGAGCTGGATCCCGAGCGACTTGGCTATATCGAGGTCCGAATCCCCGACTCTCTCTCTCTTCTAAATATCATTGTGGCCACCTAAGGCAGGTAGACTTCTTCTTCCATGATTCGATGACGTCTTGCTTCTTCCTCTGCACCACGCAAGGCATGTAGACGTATCTTGCTTTGCACTGCCTTCAGCGTATACCTATACATGGCCTCTCTAGGTTTCTAGAACGTCGAAAACCATGTCGAAATTGCCTTGCTGGATGAGGATGATGATGCTATTTGGTGTCATCTAATGACGCGGTGCACCACCACCTTTACCCCGTGTTTTCTAAGATAACACCACCGTAGTGGTTGAACGGCTGTCGGCTGTCGCTGGTGGCGTTCTTGGATCCGTGTCATCCAAACCACTAGCTTTTGCTGGTGGCGTTATTGCGAAGAAAAGCAAGATTGCTGGAAATGAAACCATCGTTCTCAATAATTGAGTTCGATTAATATATCGTATTGCGTCGTTTTCCAACATTTATCCCTGCTTTAATTTTGCAGCTGTGGCAACTGGAGACTTTGTTGCTTCAAAAGGATACGTACCTCAACTACAGTCAGGCGCTGAGCTACACCAGCCAAGCGTTGAGTCAGAACCTGGCCGGGCTGAGGAAGAAGGGGCCCATCCGGAAGCTGAGCACGAAGCTGGGCTACTACTTGGAGGAGAACTGGAAGCGGCTGTGGGTGATGGCGCTGTGGGTCGGGGTGATGGCCGGCCTGTTCGCCTGGAAGTTTATCCAGTACCGGCACAGGTACGCGTTCCAGGTGATGGGGTACTGCCTCACCACCGCCAAGGGCGCGGCCGAGACGCTCAAGCTGAACATGGCCCTCGTTCTTCTTCCGGTGTGCCGAAACACCATCACCTGGCTTCGCTCCACCCGGCTGGCCCGTGCTCTGCCCTTCGACGACAATATCAACTTCCATAAGGTTATACCTACCAAGGAAGCTTTAAGTCGGTCCAAGAAAACTAAATTTACAGGCGGTGGATCGAAATCCCCTACTGACTGACCGTTTGCGTGATTAAGTTTAGGCGATAGCGGCGGCGATCATGGTCGGCGTGATCCTCCACGCCGGCAACCATGTCACCTGCGACTTTCCGCGGCTGATATCGTCGTCGGCTGACAAGTACAACATGTTGCGGCCTTACTTTGGAGAAACCAAGCCCACGTACATGGATCTCGTGCGAGGTCCCGAGGGCGTGACCGGGATCATAATGGTGGTCTGCATGGTGGTGGCCTTCACACTCGCCACGCACTGGTTCCGCCGGAGCCTGGTGAGGTTCCCCAAGCCCTTCGACAGGCTCACCGGCTTCAACGCCTTCTGGTACTCCCATCACCTGTTTGTCATCGTCTACGTGTTGCTCATCGTCCACGGAGAATGCCTCTACCTCATCCACAAGTGGTACAACAAGACGGTAAATCTCTCTCATCCTCGCAACCTTGTCACCGAGTTCTTGGCGATGCTAAACCTTGTTCTGCGATGCAGACATGGATGTATCTAGCAGCTCCTGTTCTGCTTTACGTGGGGGAGAGGAGCCTGAGAGCCCTTAGGTCCGGCTATTACTCGGTTCGGCTCCTGAAGGTAGGTAGCTCACTGATTCTGCAACCGTAGAAATTTGCATAGCATTGAAGAAGGATTCTCTAATGCTAGTTCGTGTTTCCACTGACTGAGCTCTGTAATCAGGTCGCTATATATCCCGGCAATGTTCTGACGCTCCAAATGTCAAAGCCCGCCGCGTTCCGCTACCAGAGTGGTCAGTACATGTTTGTTCAGTGCCCTGCTGTATCTCCCTTCGAATGGTAATTAACGCCTGAGATGTTAAGGTTGTCTTCCTCATCACTTTTCATTCGTACCACAAGCACGCCATGTATCCTTTCTATGTTCCCAGGCATCCTTTCTCCATTACTTCTGCGCCGGGGGATAGCTACCTAAGCGTCCATATTCGACAACTCGGTGACTGGACACGAGAATTAAAGCGGGTCTTCGCAGCAGCCTGTGAACCTCCGGTGGCCGGAAAGAGTGGCCTTCTGAGAGCAGACGAGGCCACCAAGAAAAGGTGCGTGCGCCGAACGAAGGGTTTAATATAACGTTCGTAGTGACGTCTCAGAAGCAGAGCTCCTCGTTGTAATTGCAGCCTGCCGAAGCTTTTGGTAGACGGGCCTTACGGTGCTTCAGCTCAGGACTACAAGAAGTACGACGTCCTTCTTCTCGTCGGCCTCGGAATCGGTGCAACTCCTTTCATCAGCATCCTGAAGGATCTCCTGAACAGCATAGTCAAAATGGAAGAGGAAAACGTGAGCACCGCATTCCTCGTTCAAACGAACTTTCTAGCCTCCACCTTCTTCATCCATTCTGAAGACTTCATGTGATAATTTTGCAGGACGCGCTCTCGGACTACCGCCCACCAAAGCCACAGAACGGGGAGCGTGTCGATTTGGCGACGCTGATGAGGGCGTCGAGGAGAGTACGGTGGGCTTTCAGAACGACCAACGCATACTTCTACTGGGTGACACGAGAACAGGGGTCCTTCGACTGGTTTAAAGGAGTTATGAACGAAGTGGCCGAGTTAGATCAAAGGGTAAGTCAACAAAGTTTCCCGATTGTAATCCACAGCTCACGTATCTTTGCTGATTCAAACGGATGGTTAGGGCGTGATTGAGATGCACAATTACTTGACGAGTGTGTACGAAGAAGGAGACGCCAGATCTGCACTGATCACCATGATCCAAGCTCTCAATCATGCCAAGAACGGCGTCGACATTGTCTCCGGCACCCGGGTAAACTCCACCTGCACTCTCTAGTTTCGGTATCCTATCACACTAAACGAATCTTCTTAATGTTTGTAGGTGAGAACTCATTTCGCTCGGCCTAATTGGAAGAGAGTCTTCTCCAAGATATGCTCCAAGCACCCCCATGCCAAGATAGGTGAGTCCAAAGTCACAGTCTTTCTTCTCCGATAAAAGTAGCACCTTATAATATATAGAGGACCTGAAACCATCGCGTGTGAATCGGCCACAGGAGTGTTTTACTGCGGTGCGCCGGTTTTGGCGCAGGAGCTAAGCAAGATCTGCTACGACCACAACCAGAGGGGCACCACCAGGTTCGACTTCCACAAGGAGCATTTCTGATCGCATACTCATTTATATGTCCCGTGGAATGATTATATAGCCTTGATCATCATTTTTCCAACGGATGCTGATGAGAAAAAACAAAGAAAAATTAAGTATAGCATTAGTACAGAATATATTTGTGTGTGTGTATATATATATATATATATATATATAATTCAGGCCAAAATAGTTTTGTTTATGAGTGCATGTTGGATTATGTATTGGCTTTTCGATATGTTTTGTTTGTCTCCGAAATGATTCAGTCCAATGGAGCAATCTATGGAATCAAGATGTTAACTAAGATGATGATAGAGTGATTCGTGTTCTGTGACTGTGTATGGTTTCGACGCTTCAAATTCGATGGTCGGTATCGGTACAATCTTTATCGGACGGTCACTAGAAGACACTTAGTATTATTTATTTCATTTTTTCCAACCATTTTGTCGTACCACTTTCCTCGAATATAATGTACCTTTCGCTAACCACGGCGTCGGAATCTCCCTGTCCCCCAACCCTCTGGAATCTTCCATCGTCCGACGTGTCGCTTGATTGCCCCGTAAGTTTTGTCGTGGTGGGGTCCAGCGTCATACTTCCCTCCCTTACGACGTGGCCACTTGGCAGCTCTTCATTGCCAAGCGCAAGCGGGACCCTTTGATGGGCTTGGCCTATTTGATCGTAACCAGAGTCGTTGAAATTTAGTCAACGGCGTGACGAAGGATGGTTTGCCCGCTTTACGGGAGATGACGGCGGAGCGCCGTCCGTTAGGTAACGTCGACGTCATGTCGTCTTAACCTTTTCGATCAGACGGTCACGATGGCATCTGTGAGTCTTATGCTGGTATTAAGCCCTCCTCATTGGCCGCGGACATGTTCGTGTCGAGAAAGAATCTTGAGTGGTGGGAGAGCGAAAGGGGGAAAGCAGAGAAAGAGAGGGTTTGGGGGAGGCGATTCCGGCGATGGCGGAGCACGCGGAGGAGACCTTGATCGAGCAGGTAATGGAGAAGATCCGCGACGGCGTTGACTCCTCGTCGTCGTCGGACTCTGACGACGAGAAGTCGAAGGCGTCGGTGGTGACGGAGGCTGTCAAGTCCAAGATCAACCGCCTCTTCGGCCGGGAGAAGCCCGTCCACCAGATCTTGGGCGGCGGAAAGCGTATGATCTTTCTTTCCCATCTTCGTTTTCTCCCTTTCTTGAATGCGATCTTGAGTACTCCGATCTACGCAGTTGTTGTTAGCTGCGATCTTGGAGTTCTATTGCGCTTGCGATCTGTCTGGATTCTCGCCGTAGGCATGATTTACTTGGATTTGCATCTAATTTCTTGAAAGGGTGAAAGAAAAGCTTACGGCCTTTAACCTCTTTAATTAAAAGAGTTCGAAAGAACATAAACCGCAACTTGATCTTTTTGTATTGATAGCGATCCAGGTCAAGATCACTTGTAAATGTACCGATAGCTTACAACACTTAACCTTTCTAATTAAAAGTCTCGAAATAACATAAACCCTAACTCGATCTTTTTGCGCCGACGGAAAGAACATAAACCCCAACTTGATCTTTTTGTATTGATAGCGATCCAGGTCAAGATCACTAGTACATGTACCGAAAGCTTACAACCTTTAAACCTTTCTAATTCAAAGTCTCGAAATAACATAAACCCTAACTCGATCTTTTTGCGCCGAGGGAGAGAACACAAACCCCAACTTGATCGTTTTGTATTGATAGCGATCCAGGTCAATATCACTAGTAAATGTACTGATAGCTTACAACCTCTAACCATTCTAATTAAAAGTCTCGAAATAACATAAACCCTAACTTGATCTTTTTACGCAGAGGGCGATCCAGGTTAAGATCACTAGTAAATGTACTGATAGCTTATAACCTTTAACCTTTCTAGTTAAAAGTTTCAAAAGAACGTAAACCTTAACTTGATCTTTTTGTACTGATAGCGATCCAGGTCAAGATCACCAGCATTTTTGAAGGAACATAAAGTCCTAACTTGGTTTGTTGCTACCAGTGATGATCCTGTTCCAGATTCATCCAGATTCTTAAATCTATTCCCTTTGAGATTTATCTGAAACAGTTATTCTTGTTTCTTGGTTATTAAAGTCATCAGCCTTGGTATTATTTGGAAATATGTTGACAGTTCATATATAATCTTTTGCATAAATGATTGAATTATCCATGGATCTGGAAATCTTTTGTTGGTATGAGTTCTCGAATAATCTAAATTTCTGAACGTTCAACAGCTGCTGATGTTTTCCTGTGGAAGAACAAGAAAGCCTCTGCTGCTGTGCTTGGTGGGGCCACGGCTATCTGGATCTTTTTTGAGTTGATGGAATACCATTTACTTACTTTGTTCTGCCACTGCCTTATATTGTCTCTTGCTATCCTTTTCCTCTGGTCAAATGCTACTTTCTTGATCAACAAGTGAGGGAATTACTATTAGTTTTGTTTCTTATGATCTGCCTTTGAATTAGATGAAACTGTCCAATCACTTATCCATGCTTTCTTCATAGTAGGTCTCCACCTCACATTCCTGAGGTGAGCATTCCTGAAAATCTGGTGGTGGACATTGCACTTTCTCTCAGATATGAGATCAATAGGGGTTTTGCTGTTTTAAGGGAAATTGCAACAGGACGTGATCTGAAGAAGTTCCTCATCGTATGCTGCTCGATATACTTCTAAAAGAGATTTTGGTGTTCCGAATTATTTTGGTTTGGTCCTGATTTGACTTTTTGGGTTCAGGTGATTGCTGGGCTGTGGGTTCTTTCAACCGTCGGGAGGTGCTGCAATTTCTTGACTTTGTTTTATATAGGTAATGTGATCTCAGATTCTTTTTTTTTTTAAATAATCTAGATCTATGTTTACCTTTGCATTGTATCTGAACATTGTTCTGCTTTGCTTCTGATGAAGTCTTTGTCACGCTGCACACTGTGCCTTTCTTATATGACAAGTATGAAGACAAAGTTGATGCGTTTGCCGAGAAAGCATCAGTGGAGTTCAAGAGGCACTATGCAGTTTTTCAGGCCAAGTATTTGAGCAAGATACCTAGGGGGCCATTGAAAGACAAAAAGATCCTGTAGGCAAAAAGGTACACTGTGGCTCCAGTCCTTGTTATGACCACTTTATTTTGCTTTGAACTCTTCCTTATCCTGAACGAAGTATCTGGTCTTTGATAATCTTGATGTGGTAGCTGGGAGCTTTTCCAGGTTTTTATGACATGGATCATACTTATGTTAGCATTGAATTGTATGTCATTTTCACTAAATATCTGGTTCTGTAGAATCTATGTTCTGGTTTTATACATGTGATGTCTAGGATTATATGAGCGTGTTAGTCGTTCGGCGTCATCATCTTGGAGGATCTTGTAACTACCTAGATATCATAAAAATTGATCCACATTTGAAGCTTATCATAACAATTTCATGTTTTCTGTGGTGTAAATCTTTTTTCATGGCTAGTGGATTTCCTTCTTTTCCATCTTTATCCTATGGAAGATATAAAAAAGAATCAAATTTAGGTAAAGGCTATTTAGGTAAACCATTTAACTAACACATAATTGGAAATTTGTTAAGTCCAGTAACATGCTACATGATAGAAGATCTTGCAGGCATATGGTGACTATGATAATCTTGTACTTTATCAGTGATACAAACAAATCAGCCTAAGGACAAGAAGTCTTTTCTGTTTTCTTTTTTGTTTTGAAATGTCATTTGGTTGTCTTTTTTTCACCATGTTTCGGGATAAATTCTGTCAATCTCTTTTCCATTTCCTTTATGCATACTTCCTGACCTCCAGTCATAACATTGGGAGTCTTACTTTTGCTTCTACAGGGTGAATGACCAATCCTCTGTAGATTCAGCTTCAGGTTCAGGGAAGACAAACAAGGATGTTTGATCCTCATGTTAACAGAATGAGTTTGTAGGATTTGGCTATAAATTTGATCTTTTATGTCATGAGTTAAGATTGCAGATCGTGGGGACAAAATACATTACCTGTCAACCAACACATCCTGGTCTAATTTTATGTCATCATTACTAGTTGAGTAATTGCCATGGTTCTGCTAGTGTTTTCGTGCATCAGCCTAGTGAGAGGAGGTTCAAACTAGACAAAATGATGCAGAAAAACACATAGTTGGGGGAAACTTCTGGTGACCCTAACATTCATATTTACATTACGTTAGATTGTAGAAGTATCTTTAATTTATGATTCATTAGTTGAATAATTTCAAATTACATTATGATGGTAGAAATTATTTTGGTCCATGATTCCAAGTTTTTTAATTTGTCAGTGTGGCATGATAGTAGAAATTTATGATTCATTAGTTTAAGATATATACTAGGGCTTTTGTGTAAATATTATTTCTTTTAGTTTAAATCAGCAGGCTTTTAAATTGTAGCTTAATTTGGACTTGCTTGGATTGGGTTTTATAATAACGATGTGATGATATTAATGACTTTCTTATTGCACAAAAAAAAAAAAAACGAAGAAAAACATTAATTTGCTTTCAAACAAACACAACTAGAAAATAAGCAGTTTCTCTCATATGATGTCCGGTGAAACTTCGACGGTGGACGCGCCTGAAGAAAGCCAACCGATTTTTCTGCCAAGAAAATACAACCTCCGTTAAGATTCGAGTTTATGAAAGTTAAAAAAAGCACAAATCGTACACATTTTAGAGAGTGCTGATGTTTTAGGACGAGGTTATTAATGTTTTAGAGAGTTCTCATGTTCCGTTACACTTAAAATTTTGAGCAAATTATTAAGTAAATTTTCCATAAAGAACCATTTCCATAATTGCTTGATAGCTCAAATTATTAAGTCATTTGAAGCAAATTATTAAGTCAAGATTCAAAAATTTTCAATTAAGGTGATACAAATTACGAATTAAGAGCGTATACGTGAGTTTTGAGTGATGGTCATATATTTGGAATAGTGCTGAGCCTATTTTGAAGCAAATTATTAAGTCAAGATTCAAAAATTTTCAATTAAGGTGATACAAATACGAATTAAGAGCGTATACGTGAGTTTGAGTGATGGTCATATATTTGGAATAGTGCTGAGCCTATTCCGTTACACTTTAAAATTTTGAGCAAATATTAAGTAAATTTTCCATAAAGAACCATTTCCATAATTGCTTGATAGCTCAAATTATTAAGTCATTTGAAGCAAATTATTAAGTCAAGATTCAAAATTTTCAATTAAGGTGATACAAATTACGAATTAAGAGCGTATACGTGAGTTTTGAGTGATGGTCATATATTTGGAATAGTGCTGAGCCTATCCGTTACACTTAAAATTTTGAGCAAATTATTAAGTAAATTTTCCATAAAGAACCCTTTCCATAATTGCTTGATAGCTCAAATTATTAAGTCATTTGAAGCAAATTATTAAGTCAAGATTCAAAAATTTTCAATTAAGGTGATACAAATTACGAATTAAGAGCGTATACGTGAGTTTTGAGTGATGGTCATATATTTGGAATAGTGCTGAGCCTATTCCGTTACACTTAAAATTTTGAGCAAATTATTAAGTAAATTTTCCATAAAGAACCATTTCCATAATTGCTTGATAGCTCAAATTATTAAGTCATTTGAAGCAAATTATTAAGTCAAGATTCAAAAATTTTCAATTAAGGTGATACAAATTACGAATTAAGAGCGTATACGTGAGTTTTGAGTGATGGTCATATATTTGGAATAGTGCTGAGCCTACTATAGTAGCTGATAGCAAGCTACTATAGTAGTTATTCTATGTCTCAAGTAGAAACTAAGAAAAGAACCACCAAACTCTCTAAGAAAGAATAATGCTAAAAACGTAAAGAATAAGAAAATGCCATCTAAACATCATATCAAATTCCAAGCATAAAACTACGAGCCAAAAAAGATGTAGAGGACGCCAAGTTAAAAGGGGAGTAAACTGCAGCCAAGCATGCTTCACATGAATATCTCAAAAATACTAGACCAAGTCACCAACAACTTGCTCATCTATTAGTTTTTGATGGACAAAACATACCAATTGTAACTCAAAACATCACTAGACCAAGTCACCAACACAATTCACCAATTGAGATGCTTTAAATCTTTGACATCAGACTAAAGTCAGGATATAGAAACTGGACTCTACGCAATTGAGATGCTTTAAATCTGTATCAAGAATGACAAAGTCAAAAAAAAAGAAAAAGAAAAAGGTGAACTCTATAAATCCAGACAAGCATCGCAACTTACTCCACGCACAAATCCAGGCAAGCATGCTTCACATGAATATCTCAAATACTAAGTAGCTTATCTCACTCTCTAATTCCAATTCCACACTTATGAATTCCAGGATTGTTAGCTAAAAACCTTTGACATCAGACTAAAGTCAACATATCTATAGATGCACCTTTTATCACTATCTACAACTTGCTCATCTATTTGGATCACCATCTAATTATTTATTTTCATATGCTTCATTGGCGCACAATATTGTCCCAAGCAAAATTGACACAAAGTTGTATTTGGCAGCACTAACAATAACCCCACATGTAGAACAATGCCCCTTATTCTATGCAACACTCGTGAGAAAACTAAGCTGCAATATAGAAGTTTGAAACTAGAATGACACATATCAACCATAATACTATTGACATTGTCCAATCTGTCTGATAAAGTTTCATTTTTGGATCAAATTGTCATTCATCTAGAACAGGTTAACAAACAACCATGATTGATAAGCAATACTATAACACTTCAATATGTTGAACATGCAATTTTAAAATGCAGATATGCTTAAAATGAAGATTTCTAGAATGCAACAAAAGCATAAACTCACCTGATTATCTGCTTGCTTCAAGTCTTCCATGTTTAATGTCCTAAGGGCAATTGCAGGTTTACCATCCTCTTCACTATTTTCCGAATCCACTGAAAATTTCTCACCTTTTTCTGTTTTATACTCCTCCCGAAACCATTACAGTTAAGTTTGAAAGAGTTCATGAGCAAGTAATCAGCTATTGCTACTTCAGATAGCCCTAACTTACCAAGAAGAATGCAAAATTGGAAGTCAGCATGGGCACTGACCAATGCAACTCGGGCATAAATTTTACTGTGGCATAAGGTACATTTACTTTTATAGAAAAATGGATTATATCAAATTTCACATTAGTAAAATAATTTAAATCCTGGTTTTCGTTTTCAGAAATTAGGCAAAAATCTTAGTACATACATTAATCGACTGTTCTTCATATAGCTCTAGCCTAAAAAGGTAACTTCTTAGTGATTTTATGTGTAGAAACTCGAGAAACATTGGTTATTAGGAGAAAATATTATTGACATTTTGGTTAGCTCGATATGGTTTAGACTCATATACACAAAGTTGTCCGAGGTGTCTTCGAATGAAAACGTAGAGCTCCGAAAGTGTTACCTACACGAAGACTAAGATCGGAAGAGATTTTTTTAACTTGATCCCTCCGACACTCAAGTTAATAATCAAAAGTCCCCCCAAATGTGGATTCGAGTAGTTCAAAAGGTATCCCTTGCATTGGGTTTAAATATATCTTTTGTAATTATCTTTTTCGTCATATTGTCTTCCTCATCATAATGGATGAGAAGAAAACTTGTAATTACTTTTCTTGTCATAATAGACGAGAAGAAAGTTTATGCTTATCTAAATCTTCATCCACGTAAGACAGATGAGTGGCAAGTGACTTGAATTCTACAATCACGCATCAGCCGACATTGTATTATCTATCATTGATGATGACCTAAGGTACATAGATATAAAAAATTAAGTTCGAAGAAAACATTTAAATTTTTTATTCTTTGAGAAAATCATAGAAGTATATGTATGATCCAAGGATATGCTATACTTTAATTTATACATAATAAAAACTCAGGAAAATAAAAACTATATAAAAAGACTTATTGAAATTCAGCTGTAGGCTCGAAGAAAATATGCAAGATTAACAGCATGTCAAATCTGTGAAGTCAAATCCAGAGCATACAAGATTTTGAAGATGTATGGACTTACCAATTCCTTTGTTCTTTCTTTCTTTCTGAATCAGCTCCTTAACAGGACGATATGCTGCTGTAAAGCAGAGATTCTGTCGACAATTATTGGGGAATTATCATTCCATATATGGTGACTCTGTAACCCAAGAAAACATAACTTACCTTAAGAACACTACCAGTATATCTGTTTGTGATTGCTGCAAGCTCCTTTTAGTCAAGTCGTTCAACCTTTTCTTTTGACAAAAGCTTCCTTAACATTGATCCCCTGCTCTCCTGAGATGGTAGCCCAACCATAATTCTATTGAATACAGGAAATCAGTGAATGGAAATACACATCTTCTTGGGAATAAATAAATTTATCTTTTGCAAAGAATTGTGTAGAGATAGAGTAAACAAACCTGTGGTCAAATCTTCTAATCATTGCTTCATCAAGGTCAAATGGTCTGTTCGTTGCCGCAAGAACAAGGATTCACCAGACTTGATCAACTCCATCCCAGTGTGTCATATACTCTCCAACCCTAGTTTGTTGTCCAAGCATGCCATCAACCTCATCCACAAAGATGATAGATGGGGCAACCTTTGCAGCAAATGTAAAGAATGCTCTGACATGCGTTTCATCTTCTCCAAACCATAAAACTAGCCCTTGCTTCATTTGTTAAAGCCTTGGCAAGCATTGTTTTCCTTGCAGGGTTTTAAAACACCTCCTTTAAAGAGTAGTATTCCTTGGAGGGTTTTAAAACACCTCCTTTAAAGTGGTCTGGTCGTTGAAGGGGAAGCATGATCAGCTCTTGAAGAGATCTTTTAATTTCATGCAAGGCGTCTATGTCATCAAATGTGACTCCAATTTCATTAACGGGGATAACCTCTGGTCTAATTCGCCTTTCCTATTCTGGAGCAACTTCCTACAAAAGAAGTGGAAGACATACGTTTCAATGTTAGAATCTAGTGACGAAAACATTGGTCTTGCAATTCATTCACATTTCGCATCTATCTTATATTGTATGTGCAAGGATTGAAAAAATTTTAATGCAGGAGAAAATTAGGGACCTAAGCTTAAAGATTTAAGATTATTTCAGAAACACGATATATAATCAATCAGGTTGTATTTTTCAACTTGGGTTTTTTTTGTTGCATCAATATAAAATAAGGACTTTGGTCTGATCTGATGAAATAATCGATATGTTAACTTCGTTGAACCAGAATCATTTGTTCAAAATGTTTAGGTTGTTGATGGTTGAAATAATCAACAGTACACTCATCAAACTTTTAAGATTCAATCTTAGTTATCCATTTTTAATGTTATCAATCAAGACAGTAACAATAGATGGTAAATCCATCGGCTCAATCTATCATTATATATATTTTTGACTTACAATATCTTTATCTATGTCCCGTCCATGAAGAATAGAACTACCACCTTTTATCCCTTTCGTGCTTCCAAATACAGAATAACCAAAGGGGTGTGTGGGTTTTTTCCACATGCATAAAGCTGTTTTAACACAGGAAAATTAGATAACATAAAACTACTGAGGCAGCTGTAATTTCATGGTTAAGGAATGCTAAGCTACTGTACCAAAGGTATAACCAGCCAAATTGTTAAAATTGGAAGGTCATTTTGACCCTCATAATCCACGTCAAGATTAATCACTCAGAGGAATGGGTTCAGAATAACTCTCATTCAGCCGCACGAATAGTTGATCTAAGACAGCCACATGAAAATTATCTACAAAACAGTTTTTCCAAAGACTTCATAATTCATATTTTCTCCGCCACCTAAAATTTAGGTAAACTATTAGAAAACTCTAAAAGTAAAATACAATCAGCTAGATTCGCATTTCCTTGTGGCAATTCACTCAGATTAGTAACTCGGAAAACTTGACACAGACAAATTTAGCATGCTAGTAGAATCAGATTACCTTCTAGTATGGCAAACATATAAAGTAGCTTCTAGGTTGGCACATGGAAGAACTACTAGATATTATAACTATTTCAGAGGTTCTTGGAACCGAAGACGAGGGAGACCGAAGAAAAGAACTACCAGATATGATAATAAAGGAGCTGAGGCTAGCAGCTTCATTTTTTGGTTCAGTTCACAAAGAAGTTGTACTTTACAGTTCTGCCATACAGTATGGACAATATCATGTTCTGATTGGCAGTTTGCAGTTGAGATTCCTCTATTAAAGGATCAAATGGGTCCACCTGGCATGATCCTTCAAATAAAAATAATTATTATCATTTGCCTGACCCATTTTGCTTCTTCAAATAATAATTAAGCTATTACACTATGTAGACGGAAGGAAAAATGGGGCAGCAAACATCAAGTGACAAGAAAAGGCAGAAATATTCTGAGCACAGTTGCAGATGAGGAATTCAGCAAAAACCTCTTTCAAGACTAAATAAAATGTAAGAAACACAGCTAAAAAAAAAGAAGTGTATACAAGCACGACTAGTTTCATATGGCAGGAAGTGACATTGACAATTATTTCTGACGCCAAGAAAACTCAAGATTACTCTGCTTCCTTTCGACATCATGTATAATACTAAAAAACGAAAAAGGGACCCGTCAGCTTTTCTTGATTCAACAATGATATGAGGTCTTCTTGGTTTTGGAATTTTCGTTAGCACCAGCCAAAAATGCCAGCCTTGCACCAGAAATATAATATTATAAATTATTACAAAAATTCTAAGGCGTATTTCTTATAGAGTCCGCGTCTTAATTATTGCCTTCCGAAATACTCGGACAAATTCATTGGCAAATGAGAAAAAGCCATAACTATTCAATTATAATTATAAGCATGTTAATGATTGTCCATCTGATAAAGATCCACCCCTTGTTTGAGAGAAGCCATAAAGTAATCACAAGAATAATAACAGAAGGGATTGTGACCTAGCGGTTGACTCCCGTAGGATGCCCAAGAATTTGGGTAAGGTTGCGGGATCAGAACAATGTAAGGGAAATAATAACAAGCAGATACAGAACACGAAGAGGACCATTAAAATAGATCTTGAACACTCTTATCATCAGATGGGAAGGAAAGACAAAAACAAACATATCTGTGACAATCAAGATTGTTATCTTTCAACAGGAAAACAAAATGAACACCCAAATCATGGTAAGAAGACGAACTAAAGAAAAACAAGACAAATTGCCACCCAAGGCCCTCGTGATCCAAATAAACACACATCTAAAGAAACGATCCGAGCGTTAAGCTTTTACCTAAGGCAATAAGGGAATTCATCGAAGGTAACTCCGGTCTCCCCCCCGTCCTCTGTTCCATATCAGAACCCAAGAAACCGTCCTCCATGGTGCACTCGCTCAAATCGACATTCAAAAAGTGCGCGGAATCGATCGATCGCCTACCAGTACAGAAATCGGTGGAAGGATTCAAGAACAACGTGTGCGGATAGAATCGAGAAGAAAGGAGCGGAGGGTTCCATGAAACCGAAGCCGAGTGAGATCAAGAAATGGGGTGAGGTTTCCGAGGGCTTCTTCAGGCTATTTATATGAGCAGATGGAAGGAAGCTTTTCTGTTTGAATCTATTACCGATGCGTGAAGCTCAACAGTCCATCAAAAGTACTTAACTTTATATATATATATATATATATATATATATATATATATATATATATATATATATATATATGTGTGTGTGTATATATACATGTATATATATATATATATTGGTATCGATTAAATTCTATTATGACTCAGTTGAATTTTATAGATGACTTCCTAATTTAAAAAAATAAAAAAATAAATTACTTGCCTTTTATGAAAATATAAATATTAAATATTATAAAAAATAACGACCTACATAAACTCATCCCACTTCACCTTTACGATGTACATGGCATGAATCGTTACATTACGAATAAGAAAACTATGACATACAATATTAAGACATTAAATCATATAAATGTCATCGATGTGCTTACGTTACGTTATTCATATAATGTATAGACATTTTGACATAAACGGACCTTATACAAATTTATAATATCATCATACTTCATCGCAGGTTGTACCTCAATTTAACCTAAATCAAATGTCTGATCAAACTTGTTGTTAAGCTTAATAGTGTTGGTTGAAAAAACACAGAAGGACGGGGTCTTTAATATCCAATTTTATGAAATTTTATGTCAAGAAGTATACGGTTGATGTAACTTAATGCAACAAATACTTAATATCATGCTTATAGAACATCAAATGTACATCATTACAAACCAAGAAAGGAGATTATGCATCGAAATAATCCCACATCGGTTAGCTAAACGAAGGTATAAACGAAGGTGCGGTGCTAATAACAAACTCATACCTTTCTCGGCCTTTTGGCTAAGATCAAGTGTAGTATCTGTTCTTATCAGTTTAATATCTGATACGTGGGTCATCGATCCACTATGATATTAAATTAATTTCTTTTTGGGGGAGGGTCCACTACTGTGGCTTGCCACTGGGGCCCTCGCGCGTCGCCCGTTCGCTGCACTGATGCACGGGCCTGGCGCACCCCGACCAAGTCAAATGTCCAAATGTTTCTTCTACCTCAGCTTCGATGAGCTTTATGGAGCTTTATGGTAAATGTTTTAATGATAAAGCTTAGTCAATATCGTTTACGAAAACATAATTCTTGTACTCTCGCTTCAGCCAACATAGATTAGGCTTTTTATTCGCTCGTTCGTTAGACATCCTTTTTCATCCATATCATATGATCTTATATCATTAGTTATGACTAATGACTTCATGCACATAGTCATATATAGTTATCTATTAAAAAAAAATATCGTTAATATCTTGATCAATCCGATGTGATCTAAACCCATGTCCAAAGTGTCTCCGAGATGAAGGCATTGAGTTTTCGAGATGGAAATATGTGTCACCTATATGTAAATCAAGGCCAAGGAAAATTTCTCAATTCGATCCTTCCGAAGTTTAAATTACCAATCCGAGATCCTCGAATATGAGTTTAAATAATTCAAATTTTATATATATATATATTTAGGATGTGTTTTTATATCTTATATGAGAAAAAAGAAGTTTATATTATTTTCTCTTATTATAAAGAAAAAAAAGAGTTTAGGATTATCTTTTTTTACAAAAGAAAGAATAAAGTTTAAAATTATCTTTCTTATGATAAAGGGAAAGAAGAAAATTTATGATTGTCTTTCTTGCCTAATAAATTATTTTTTTACGGATGAAGGATAACTTGGATGACACACTCAGTGTCAACTGTGCTAAATTTTCTATATCAATATCCATTGTATTAAACTAAATATTGTTTAACAAAATATCATACTTGTAGAAACATAAAATTCGTACTGCATTTTAATTCACCCAAATTAAATCTTATGGAGTTTCTTCATCAACATCATTTATAGAAGAGCCGCAAATGAGAAGCACTTGAATTCACTTATAGTAATGATTTGTGTCTGTAGCATCATTTTTCTTTATTCACTCGAGTTACATACATAAGTCCACGACAGCCCATTTATATGTGATGCAGTCTTTCCTCCAGACCACCTGATGAAATGCTGAACCATTTCCTGAGATCAGCATTCTCTTCTTGAATGACTGGCCTTGGCATTAGATTCGGTTGATACCGTGAAGGAACAAGGGGGGCGGGGGGAAGCATTCAGACTTCCAGGTTATCTTTGGAAACCGATGCCTCCATTTCCTTCGTGTCTGAGCTAATGGATCTCAGATGTGCAATGAACTTGCTGAGCTTTGGCCTTTTCTGGGTGATGGCGATGGAGATGTCGTTGGGGAAGAGATCACGGAGGACAAAGGCATGAATGATGGTGGAGATGAGCAGGGCTGTAACGGTGAAGGTAGAGATGGCAGAGAAGCCTACAGAGAGTGCCTGGGTGAACGCATTGGTAATTTCCGTCGAATACTTGATGGTTGCAATCGAGAAGGCAGTCATTGGGAAAGTATACGCCCACCAAGCCAGCGAGAACCTGCCAAATCAATGGACAGAGTCAGTCACGGCAGCAGAAGAAGCAGAGCGTCTTCTCCGATGGAAGAACAATTCATCACCTAAAGCCTCGGAAAAAATTGACCCTCACAGCCTGCAAAAAGAACACCAAATTCATGCGAGTGATTAGCAACACCAAACTCAGGAAAGAAGCGGAAGGTGATGGAGAGATGATGACTTACGAGAGAGACGTAGAGGAAGAAGGCAACGAAGTAAGCAATCCTGGAGCCGTAACCGAAGTCACCGTTGATCCTTGCCCAAGCCATGCAAGCGACACTGGGCGCCGCAACGAACAGGAAGAAAACAGGGTGCAGCTCCTTGGGGAGGGTCTTGTTGGTAGGAAGCCTCTGGTACAGGGTAACAAATAGGACCGTGTAGTGCGCCAATCCAACGGCGAAGAAGAAGATGGGACCTTCTTTGAGCCCCAGGGAGGCTCCCACCAACGCGCCGACGAAGTTGCCTACGATGGACAAGTGGTTGGAGGGGTTGGCCACCTTGGACAGCCTGCGTTGGCCTCCCGACATCCACTGCCCGTAGATCTTGAGCTCGAGGCAGAAGATGGGAGCCATGAGGGCGTACCAGACAGCAGCAGGCGGCGTCTCCGTCACCGACGGCGGCACGCCCTTCACCAAGAACAGGCAGGCGATCCAAGGAGCAAAGAAGAAGTTGACTCGGACAGGGTGGTAGTACTCTCGTCTGACCGCTTCGAAGTAGAAGATGACCTTTAGGGCGTAGATGAGGGACACGGTGCTCATCAGCACCAGCGAGATGCACCAGAGGACGAGATTGACGGTCAGGCTCACGTTCAAGAAGCTCACCGACGGCGATGTGGCCAATGCCTTCCATAGGATGGCTTGGGTGCTCACACCGAGGCACATACCGAAGGAAGATATGGGAAACCGGAGGAGGAAGGGCCATTTCTTGCACTCGGGAAGCACCGACACCTCCGACACCTGCACGAAACAGAGGTGTTCAGTATGCCACAAGAAGCACCGAAACAGAAGAAGAAGAAGAAGAAGAAGAAGAAGAAGAAGAAGAAGACCAAGGGAAGAATCGAGAGGTTCATCTCGAATCTCGGCGACTCCTTGAACACAAGAAGCATCATTTCTAGCGGTGACTAACGGTAGAAACATCAGGCATTAGGAAGTGCTACAAAAGTGTTTGATGTGCATTGCTAGCATGTCTTCCTCTCAGGATGCGAGCTGCGAGCTACTCAACATCCTGCATAACTCCTTACGTTGAGGTTCCTCGGATTTAGATTACACATCGATCGATACGTAAATCTTCTATAGAGGGATGAAGACGATATGAATGATGACTCTTGTAATAATGAGATAGAGGGATGCAGATTGAATACCCTGAGAGTGTCCAGTTCAGGTCCTTCCAAAGCATCGAAGTAGCGATCTACTGCGGGCACAGGCTCGGCTTCGATAATGCACGAGTCATTAGCCTCGTCGTCGGGATCTTGCGGTTTCCCACGCAAGTTGGACAACTGCCTCTCCAGTCTTCCAGACCATGTCTTGAATGAATCGAAGCGTTTGTCCCTATGGTTATCATTCCCTGACATCCTTCGACTCTTCTCAAGTGGATCGGCAACGACTCTACCATTTGCCATCACCTTCCCATCGGAACTTACCGGCAGAATAGGCTGAGAGAAGGACTTCCCCTGTTTAGGTTTCTCCGATTCGGCAGCAGTGGGAGTAGCAGATTGAGCAGGTTGAGCCGTCTCACTTGCTCCGGATCCCATTTGGTTAGCTTGCAGGATATGGAATCCGGAAGGAGAGGCCGGAAGGCTTACAGAAAGAGCGTATGACAGATTGCTGCCTTCCTGTGCTGCTGATCTTACCGGAGGAATGCTGATCACAGTGGCAGGAAGATGACAGCACGCGTCTTCGGATCCCTGACACAGAGCATACAGATTTCTAAGCTTCATCACAAATCCGTATATAAAATCAACAGATCAACTGACAACGTACTTTGCCCGCTGTTGTCTCTCCCTGCGGACTGGTAATGTCACACTCAACACTGTCGAAGCCAGCAACCTTTTCGGATGCAGCACACTTGAGAAGAGATGGAAGTTCTTCACAGGAAACTTGCTCCATCGGAACCAACTGCACATCGTCAGCTCAGCAGATTCAAACAGCTATTACTGCTGCTACTACTACTACTACTACTAAAAGATCATACGTAGCAGACGTTAAACTACATCAGATATCATAACAATATGGCCACTGCCAAGTTACCTAATAACAAAGCTTGGACCGGAAAAGGAAGTACAATGAACGAGGGCGGCTTTTCTTGGTATATACCCACGCGGAAGATGAGATGACAACAACCCTAACAACCACTTGACTAGGGTGGAAAAGAAGACGAGGAAGAGGAAAAGGAGAAAAGGAACACTGCTGGTATGGCAGCGAAGGAGCAGAATATAGCGGCCTACCGGCGAGATATTATCTCTAGAACCCTCACGGAGCTTTCCCCCGTCACCATCGCTCTGCGGTTTCTTGACGGAGACGCAACTTTGATTTGTTTAAGCGATTAAAGAAAGCGAGCAAAGGCGCGGACTCGAAGAAGCTCGCGGCGTGCATCGTTGATCGGTTCCGTATGATTCTAGGGCTTGGCAGGGGAAGAATGCGCCGGGGACTGCCCGCCACAGTCGTCAAAAGAACTCCACGGCTGCTTTGACCACCATGGGCCAGCCGATGTCCGACAGCATGTGCTGCCACCTTCGTCGACACGGAAGGACGACCTACCTTCCACAAGTCGACCGTCGACCGCTGGACATGGAGAAACTTTTGCGGATCGGTCCGCGTGTGATCTCTCCATGCACGTGAGTGATCAGAGTTCATGACAACAAGATCGTGGATCCGATCGATCGATCGATCGATCGATCGATCCACCAAAACCGTCCTCCTCACCTCGAGTTATCCATCCTGCGTCGGTCCCGGTGCATGGGGCCGGGACACCCGACGTCGGCCATCCCATCGTTGCGCACCGAGGTTTCAGCACTCGGCGCACGTTCTTCACGGACGCCATGAAGTCCGTGCCCAACACGGGATTGGTGGCAACGGTGGGACCCATCGCGGGGCCCATCGTTGTCGCCGATCGCAGTCCCGGGGAAGCGTGCCGATCGAGCTTATCGATCGTATCGTGTCACTCATGCCATTGAACGCTGTACCGATACTAAATTGACCAGCATCAGTTTCCCGAGCATGAAACGCGAGGAATCGAACCAAAGCTCAGATATGTTTATGGAAGGAAGCCAAATAAAAAAGTAGCTGCACTCACCAAGTAAACCAAAGTGATTGATTTGCCTTGTTTTCGAGAGAGGAACACAAGCAATGCTACCCGGCAATCTCCAAAACTAGCTGTTAAATCAGAAGCTCTCGAACTAAAAAGACGGGGAGACTTACCAGCTTGGAGCCAAGCAGCTCTCTTACGTTGCAAGACCTTCTTGCTTGTGGGTTTGGCTTTAAAGACAAGCAGGCCTCCATGTGTGGCGAGACCGCGTCTGGTTGTTCCAGGAATCTGGTAGCCATTATTATCAGTTAACAGTCCCAAAATGACGGAGACAATGATAAAGGGGTGGATGATTAGCAAGACGGACATGACTTATTCTTGCCATTTGGCATGTACGTCTACCAACGTGGCGCTGGCTCTTCTGGACTCTGCTACATCAGTGGCGTGCATCGCCCCTGAAACCTGCCAAGGATGATGACCTCACCGTCTGTCCCACATTAGAAGGTCGGCATGAAAGGTTTCAGCGATAATTCCATCGAACTAAACGGCAAAGACGCATCAGTAGTACTTGGGGAATTTATGAAGGGGTGACTCACACATCTGCCAAGCCAGAAGTCACATGCATTGTCGCCAGACCAACGAGCATCCCGGGCTGCTAATTACATCGCTTTCCTAATCAATTCCCCTCTAAATAGACGCGGAACAAATCATTCATGCCATCATACGATGAATCGTGCAGAGTCATATATGACGACATATAGACCAACAAAATACTCTCCTCTAAAATCCAACCAAACAATCATTTAAAACACGAGAAAAAAAGTCTACATACAATCTGCTATACGGGCACGCATCTTCTCCAGTTTCAACCCGCCATCTCATACTAAAGTTTCAGAGACCAGAAGCACTGCTCGATTTCGAGCTTCGACACTGGTTGGTTGCATGGGCACGGCCAGTTCCGGATGCCAGTCTATCTTTTGCCAAACGCATTGACAATGATCTAATCAAAACCAAGCATGATAATGCGAGTTCCAAGATGCTTTCCCACATCTACAAACCTACGTTCCTGAGTTTGTCTCTATCTCGACCGAACAAGGCAAAAATGACGTTATCAACGAGAAACATGCACGGCTTAATTCCATGTTCGGACATTGCATACCGGTTTCGAGAGACGCTGAAGAAACGTAGTGTGGAGCGAGGAACTCGGAGACGACCACGGGACGATGGTAATGTCAAAGAAACCCGCAGCTACAACAATAGCAGTGCGATTGCAGCGATCGAGCGAGCTTGGGTTTCAAACCTGCACTACTAAGACGAGGACCGGACGAGCAGCATGCTGACGACGGTGTACTTGGAATTAGACCGGAAGAACTAATATTGTTCCATGCGGAGAGCTCGGTCGGCGTCGTAACAAGGTCAGGGATGATGAACGTTGGTTCTTGTAGGAGGGTGCAGATAAAGAGATAAAGCTCCACACCACGGGCGCACCCAGCAACTACGCGCAGAAAAGTGAGTGGAAGGGGAATGGTTTTCGAATAGCATGGTGGACGCGCGAGCCCAAATTGACGTCAAAAAGCGAGGGATGGAGTGCGGGTCTGTGTCAGACGACCGGTTTGCTTCCGGGCTGTAGTAATCTGGCATGGTGGCGAGAGTGACCGAGTTCGTTCGTAGCAGTAGTATTGGACGTAAAAGTATTAAAAGGTGAGAGGCCTAAGTGGGTAGCCATTAAGGTCAGGTTACGGAATGAAGGATCCACAAACAGTTTTATATGACTGCTTTGTGACATCTCTCTCTCTCTCTCTCTCTCATTGAGATGGAGGCCAGCAAAGATGTGGCTTGGCCAACAAGTGGTGAGCTTCGCCAACCATGTGTTGCCTCCATGGATCTCTCTTTACGAGATTGTTAGGCCGCGGGGTTGTAAAGCTCCAATCGCAGCAATTTATTTGCGCAGCAGCATGATGTGGTTGAGGAATATTTATGATATATTTACTGGGACATTGGAAACAACACTCATCGATTAGGTTTATGATATATATATATATATATATATATATATATATATATATATATATATATATATATATATATATATATATATATATATATATATATATAGTCCAACTTCTAGAAAGGCTCACTGTTTTAAGTTTGTATTGTTTCCAAAAGTCTCGAGGAGGCGATCGGCGTGCACTTTGTTATGTGCGTAGTGCGAAATATGCGTTAATGGAAGAGAGAGAGAGAGAGAGAGAGAGAGAGAGAGAGAGACGTGGAGGAGTTGCACAGTGCATGTTTTCGTGCATTAGGGTTATGGAAAGATTTCAAAACTATAAGAAAAAATGACGACGAAGAGATTAATTAACGTGTGATTGAATATATATAAATATAATTGGATGTTTTTTCTAATTTTTTTTTTAAATTGGATGTCTTTATTTTTTGTTTTTCCATTTGATATATTTATTTTCCTCTAATACTCTAAATACTCTTTGTTGTCATTTCCTACTCTATTATGGATTAAGGCTATCTGGCTTTCATTTTGTCATGATCATCTTTGTTCTATCATGAGGTTACATCATTTCTGTCTAGTTGTGATTGCTTTTGCCATCGCTATATCCGTCTCATCATTTCAACTAAGTAACTTTCATTTCATTGTAACCATTTCTATCCTATTGTGAAATGATATATCACTTTCAACCCGTTGTGATTGTTTCTTTCCCTTCCATAAGGTCCGTTATTTTCATCTCCCATATGAAGAATATTTAGGATATTTAGAGGAAAATAAAGATAACAAATGAAAAAATAAGGAAAAAAAAATGACTTTTTCAAGAATATCACTAAAAAATACTTTATCAGTGACAGTGAAATTCATTTTCTTTATATTAAACAGTGATTAAGATAGAGGAATGAATATTCTTAGACACTATAGTCTACATTCTTATTTCAAATCAACTTATAATTAGTCTCTTTATCCTAAAAACACGAGTGTGTAGATCACAATAATGTGCCCAACGACTCCTTTCTTCGCTATCACAAAGACTCAAAGCCACAACTTGGTGAGCTCGACGAAGAATATTTTTGATTTCTCAAATACAATCAAAGTCGACTCGTATATTTTCTCTATACAAGGAGAACTTTATAAGCACATAGTCTTATCTTTTTAATTACCTAAATATCTACAAAGATGAAGACAAATAAGAAAAAGTTTCCATCACTTGAAATCATTAACCCCATTAACTGACATGACAGCTTGAATTATGGACGCAATTATTGACCTTAATGCTTGAAGTCTGAGGCTTATGCAGGCCTTCGACTCTCCTGATGACAACAATTTTGAATAGATGATTTTTCGTTCGTGACTGCTCTTCTCAAGAGCTATGAGAATTCTTAGGAAGATGATTTGATATGATCGAGATGGAGGATTAATCCAATGATTTGTGGTCCTGAAGCTTTTATTGCAGGCTTTAGCAGCAGAACACCAAACCTGTTTGGTAGACGAATGAGAGCTACTTGGTTAACTAATTGCCTGGCTAAGTGCTACGTACCAATGTCACTTGTCCACTTATCATTATTATTATTATTATTATTCTATAATTATTATTATTATTATTATTCTATAATAATCATTATGTTCATCTATCATTAGCAGTGTACTACGGGCAAAATAAAATGTGGATCCATCATCAAAGCACGTACGCACCCTAACACTCGCCCACTTAAGTCGTAATCGAAGTTGCGACGTATCCTTCAGCTACCTGTACTCTCTTTCTAAACCCGATGAAATGATGTAAATGACTTGGATGGACCCAAATACTAGGCATCGACTGAGCCGACCAATAGCATCTCGATACGTAGGCCAGGCGCGGGACCCACGGTGGACCTCTTCCACTTGCTTTTTGGCCGAGCCGTTGACGACTCTCGCGGTTTCCGCAAAGAGAGTACGGAGTTACGAGGCATAGTGGCCTCGTCACTTGCCTGCTCTTTTGGTTGATGGGAGACAGACTTACTCCTGCTCGTCGTGCCCGGTGGCCCAACACACATAGACGACGACGACGACGATACAAGTCTTCGACCTACTTATGCCACCGATACTGGTGGTGAATACGAAAAGAAGACTGCAGGAGAAGAGTCGGTGAGACTGGCCTTTCCAACTTTGCATCGTGTTCCCACGGTTCACTCGATCTCATCGTAAGTAATGAGTTGGGTCACAACCCAATACATTCTTACTCATTTTATTTTCCCTAATAGAAACCTTCTATCCATACATAAAAAAATATTTTCTACGGCTCGTAGAGACATTTCACAGGTCGGGTAGGAATGTTTGGGTATATGTGTTGGTCGGGGTGCGCCGGGCCCCTGCAGCAGTGCAACGCAGTGGCGACGCACGAGGGCCCCAGTGGCAAGCCACCGTAGTGGACCCTCCCCCAAAAAGAAATTAATTTAATATCATAGTGGGTCGATGACCCACGTATCAGATATTAAACTGATAAGAACAGATACTACACTTGATCTTAGCCAAAAGGCCGAGAAAGGTATGAGTCCTACGTCGGCACCGCCCATGCTCTTATATCGCTCTCATCCCAACCGACGCCACAGATAAAGCGATGTGGGACTATTTCATCAGTGTCTTAGCTCCCAGCTTTTCTTCATGTGGGAGGAGAAAACCTCACATCACACCACGATGATTAAATTCAACCATCTTGAAATTATATGGCAACTATCATCACTCACTAAACCCTATTATGAATATAAATTAAGACCACATGTCATCTATAAACTTAGCTTTGTACGATGAATTATATTGATCTATTGATTCCAAGACTCTGTCAAGAAGACAGGTTGTCGGAGAAGCAACGAAGCTTGTGTTTGTGGCCTATCAAGAACAAAAAGATTCGACAGCTTACCAAGAAATGAATAACTTGAGGTCGGTGGTGGCTAAAGTAGCTGTCTCTCTCTCTCTCTCTCTCTCTCCCTCCTTGCATGGGGCCATTGTTCCAGCTGGAGTTTGCTGGATGACAAGGAGATGTGTGTCGTGATTAGTGTTTCTGGAGCCTGCCAAACTAGTATTATCGTCTAAACTGTGGCTCTCCCTGAAACTATTACTCCGATGTTTCTGCTCGACAGTTTTATCTCTTCAGTGCATTCATTACTAAATGGTCATCTCATACGTGAGTTGGTTAATGATGCCTCTCATGTAACTATAATTTAGTCTACTGTTGGATTAGTCAACATAATCCTTTTAATTATAATTAATGCTAGTTATTAGACGAACGCTAGCGGGAATAACGAATACGTGTGCCTCTGCTTTACGATCCGCGCCAGCACGGCTCTTGAGGACGATGAACGGTGATCCCGGGACTGCTTCGGCTTCAATTCCCACACGCCACCCGCCGCTCCCCTCTTTAACGCCTTCTCTCCTCGACCTGAAAGGGAGGACGAGATTTTTAATAGCCGAACTGCTCCCACTCTCTTTTCGCTTGGCTCCTTTAGCTGGATCGCCTTGGCGTGGAGGAGTCGTTGGAGGAGGAAGATGCAGCAGTGGCGGCCGGAGAGCGGTGCCATGACCTTCGACGAGGCCTCCGTGGAGAGGAGCAAGAGCTTCGTCAAGTCTCTGCAGGTCTTCCCCGGCCTTTCTCTCCTTACGCTTCCTTTGCGTCCGCCTCCGGATCGGATCCGCTCCTTTCATCGTTTGTTTCCTGCTAGGGTTTTCTGCACCTACTTCACCCCCATGAATCGGTTTCCGTGAGTGTTTGTTTCTGTGCGACTCGAGGACTGCGGTAATTTGTGTTGGGCGTCGCGAAAAATTCCTCCTTTTTCGTTCCCAAGTTTTTCTGCTCCTCCGGTGATGGAATGGACTTAAGGATAGGGCGTAATCTGCTGACTTCCTGACTCTGCGCAGGAACTCAAGAACCTGAGACCTCAACTCTACTCTGCTGCGGAGTACTGTGAAAAGTCTTACCTCCACAATGAGCAGAAACAGACGTAAGGTTTATTTCCCCAACAAAATCTTCTGCATGACCGATTACAATTGTCTCTCTATCATTCGTTTTAGCCCCCATAGTGAAAGAACAAATACCGCAACAAATACTTGCTTAGAAAAAAAATTGCATAGTTAATTAGGGGGATATCATAATTAAAATTTCTAGTTCTAAATGCAGATTGTCATATTCATCTTTGGGATTTTAGGGTATTGGATAATCTAAAGAATTATGCTGGGCGAGCCCTTGTGAACGCCGTAGATCATATTGGCACGGTTGCCTACAGACTGACCGACCTGTTCGAACAACAAATGCTGGACGTATCGACCATGGAGATGAAGATTTCATGTTTGAATCAGGTACGCATTGTCTGATGAATTGGTAGCGCTTTAACATGTCGTGCAGAGTTAATTCTTCCTGTTTTCATGTCAGCAAGCTTTTGCTTGCCAAGCTTATGGCGATACGGAAGGTCTTAGTAAGCTTCAGATGACGGGGAGAATCTCGAGACATCACAAGCATTACAGTCTGCCAAGTATGAATCGACGTAGTAATGTTTGCTTAGTCTCTTATGGAATGGTGAAGATCATATGTGTAACCCTTATGTTTAATCACCCGAGTCAGATTCTGGCAGTAGAAGTTTGCAGAGTAGCTCACAGTTGGCAGCAGGCGGCAATGCAAACCCATGTAAGGCGAGACCTCATTCTCATGCTCCAGGTCTGTAATTATTATGCATCTGATATATATCCTTGTTCTTGTTATGTTTACATGTGTATTACATGTTGATGCCAAATGATACCTTCTATTTCTGTTGATAAAGGCAAACCTGGATCAAAAACTCTTTCCTGGCATCTAGCTTCAGAAGCTAATTCTGCACAAAATGAAGCTCCTCTCCCAGCACCATGGCAAGCTTCTGGAAACCTTTTTCTCTAATAAGCTCCTTTTATTACTGGTTTCCAAGGACATGTTCTGTAATTTGCTGTGTGTGCAGCACTGGAGATGCTAAGTCTTCTAAAATAGATTCTCAAGTCTTCCATCTTTTAGGTATGTTCTTTCTTTGATGATAATTCTTGAAGCTAATTTTTTTGATCACGAGGTCATGTAAAATTTAGTTGCAGAAGAGCCTGCTTCGTCACAGCCCTTATCGAGTCTTCTCCAGGCAGCTAGTGGAAATGGGACTTCCTATATGATCTCAAACAAATTTAATTTGATGGTAAATTTCACATCAACCATAGTCTTATAGATTCAATCCTGTGACTTTGAAGAAATCTTATGTCATAGTCTTAAAGATCGAATAGGTATAATCATCAGGGTCACACTAAAACCCCAAATACTTGGGGTATCTGTACTGACAGGTACGTTCTAGTATCCTAAAGAGATTAATTTCCATCAACATCGAGTTAGCATATGTACATATGTTAGCTCAATTGTTATCACTTGATGAATAATTTCAGTAAGTTCTTGTGTCTACAAAAAGTCACCAAAGTAATGTGTAATTTAACTGATGATAGAACACGTTTCTAGTCTTATGCAAGATGTGACCATATTAAAAGGTGTATTGCTTGAGGAAAAACCAGGGTTCATGTGCATTCCATCCCTTGTCAAAGAGAATACAATCAAACTTGGTCTTTGTAAATTTACTGAATTATCAAGTGAATCAAAGAATTTGGTTTAACTGCATCAAACTATCCCTTGAGACAATACCAAATGCCTAGGAATGAGATGTAGCTTGATCTTGTCATTGTTTGTCTTGTGCTTTTTCTGTAGAACTACTATCTGAGCTATTTCTGTGCCTAAATCTAAGAAGGGATGGATTGTTGCTTGGCAGGGTCGTTCGGGGGATTCAAAACCTATATCAGCATTCCGATCTTTTGATAATCCTAGTAGACGTGAGATCTGTAAGCCACTGCCGCCGCCGCCGCACGGTAAGAGCCTGCTTTCAACATTGTTCATCAAGAACAAAACCTTGAAAGCAAGAAAGATATCCATCTGATGACGGATTTCCCAGTTTTCTTATGGTGAAGCATTCAGTATATATGTATTACCCTAATTATCTTTCATTTGTGTAATGTACCCCACCGACTAACTAGAACCTTACTTCCATGAACAATCTCCAATGTTGGAATATGATGTCAGGTCTTACAATTTCGAAGTGGAAGTTAGTAGCTCTGAGTTTGTGGTCAACACAAATCGGGTTTGGGTTTCAAGCAAATGGGTTTAGTTTTTCTACCTTTTTACTCGATAGATCTTTCTAGAAGTTCGAACTAGAAGGGCGTTGACCATGTGATGACATTTCAGATCGACCGACTGTGCTCTTTAAATACCCAATACCATGATAGAGTTTTAACCATATGTTTATAAAGAAGGAAACATGGAAAGATACTTGAAAACTGCTACTACTCACAGTTGGGTTGGCAGATCGTTCTTTCCTGATACCAAGAATTCCATTCATCATCCAAGAACAACCAATTCAATTAATTCGGATGAAGGCCAAAAGGGAAGGAGGAGCTCGATTGCAGTTGCAGATCCATCAACAAGACAGGACTGTTCGTTGTACAAAACCTCATGAAACACTCTCCTGCAGAGGAATCTATTACACTCGATCTGCACATGGCTCTAAATATTTCAAGCTGCAACCGTATGACTATATTTATCCTCCAGAGACCAAACTCCTCTCTACTACAAACTGAGATCCTTCCGCAGATGAATGCAACTCCTGACCGGCCTTTCTTCCACAAAAGTGAACACACAAGCTTTGTAATCACCATATCAACAAAAGTCTTACTTACGCCGCCTGGTCTGAATGGCCTCTGAACTGTCTTTTCTCATCATAGTTACAAACTCGTCGTAATTAATTCTTCCATCCTGCATTTATCAAAGACACGAGCATAAGACAACTACTTCTGATCCTCGCAACCCATGATAAAAATAGTAGTTAAGCCGAAACTGAACATAATATTAATGGGCATTCTGCAGGGAAAAGTACTAAATTAAGATATCAATTCTCATGATTCCGCATGGCAACAAGCACCTTACTAAAACAGCAGAAAAAAGAAACACAAGTTAGGCAATCTGGAAGAGCTAACTTTTGAGTTCTAAAATGTGCCATCTACAACCCCAAATGAAGATAAGAGCTCCCATTTTTTGGGTCCAAACTCCTATCCTCCACTTTTGGGTCCAAATCATTGCTCCCCCGCTTCCAAGCACTCCATCTGCAGTGCTCTTGGAATCAAGGAAGGGACATGGCCTGTTAAATACTCAAGCTCTTTCTTATCTTTAGGTCGCCTTGCCCAAAGCCATCAAAACATCTTGGTGGGTGAAGCTTTGTCTAGAGTCAAAGGCTGGTACAAAGGCCTTTTATCCCAAGTGGAGAAAATGGTATTAATCAATTCGGTAATTAACTCTATTCCTACACACCTTCTCTTAAACTGCTGCTTTTCTGACTCCATCCTCGATCATGTGACCAGAATTGTTAGGAATTTCTTTTGGAATTCTGATTCCTCCTCCTCTAGGATGAATCTTATAAGCTGAGACATCATCACCAAGCCCAAGGACTATGACGGGCTTGGGCTGAGGGATCTACTCACAGTTAAAAGATCCATCTGCACCAAACACAATTCTGCCTATCCTCAATAATGCTGATTCGTTTTGGGTCTGCATCCTTAAAGCCAAACATGAAGACCTCCACCCCTGGTGTCATTCTAATTCCTCCACCCTGTCCAGATCTAGGAGGAACATCAATCTGCTCACTAAGGACATCAGACTTGGATTTAGGAAATTGATAAGGGATGGGAGGACCACTAACATCTGAACTGATCCTCGGATCGACAACATTTCTTTTAGTTTCTGGCCTACAATGGTTATAGGGGTTATGACATCTTTTTGAAGCCTTCTCCAGAATAGCATAGGGATCAGATTCAAACACTTTTGACTCATGGTCATTGGGCTCCTGGCTGCAGGAAGGTCAAGGGTATGAGAAACCTGTTTCTAGCTGGATTCTCAGTTTTATTTCCTACTTTCTTTTGTCCCTTTGGCTCAATAGGAACCATGCCAGATTTCGCAACCGTTGTGTCAGTCCTTCCACCTTAGTTTTCAGGACTCTAGCCCTTATGAATGAAACTCAGCCCATATCCACTGCCTACGGGGACAACCAACTTGGTTCCTCAAATCTCTCCAACTAGAGAAGGGTGTTCTGACTATATTTTAAAGTGTGATGGATCTTTTCTTTCACCTGATTTACCTGCATGTTTTTGCTTCATACTACAGCCCCCTACTGATAGAACACTTGCAGCTGGCTGCTCAGTCTAAGAAGCCCACAATGCTCCTATGGTGGAAGCGCTGGCCACCCTGGAAGCTCTTAGGCATGCTGAAGTGGAAGGCTGGAGGAACTTTCTGCTTCAAACCGATGTGCAAGCCATTGTCCACATTGTCAATGGCTCCCAGCACTCTCCCTGGCAGCTACAAGCAGTTGTTTCAGACATCCTCCTATTAATGTCCAATCTTCATGTGTCCAGCATCTGTTATATTCCCAGGACAGTTAACAGCAAGGTTCACCAGCTTGCTGCTTTTGGCAGAACCACTGGGTTCTCAATGCTTTGTACCCTGGATGATTTAGAGAGCTCGTCCAGCACTCTTGCTCAGTTTTTTTATCAAATGAAGTTCTATTTACTTAAAGAAAAAACTTTAAAAAACTTGGATGTGATAATCCTTGGATGGAACAATCTTCAGGTATCTTTGCTCACAGTAATTTGTATATTATGCTATTTTTTAATTATTTTTCTATTTGATTCCTTCTGTGATTCTTCCTAAACCCTTCCATGATTCTCAAACAAAATTCTGCCTCCTAAAGGAAAAACAAGTTTCTAATATTTTACTTAGTATCAACTTCTTGCTCCAGGTCCATCTGCATTTGACTGATTAAAACCAATAGAGATGAACTCATCCTCATTCAGTCAAACAAGTTGTAAAGTTCAGCAGAAAATTTAAGCAGAGATCGGAGCCTAGGAAAACGATGAAGCATGGCATCAATTGACACTACAAGGTTACATGTAAAACCACATCCACTCATTCTTGATCAGTATCCTGGCCAAATGGTGGACCTGCTGATCAGCATTGGAGGTAACATAGTTACCAGCTCTTTTCTAGTTTGACTTGGTATCCTGTCTTATTATGTGACAACATTCTAAACATGTTACTTTTTTTAGTCTAAGTGCCTAAAGGTAATATAGTATGCATTACGATCAAAAGTCATCAACACCTCCATGCACATTGGACACCATCAAAATGTAAAAAAGGCTCGATCATGTAGTGAAGTTTTACTTCCTGAAAAGAAGGATGTGAAAAGACTTACCTTGTCTGTATCAACTTCTGCAATTATCTCTTTTATTGTTTTCTCATCACCCATGTTATACTTCTTGAGTGCTTGCTCTAATTCCTCAACAGTGATGTACCTATGCAAGAGAAGGATGAAAATAAATCTCATTCACTTGCATTTAAATATTGAAGAACTTTCAATCAAGTAAAGACAAGGTTACCCGCTCTTGTCTTCATCAAAATACTCGAATGCCTTGTACAAGTGATCTTCTCTTTCCACTCTGTTCATGTGCATTGTAGCTGTTATAAATTCAATATAATCAATGCTTCCATTTCCATCTACATCAGCCTGCCATGAAAATTAGGTCACATTAGGTGCTATAGTGCTTTAAATCATGGAGCAATAGCAATTTTTAAGATAAATACAACAGTTAGTTGATAACAGGAAAGTTATGTTTGCTTCTTGCAAAAAAATTCGAGTTGAATGAGTGAGTGCTGCAACTAAAACATGCCAAGTAACTGGCATGAGATTTAGCCTTTACTTACATCACATGCATACTAAGTAATTTTTCAGACAAGATATGTTGCACTGTGGGTATGAAACAAGACTTGGATGAAAGCAGTCGGAAAGAATATGATGACCCACATACTAATGGAGGAATGTATTAAAGTCTTTTAGCATCCATTGAGATAAAGTTGACAAGAAGACAAATGATCTTGTAGCAGGCCTCACAACCTAAAGATAGAAAAGAACTTATACCCCTTGAAATAAAGAAATTGCTGTTGATTTCAGTTTTGCTCTTGTAGAAATAGAAATATGGCTGATAATCTAGACAGATGGAAATGCATAATGCAAGAGATTGTGAATACTTGCTGTCTGACTATGACAGATCCACAACAGATTGTTCACAATCAACCCACATTTGGGTTAAGTTCTTTCAGACCAGAACCTAACCCATTCATTTATGAGTCACATGTTTAGCTTAACTAGTGTCTCTCAAGAATTGGCAAAATGGAGCAACATGACATCATATGAATATTTTCCGGCCATACACTCCATTGTTGGCAAAAGAAACATTATTTTTTTTTCTGTTTCAATCTTAGACTTTGGCTTTCGTTACTACTCTTAACTGGGAAAACATCGTATACAAGAGTAAAGATATCATCCCTTGCTTAAGAAGGTTCTAATAAACATGTTCATAGTGACTGAATTTTGAAATTTGCCAAATATTTCTTATTAAAGCTTGTATATCACTATGGTTCTTATAATATTCTCATGATGAAACATAAAGCAGATGACTGGCAACATTCTTTTAAGTAATTCTGGCAATAGCAGCTGTTTTTCTTGTAAAATGGATGACAGATCAAGTGGCACAAATAAAAGACATGATCCACCAGTTTCAATTGTTTTTTTGGAGTGAAATCATGGTATGTGGCATATCTTTTCAAATGCCAGCTAACTAATTTTTGGTCTCTATACTAAATTCAATAAAACTCTCATTAAGGAATTAACTCCAACAAAGCTTGTTTTTATGGTTAAATTCACAAATTTAAGCCAGAGCATCTGCTTAAGTACTTGGGCCCATTGTCCAAGAATATAATCAAACAAGAAGTTAAACAGAAAAACAAATGTGCCTTTGCAAGGGAAAGATAAAGAAGAAAACATACTGCCTCCATCAGCTGCCTAACTTCAGATTCAGAAATCTTGATGCCCAAATTACCCAATTTGGGTAGGCCTGCTTTCAGTTCTTCAAAAGTTATAGTCCCGCTATTGTCGGTGTCAATTGATTTGAACATCTCTTTCAAGCCCATAATTTCATCCTCTGACAAACTTTCTGCTATGACCTGGGCAACAATATATTGTGGTCAGTGTAGAATATCCATATAGATCCAGAAGAAAATGCAAAGACACCTCACCTTCAGTGCCACTTTCTTAAGCTTGTTCATTGCTCTGAACTGCTTCATTCTATTCATAACTGTAAGATCAAGTGGCTTATCAGGTGCACCATCTTCTTTCATCCATGGATAGTCTGCATACAATTTCAATTGTCAAACCGAGTGAAATATTTTTGCTGACGAGTGATATAACTTATAAGAATAGGAAGCAGATATTCGTCTGGTTTGGGCACTGTAAATATGACCCAGGTCTAGATTTGATGTAGGAGAGACATCCGAATATGCATGCAACCACAAGTGAAGGCAGAATAGATTGAGTTTAGATGTGCCACGTCATTTAAAGAATTACTTAGTCACATATGTCATCATCAAGTTATCAAATTGAACAGAAATACTAAACATCAGTTGACTCTTAATGGAAAAAAAGTGTTTACAGAGTTTAATCAATATCACTAATATTGTACATCCTTTACTTATTTGGAGCTAATGAATATGGTTTCATAAAATTTTGAAGAATAAAAAATAACATTTAAAACCAAACTCTGTGATGAATTAAAAGCAGCCAATTTATCCAAGAAAGACTTCAAATTTTAATATAATATGACCTTATAACCAGCACAACTAATGCGTTCACCTTACCAATCATTACCTCATACTTGGGGCATTGTAATGCAACAATCTTATTGATCGTACCTTAAACTGGAACATTATGCACAAATTCGGTACAGGAGCTAAGCAATTTTAGGTATGGAAACCCAATTTGTTAGTGGGACAAATGTCAAAGCTTACTCAGAATTTCAGCAGCAGTAAGTCGTTCTTTAGGATCTGCTCTTAACATCTTTTTGATAAGTTCTTTTGCACCAGGAGATATAGAAGGCCAAGGATCAGATGAGAAATCAATATAACCATGTAAGATAGCATCGAATATACCATCCTCATTCTCTGCATAAACGAAAAAGTATATTCTTCAACTGATTATACTCAAGTTCAGATGATAATTTTCAAGCTCATTTATCTTCATAATTAACAAACCTGCCCAAAAAGGAGGAACGCCAGAAAGAAGGATGTACAGTATCACTCCAGCACTCCAAATATCTGCTTCTGCTCCATACTGCCGTCGCAAAACTTCGGGAGCAACATAATATGCACTTCCAACAAGATCTTTAAATATTTCTCCTGCACAACACAATTGGTTTTTTTATGCATGAAAACTTAAGAACAGAAAAGACATCCGGTAGGATTTTCTTTAGATGAAGAATCATTTCACAAGTTTGATTTTCTTTTACAGAACATACCGAAGAACATGTATAAACAGGAACCGAATATACAACAAAAAATGGGATATCTGTTTACTACCGCAAAATTTATGGTCAGGACAGAGGTGTGCTAAATTGATAAAGAAGTCTGACCCATCGGTAAGCCAAGGTGACAGTGGTCAAGTTAATTTAGTTGGGCAGCTACATATCTTCTCAAAAGATTTTTAGACTTATCAAACATTATATACATTTTTAGACATACACTCAAAAGCATCCATTGTCTGCTGCCCTTTCCAATAAATTGGATCCACCTATTGGTAGGTTTGATTGGATGGTGAAGAGTGAGAGCAGGGAACTTGAACAGCTGGCTGGTCCCATGCCCCAGCACAAGGAACAATGAAACAACTTCGCTCTGGACATATATAGGTAGGTATCTTGAAGAATATATGTTTGGCATGGTTTTCCTTCCATTTCAAACTCCATTGCATCTACTAGTATCAGATTAGTACATCAAGTCTTCTGAAGCATAATCAGATATCAAGTGATGATTGCTAGGATAAGAGTTTTAATGTCAACAAACAACGAGTTGTTCCTACAATAAGTAATCAATTTATGTTTAAAAGATTACTCTCTGATGAAATATTCTTTGTTGACTGGTGGTACGTTTTGGTTTGAGTTCAAGCGTAGCTCATTAGCTGTTCCAAATAATTATTGTGATCCTAAGAAGGATGACGAAATGGGCACTTGCAGACTCATTAGCAAATCAACAGAAGGGAGAAACGTTATTCACTTACCGGGCTTGAAGAAGACAGAGAGCCCGAAATCGGTGGCCTTGAGTGGTGAATTCTCTCTCCTGTTCAAGAACAAGAAGTTCTCTGGCTTAAGATCCCGGTGCATCACGCCCATGGAGTGGCAGGCATGGACAACGCTGACGATCTCTCGGCAGAGGGCGGCGGCCGCTCGCTCGGAGTAATGGCCCTTGGCGATGATCCTGTCGAAGAGCTCCCCGCCCTCGCAGAGCTCCATCACGAGGTTGACCGAGTGCCGATCCTCGTAGGCTCCCTTGAGCTCCACGATGTTGCGGTGGCCGGTGAGGTGGTGCATGATCTGGATCTCGCGGCGGACGTCATCGAGGTCGTCCTGGCGGACGAGCTTCCGGGTGGCGATGGCCTTGCAGGCCAACTGCTTCCCGGTCTCGCGGTGGACGACGAGGTAGGTGACCCCGAACTGGCCGCGACCGAGCTCGCGACCGAAGCTGTAGGTGGCGCGGACGTCCTCCATGGGCCGGCCGAGGACGCGCCCGACATCGGAGGGGACCGGGCGAGGGACGGTGGGGGCGGAAGATTTGGGCGAGGCGGCAGCAGCCGGAGGGACGGGGGCGGGGGCGGCGGCGGCAGGGGGGTCGGGTTGGGGGCGGGTAGGGGTGGGGAGGTCCGGTGACGGGGAAGGGGGCTCCTTCTGGTGGCGGGAGGCGCGGCTGCCCATTGGGGTTCTTCTTCCTCTCTCTTCTCCGCTCTTATCCCGTGGATCGAGTCCGAATTAAATGGGGGGGGAAAGAGAGGGAGGAGATGGGATGAGACGAGAGCAGTTTGGTTTAGGTTAGGTTTGGATTAATGGGAGAACAAGAGGATTAATTAAAGCTGAAGGGGAAGCGGGGATGGCGATGTAACGGAGAAGGGACAGACGAAGGAACAGGGAAGGAGGGTTGACCGGCCGTAGTCGGTAGACGCTGATGTCTAAACTGGGAAGCACGGGGGAACGAGTGTCCGCCGAGCGACGAGCGCCTTCGCCGAGGCACCGGGGAGGGCTTCTTCTATCGGGCCCCACAAATACTTACCTGTTCGCTGGTTACCCTCGGAGCCCTTCCGGGACCCCATTCCGGAGCCATCATAGCCTCCAATCACAAGGTAGGTTGATTCGGAGCGCCGATTCGGTCGGTTTACGATTTAGCCAGGGACAAAGTTGCTTCGTCGACAACTGGATCGGTGAGCTGGGATCCGCGTGACGCCGATGGGGATCAAGGAACATGTTGGGCTCGGACACGAGGCGCACTCACACGTGCAAAGCGCGTCACCGTATTAATAATATATTCAAGTTAAATTGGCAAGCCTTAAGATACTGTAATAAGTGCTTTTCGTAATATTATAAATATGTCCAATTCCTTTGACATTCGGATGTCTCGGGGTGTGCTTGGTCGATTATTCTATACGTGTGAGTATCATATTATTTGATATAATAATTTCTTTAAAAAATAAAGATTCGCTATTGTGACATATTTGATCGAAACATTATACTATGCAATCAACGGAGATATCAAATAGCTTATAGTAGCTCATCTTTGATCATGACAGCTTCGACTTATGCAAACAAGGTAGATTTTGTCGAGCTGCTCAATAGATCCTCTAACTATTAAATAACCAATATACATCGTGAGAATACTATCAACTGTTTTTTTCTCAAAAAATAACTTTTACACGTAAGAAAATAGTTATCTTAACCAAGATTTAACACATGACAGACTAGTTAGAATAAGATGACTAAGGCTCGTCAACAATTAAAAAAATTAGTTAAGAAATTATTATTTACCAAAAAACTTAATTGATGGAGAGATCATATCTAAAACCTCACTTAATCTTAATCTTTGTGTAAGTCAAAATCCAATCAAATACCCAAAACTTTCTCAACTCCACCGGAATCTCTTATGCATGTGAGTTCGAACTGACTCTCTACATCATCAACATCTCCTGTCATATACTTGAAAGGCACAAAAAAAAAATGATGAAATATGTAAGCGATCCATGGAGTCATAAAATTTTGCCCACTTGGCATGTGGAAAAAGAATGCCATTGTATCCACCATATGCATGTTTTGATCTCTTTGACCACATCTTCTGCAAGTGCATCAGCATCATAATTCTTGCCAAAAAATTTGACAAACTCCATGTTTGGGTTCATCAAGCACCTGCAAGTTGTTCAGAACAAAAAAATCAGTACAATGGATCTAATTGCTAGAACATGCTTACAAGATCTATGACAGCTTACAAGCTTCAGCCCACTACAAGAAGTGATTTCAGTAAACAATACAACTTCAAGCAGAGTAATCAGCACCATGTATGCATCAAAATCCAATAGAATTTTATATGTAAAGATGCAGACCTAGAGATGCATTCAAATATCTGGGTCTTGAAATTGCAAAATACAAGACAGAAGGTCACACTAAAAACGATTATATTAAATGTCTCTATGAATCATGCTAATACTGAATGGACAAAACGACCATAAAATTTATGACATATGTAGGACCATTCACAAACTCTTCTTTTATGGTCCTACTGTCATCATGTAACTTGTTTTGGAAGATTCAGTAATACCACTCAAGTTGAGGCAGAAATGATCATGGAAGAAACTACTTTCAAAATGCTCATAGTTGAATCAGCCAACAATACCTGTTCACAATAATGAAAGTCATCATAACTTGCAGTTAAATGCCAATCATGATTAATAAAATCAAGAGGCAGAATTTGAATATCCATGCAGTTGGCAATTGTACCCTGTGACCTTGTCCATGCCAGTGTCTTCACGTCGTGGGAACAGCTCCACTGTATACAAAGGCAACCGATCCCCTTGAGATCCTACATTAGCGGTAAACCTCATACACTGTATTCGCACCTTGGCTTGTCTCCGACAAAAATGCAGCATGACACCTGTTAAATAAATTGCACCTGAGAAGGTTCTATCAGCAATACGTACATAACAATAGAGTGGTCGACAAGGTAGTCAGAACCCTCCTGCTCCATCTTCATGTAATAGACTCGAAAAGCATGAGCAACTGGTCTAATCTCATCTGCTGTACCAGTCAAGCCCATTAAGTATGGGTGAAATCCTGCAATCCAAAGCAAAGAAATCTAGCTTATAAGAATAACATCTAATCCATTATTAATATTAGACTACCAAAAAAATTTGCTACCAACCACTTGTATGAACCAAAGAATGTAGATAAAATACCTTTCACATATTCACATACTTGTTCAACATTATCTCTCTCAGGATCAACCGATATGAAAACAGGTATGACTTCCATCCCTGCCTTTGCTTCTGGTAGAAAATATATTAGTGATCAGGGATTCTATTGACCAAATCTTGAAAATAAAAGTAACAATCATATGGCATGGGACTAGTTATCCAAAAGATGAATGCTGCATCCAAGGAGTACTACAAAAGAAATGCAAGTTACTATGGTGCATGAAAAGGCCAATGGATGAAAAGGATGCTCTATTATGAAATTTGCATAATAATGTGATTTTCTTGTAAGATCACAATAATAACAGTCTCACAATTACTACTGAAACATCAATAGCACTGACCATATACGAAGCAAGAAATTTTAAAATCTTACCCCAAACTATCAAAATCGGATGACATAAGTTACCCAAACTACTCTTTAATGAAAGGCAGCCATTGTTTCAAATATTGCTGCATACCAACTGCACTGCACCGCGCCAATACTTCAGTTCACTGCCTAATTCACATTCAAAATGAGATTGCATGTCTACATGAACAAAGTACCAAAAATTTGAATATTAGAGCTGCATATGTAATAATCACCTGAGTATATCTTCCAAGAATTAGTGAGCCAAAAAAAGCTTGAAATCCCTTAATCCTGCACATTGCTTTAGGAAAAGAACCTGAAAGTAAATTTATATTCCATGTTTGAATTTAATGAAATGTTCAACACATTCAAGAAACATGCAACATATAAACTGCAGAACAGAAAATGAGTGAATAGATAACCAAAATTTCTAGGATGGAAAAGAACAACTAAGAATAAACAAAGAAATTCCGATGACTAAACGATTATGACAGTTCATCAATGGCTAATGCAGACCATGTTGAGGTGCCACAAGAAGCATTAGGACAAACTCACCCGTACATCAAAATTATTTAACACAAAAGTGCCTCAAAGTCTTTTCACAATTGCTTTACCATCTTGTTTCAAGTTCTTGATTTTCCTTTCTCTCTTTCGAACAAACCTAAAATCTGAAACCTGCTTAAAAAGGCAAACCAGATAGTTTTTTTCCCAAACTACGCTTGCAACTAATCAACCTTAATGACCAAGCCAAGCATCCCCTGTTGATTAAAAATCCAAAAGAGACTCAAAACCTTAACGAAAGATCGGTCAGCGGAAAGGAAATCTTGAAATTTTATAACAGTCAATGTTTTCTTATTCCACGCGCCTTAAAAATCAAATATCTCCAAGTCCTACCTTAAACCCTAAACACTATATGCGACGATGGGAAACGCTAAGACATGATACAAGTCCGATCTCGTTTACATCCCCAGCCGCCGTTAGAAATTCGACCCGATCGGCATACTATTGGATTGTATGTTCATTCTTATCACGCCTCTTCTTGTTTTCAAGGGGGAAAAGAAAAGGATATATGATCTTTAAACTTAAACAAATACCCACAACGTAAATCGATCGAAATAAGCACAAAATAAGAGCAAAAAGAAAGAGAGGCCGATCAAACAGGATCTTGTCCAATAATACTACGATGAACCGAAGGAACTCAAGTTTTATCCCCTAAATAATCTCTACAAACGCAAGAAAATTAGCAACAAGATGAAGAACCAATCTCGACTACCGGAGAAGAAGGGGGAAGCAGATCCTTCTCTCTTGCGAGCAAGCCCTTCTCTTCGAAGGAGATCGAAGCAGGTAGTTATGGTAGGAAGGAAGAGAAAGCGAGACGGAACAGACATACGGCCATGTTAACTATCGGGTTTCGGGTAGACGGCGGAACCATCAATTAAAATTATTACGTCAAGAACGAAACGGATCAAATTCGGATTATATCGGGTCAAGATCCGAACCTCTGAAGACCCAGCAACTCTCTCTCAGGTCAATTGGCTTTCTCCTTACTCCCGTTCTCGAATCTTAAAGCACTTTTCCCAGCATAAATGCAGTCTGATGCAGGACATTCAACGGACTAGATGTTTCCCAATCTGAATTAAAGACACAATCAAATAAAATTGAAAAACGATGGAGCTTGCAAAATGCTAATTGTGAAGGTCGTTTGTTATTTGATAGGTCAACACATATCATGAAGCTAATATGATTCGAGACCGAATTAGTCACACGAGATCGATGTCGGTAATGATATAAATTAATTATTTAAAAAATTGAATCGAGAGCATTCTCGATAAATCTCTTCTTAGTGGAGTGTTTTTCGTAAGTGATTCGGGTAACTATCATGATTTAATGAATATTATTTGAACATAAAGAGTCAATCGAATCATTAGATGTTATAGTTTGTGACACAGGTGTGAGTGGAATAGCAGAGATAAATTGCTTCATCTCTTTTCAAGAATAACAATCAAAACAAGTTTTTTTTTTATCTTTGTTCATGGCAGACCATTCTTCCGTACCAAAATGAAGGCATGTTTCATTTCTCCTCCTGGCTAAATCATCCATCCTGGTGTTCGGCAAAGAAGGATAAGAGGAAGCAACATCGATCGTTTACATGGAAAGCCATATACGTTCTTTGTGTTACACCGAGATGAGTGCACGGAAAGCATGTTTTACATGGGATTTTGCAGGAGTGACAGGATGAGCGCTCTCTCTCTCTCTCTCGTTCATGGCAAAATGGATCTAGGGATGACAATGTCTCCGATGTTGTTGTGCCATGGGTCAGCCAGGTGGGTGGCCAAGTTCTCCAATGGTCCGGTTCCAGGGTACGCCGACTGCTGCACGCAGAAGCCCACGAAGGCCAGCAAAGCGAGCCGACCTGCGAACGAACATGAAACGGAGAGAAGACCAATTAGTACTGTGAGCCATGAAAGGACGCATGCGATGAATGGAGAGTGGAAGAGGAAGGAGGGCGAACCGTTCTTGATCTCCTTGACCTTGTACTCCTCGAACTTGACGGGGTCCTTGGAGTAGCCCAGCGGGTCGAAGGCTCCGCCGGGGTACTTCTTCTTCTCGGGGTCCTTCTCCATGCTGCGCTGGTGCTCCACGAAGGCAATGGCGATGAACTCGATGACGAGGATGGTGGGGAGAGTGCCCCAGGGGACTGGGTTGCCGAGGTACGTCGCCTGCCCGCCGGGGGTCGCCGCCCACTCCTGCGCCCTCACCCAGTTGCCCAGGCCCAGTGCTTCCGGCACCAAGATCCCTGGCTGAAGAACCACAGTGCGTGTGACGGCCATTCACAGTTCAAGCGATTGCACGAGCACAGAAGAGAGAGAGAGAGAGAGAGAGATTACCACAGCAAGCATCGCCCATCTGCAGTGGATCAGCTCCGACTCCTTGTACCTCTCCAGGTTCTCCGGAACTTCCCCGAGGCGAAGCGGATCGAACCCGAAGTCACTGGACGCGTCCAAGGCAGAACACAGATGTCATCACCAATCTCGAGCGTCAAGCGTTGGACATGCAGTGCTTACCCGGGGGCGGAGCCGTCGAGGTACGGGGGACGTGGCTGGCCGGGCATCCAGTCGGCGGACATGGAGAAACGGGACGCGCCGTTCGTGCATGAGATAGCGACCGAGCTAACGAACTGCGACTTGGAAGACGAGAGGAGGCTCGGAAAGAGGACGGCGCAGCTTCTCAAAGCACTGGACGCCATTTCTTCGCCTCACTCTTCCTTCTCTGCTGCTCCTGCTGTTATCGAAGAGATATGAAATAGCCGAACAGGACGTGGAGCTGATAAAAGCACAGCCCTTCAGGGGGACCAGGATCTGAAGTGGATAAGGGGCGAATCCTAATCCAGACTCCTATTGGCTGCTCCATCTGCTTGGCCGCAGACCACTGGACCAACTGTAAGCTCGCAATCCAATGGACTTATTACAGTCACCTACAGGAATCAAGGTGCCGTTTTGCGGCTGAGATTTAAGAGCAGTGGCACAAGACAATATCTTCTCTTCCTTTCTCTTGGACCCCATGTTTAGCACTTGGATTATGGAACCCTTTTTTTTTTGTCTCAACAAAACAACCTTTGTCAATTGACATAGCAAAGACAGTACAATCTGTTTGCAATAGAATAACTAACAGGAAAGATATGACAGTAACATAGAAAGTCTTATCGGATTCGTCATCTGATGCAAGGAAAACAGTAAAGGATTTCTGTTCCTCGAGTAATGAAGGTAGCATTGGGCATCATCATATCATAGAAAGGTCACCATACTGCAGCCAACAACAATTTGGAGATCATGTGAAAGCAGAATATGTAATTTTAGCATCAAAAGTTGCCACACACAGTTTTAAAGAAAACCTTGCTAGTAAAGATAGAAATTTGTCCATCTAGGATATTATACAGGTTATCAAATACAAACTAAATGCGATTTTTTCATATAGCACTTAGTTTGCTATAGTAAAGACACAAGTAGACAATATTATAGTAAAAGACTAGCAAAACATACCACAATTCTACCCGCCCAAATCCCCTTCATGGATGTGAGCGCGGAACCAGAGCTGACCGTCACATTTTAGAAAATAATATCAGTAAATCAGATACATTATTCCAACAAAGGGAAACCAGAAAGACCAAATCAGAAGGTGAACATATGTCAAGCACGTATATCTGATTCGTATTATGTCGAGCACTCTTCCCTGAAATAGTACTTTCCATGGTAGTTATACTTCCTGATGCCTGTTGAACTGGTCGCCAGCATTGCCATCAGACTCCCTCCATGAACCCTCCCTTCTGGAAGGGAAACCAATTGACACTGAGTAAGTGGAGAGTGCATCTCTGTCTCTGATGCACAGCAGCCAAAGACCCTCATCCCTCGGTCGACAGCAACATCTTTCATCTTCTCAGATCTAATGGACGCCAGATACTTGGTAGGAGAAATTCCGATGGTGCCACCACCACGAACACAATGATCTTGCACTAGGGCATCGTGACCAGCACAGAGACCAGCTTTCGTCCTGGAAAACCTATCACAAGGTGCATCACCAGTGCCAAACTTTGACCCTGCTTGATCCCACGCGCACCGTTTGCCTCCTCCATGTGCCTTGCAAAAATCAGTGTTTCCCTGAGCACTTTTTCTGCAATCCATGGACTTGCATCGTTTGCCCCCTCCATGGCGCACACAAAAGCTAGTGCGGCCTCTAGCACTCTTGGTGCACCCAAGAATAGCACACCTCTTCCCACCACCATGGGCAACACAGAAAAAGGTCCCACCATGCACACTCTTCGGGCAGACACCTCCACCCTGAAATGAGCAGCGCTTTCCTCCACCATGCCCCTTGCAGAAGGGAGTGCTCCCTTCAGCTCCCTTGGCGCACCCCGAAAATGAACACCGTTTCCCCCCACCATGTGCCTTGCAGAACATTGTACTCCCCTGTGCACCCTTTGAGCATGCTGGAAATTGACAACGCCTGCCACCACCATGAGAGATACAGAGTCTGGAATAACCTTCTGCACTTTTGGTGCAATTCTCCCTCTGGCACCTCTTCCCACCTCCGTGCCTGATGCATAAACCAGATTTATCTCTTGCAGCTCGGCTGCAACCTTCATGGCCACAACGTCGGCCACCACCATGGGCAATGCAATAATCAGTGCGGCCTTCAGCACTCTTAGTGCAGCCAAGGTGTTCGCATCGGCGACCACCCCCATGCGCTTTGCAAAAGATGGTTCTCCCTTCAGCACCCTTTTGACAGCCTGGTTTTTGGCACCTCCGTCCCCCACCATGGGCTATGCATAGACCAGAGGCACCTCTTGCTCTTTTAACACAACCTTGGAACTGACAGTTTTTCATGTTACTGTTGTGATCCTGTGAACACACATCTGTGGAAGTGCAAACAACTGGGCTTTTCACTGCTTGTGCCATGGTTAAGGGGGGTTCTGGTACAACAGCAACCGGATCAACTTCTATTCGAATTTTCTTACTTGAAGTAAAATCACCATTTGTCTCTGAATTGTGCAAAGAAGGTTCCAGACAACTGTTGACTATCCAGGAAGATGATGCAGTCCTGTCTTCATCAGTGGTTGGCACTGAACTTACCATTTCTGAAGTCTCCAAGCTACCCTGGAGTTGGGACAGGATGGGCTTGATACTGGTCATAACCGATTCAGATGGCCCAACTGATAGACTTAACTCGAGGTCAATCGCATTTTCAGTATGAGAAGCATTGACTGTAGCAAACAAGGAATTGGAAGGATTCAATTTTTTCACATTCCGAACATTTGGCTGAAAATCCAGTCCTAAATCAATGGAGTGTTCATCAGTTTTGCCTGTTGAAGTCTTGCAAAGAATTGTTGAGCTCGTCTTGCTATCTGAAGGATTTAATGACTGCCCTAACCCAAGAGCAAGTAGGGGATGCTCTGAACCCTTATTACCATTCATATAACCCCACATCCTTTTTGCCCCTTTTATTTTGGAGCTGTAAAGAGAAGAAGAACTAGGGGAGTTAAGTCGTAATGTCACATCAGTGCTATCTTCTCTTAACTGAACCCTGCTAGGGAAGTCACAAGTACTTAAAGTGAATAGGTTTGCAGCAGAGCCAAGATTCAGATAGCCATTATCCATTATTGTCAAGAGACTTCTTAAATCCACCAATTCTGATTGGGAAAAAACAACTTAAGTCTGACTTCTGGAATTAAATGATGACAATGTTAATGTTAGTTACTAAAATGAGATCCTGCAGCCTCCACTAACAAATCCTGATGTATCACAACGGTCCATTTCGGAGAACTCGAAAGATATAATAGAATCAGCCGGTAAAGTGAGGATCAAATGAACAATGAAAAGTAGTCAACCATGTCATAGACAAAAGCATAATGTCCAAGAATTCCTGAAACAGAAGAAACATACAAAAGAGCAAGTTAACAGCATTTAAGAAACCGTGATCTACCAATGGGCATTATCATGGAAATTCAACATTGTGATCCAGAATTTTCAAATTTTGTAGAGTGGAGGCAGTACTGATGATGATGCTAAGAAACAAGGATATGTTTTGCCAAATAAACTAAAAAGAGAGTGCGATAGAAGGATTTTATCACACATGTCCAAAGTTCTCCAAGAAGAAATTCAAAGTTACTACAAATTCAACATTTCCTCTAAACTAACTTGACAGAACAAGCATTTACAGAACAAAACTATACACCTAAAGCTTTTCATGTTATCACCACAGTCCAGCCTATGCATGCCACTCAAATTGTTCGATAACATGTTTCCATTTCACAAGGAAGCAGAAACCATATCTTGCAAATCATCAAAATTGTATCTGCGTATTCTAAGATAATTCAAATACACTTACAGATATGCCAAATACACTATCATCTAGAAACTGAACCACTTTGTACAGGTACAAACGGAAAAAATCTAAACTCATGCAAGAAGAGACACATACATATCTGACAGCTATTTGAAAAATCTAATAGATCGAACAATATTAATTATCATAGCTTCAATCTAAGCTAAAGAAAAAGAAATTCAATTAACATATACAGACCAACTTTTTAAAATCATCATGAGCAATTAAGCATTGATTTCCAACCAATGGATCTTGTGCGGAATTTTAAGCATTCCAAGCTGATAAAAAATGACAGCTGACAAGTGACAAGTTAAACCAAAGCTGAATCAAGGCACAAATTTATTATTACTAAAAGATGTAAGCTGCTGAACATCAACAAAAGATGAGATGGCATAGTACTAAAAGAAGACAAGAGGTAATGACACAGAACAGCCAACCCAAGACAAACTTGATCAGAAAACCATCTATATAAGTATAATTCTGATATCTGGTTAAGCAGATTGCAGGTATCAATTAAAGAACCAGGAAAAAAAGCATATAAAGATAACAGATTCGCTGCTAAATTGCATATTATATTATATTATATTATATTATAATATATATATATATATATATATATATATATATATATATATATATATATATATATATATATATATATATATATATATATACATTCAGAGCAAGAAATTATCAAGAAATATATTGAATCAATTCATCTCATGCGACAAAATTGGCAGCAAACCAACTAGGAGAGCACCTGATCTATCAAGCACTTGTACATTCCATATACCCAAAAGAACTCAAGTTATTAAATGTATACGTATTACTACTTGACTCTGTGTATCACCGCTTCACTTCTTTACCCTTTTTGATAGGTGCTGATGGATTCTAGTGCAGCATGGACCCTCCAAATTCACAAGAGACACGATCAACTAAACTGAGAAAAGAAATAGTTAGCAACATATAGAGACAATCGAAGGGTGTCATATCTGAACTATGCACACCGTGAGAAACAAACCAAAAAAATCAAACAAAGCAACAAGGAGATCACACTCAACAATAACAACGATCGTGAAATGCCGGGAACAATGGAATCTCAAGTAAACAGTAGCACGACCAACTGCGAGCGGTCGCTGATTCATGCATCCAAACAATACATTCAAGAGGAACCTAACAAAAAAATCGTACCCAAAATCGAAAGAGACCATGAATAGAATTTGTTCGCAAAAAATAGAGTTCGGACAAATAAACTCCCAATAGACAATAATTAGTACAAGCTAGGGGAAATCGACGAGCAAAGATAGTGATTTCAACCAAGATGAAAGAAGCGAAGCTCGCCTTGGTCGCCAAGGACAAGAGAAGCGCAGAACGCCGAAGGGGCGAGAGGTCCAACGAGGGCTAGGGTTGTCGATGTGAGGAGAGGGGGGAGCGACAGCGCAGGGCGTACAATAATGAGGCGGAAAGCAAGTATAAGCGAACGAGGAAACCTCGAGTGCTAGAGAACGGAGGCGGTCGTTACTTCGTGCTGCGACTTCAACCTAGACTTAAGTCGTCACCGACATGCGCGATCTGGAGGTGCGCCACGTTCCAACTCGTATCTCCAATCGTTCCGTGAGTGACAGAGTCGATTGGCGCACCACGGCACGTCAGCACTTTCTCTTGGGTTTCCACCTCCGCAGCGGCGCGCCACCGTCCATGTTGCGCTGCTGCGGGTCCCACGTCGAAGGAACCCGCGTTCCAACCTTTTCCTTTTTTAATAATGATAATAATAATTATAATAATAATAATAATAATTATTATTATTATTCCTCTGGATATTTCTCAACTCGCACTCATTTTGATTTTTCTCAAACGGTACATATTTTCATATATTTATAAAAATATTATTAATATTATTAAAAATATTATAAATGATGCCTGTCTGTCATTACTTGTAGACCACTATAATACTATATTTTTATGCTTCTAGTTAGTTTAATTATATTAAAAATATATTTGAATCGCTTACAATATTTTTGGGTAACTTTTATATTATTTTAATTATAATTATATTTAGGTGATATTATTCATAAATTATCGAATAATTTTTAGTATGTTTTGATTTTTATTTGATTTATTTATAATATTTTAAGTATATTTTATATAAAAAAATATGATAGATAAAATATTGTAACACTACAACAAACCAAAATATTATAACGGAATAAAAAATAAATTAAATATTTTTAAAATTAAAAGAAAAATACTCTCTAAGAAAATCAAAAGAGGAAATCCTGTTTGAAAAAAAAATCCAAAAATGAAATATTATTTTGCTTTTAAAGATGGCGTGTTCTCCAAATCAAATATTATCCGGCTCACGTTTGCTGCCTCGTGCGCTACGCCGCAGGCACATGTGACCCACGTGGGGCCCAACCCGACGGGTGATAAGGAAAAGAAATCCAAGGATAAGTTTTCCCAGGCTGCCACGTAGATGAGCGCTGACTGGGCTGTTGACTTTCCCATCTGCGAAACTGACATGGCGTTGACAAACATGACCGATTCAAAGAATCTAAATATCAAAATGATGTTACATTTACGGAATTTGATCTCAAAAGTGAAAAGGGAATCGAGTGCTTTCCATTCCGAGCGTTCGATTGGAATTTGAAAGATTAGGATTAAAATTTTAATTGTCTGTGATCACCTTCTTTCACTATCGCGTGATTAAACCCGACTTGTGCATTAGGAGCACCGATACGTGCTTAGAATATGGTGTAATAAGTTAGTTATATCAAGGAATATTAGTGGATTTGAAAAGGCAAAAAATATAATTTAATAGGTAAAAACTCCAAAAAACAAAAAAAGAAAGAAGAAATAATTGAACATCTTATTAAGAAGGGAGTCAAAAGTTCGACTAAGATATTTTGTTTCTATGCAACATGTACAAGGAGTTGTAATCTTATATGTGATGGAAAGTTGTAGCATATTCCCTGAATAGAACTTTTAAGTACTCACAATTCTTCGAATGGCTAATAGGCACCATCAATCTTTACCTTTCCATTGATAAAAGAAATGTTCGGCATATGCTCTCGAGATGAGCATCATAATTTTATGGCCTTTTTGACCGGAATTTCTACGGAACATGATAGCATAACCATGAGATGTGATGTGATATACTTGGAAATATACATGCGTTGCAAATGGGACATCTAATATTAATGTGATAATAAGGATTATAACTATATTAGCATAGTAGAAGATTATATAGATGTATGGAGGGTACACTTCTTTGTTTTGGATTAATCGATTTGAATTGATTTCAATAATGTTGAATGTTAATAGATTATTTCTATAATCTTTATATTTTATAAAGATTATGATAGATAAAATATTGTAACACTACAACAAACCAAAATATTATAACGGAATAAAAAATAAATTAAATATTTTTAAAATTAAAAGAAAAATACTCTCTAAGAAAATCAAAAGAGGAAATCCTGTTTGAAAAAAAATCCAAAAATGAAATATTATTTTGCTTTTAAAGATGGCGTGTTCTCCAAATCAAATATTATCCGGCTCACGTTTGCTGCCTCGTGCGCTACGCCGCAGGCACATGTGACCCACGTGGGGCCCAACCCGACGGGTGATAAGGAAAAGAAATCCAAGGATAAGTTTTCCCAGGCTGCCACGTAGATGAGCGCTGACTGGGCTGTTGACTTTCCCATCTGCGAAACTGACATGGCGTTGACAAACATGACCGATTCAAAGAATCTAAATATCAAAATGATGTTACATTTACGGAATTTGATCTCAAAAGTGAAAAGGGAATCGAGTGCTTTCCATTCCGAGCGTTCGATTGGAATTTGAAAGATTAGGATTAAATTTTAATTGTCTGTGATCACCTTCTTTCACTATCGCGTGATTAAACCCGACTTGTGCATTAGGAGCACCGATACGTGCTTAGAATATGGTGTAATAAGTTAGTTATATCAAGGAATATTAGTGGATTTGAAAAGGCAAAAAATATAATTTAATAGGTAAAAACTCCAAAAACAAAAAAAGAAAGAAGAAATAATTGAACATCTTATTAAGAAGGGAGTCAAAAGTTCGACTAAGATATTTTGTTTCTATGCAACATGTACAAGGAGTTGTAATCTTATATGTGATGGAAAGTTGTAGCATATTCCCTGAATAGAACTTTTAAGTACTCACAATTCTTCGAATGGCTAATAGGCACCATCAATCTTTACCTTTCCATTGATAAAAGAAATGTTCGGCATATGCTCTCGAGATGAGCATCATAATTTTATGGCCTTTTTGACCGGAATTTCTACGGAACATGATAGCATAACCATGAGATGTGATGTGATATACAAATTAAATTGAATGGAATAGAAAAATTATATTACTAGAATTGTAACTTCTCCTTACATCTTTTGGACCTTAATTATCCTTAAATTCGAGAACTATTATGTTATTATAGGTGTTTAATTAGGGGGGTGGGATTCAAAGGCCATTTATCTGTACTGCTTTGATGCAAGGGGTATGAGCACAACACGCCAAGTTCATCCATCAGGCGATCGACACGTGTAATGCGCAATATACAAGATAATTATGTGATTAGGGACCAGCGTGCAAAGTAAACTTGTTTTTTTTGCTGTTAATCCTAATTCTAATCCTCCATTTGATGGTGGATATTTTTGTAATTTAGTTCAAATGGCAGATCAACTCTTTTGACCGCTAAAAGCTAACGAGAACCCGGCGGTTGACCTTTGACTTCCCGGCGGCGCAAGTTCCCCCCGTCTCTCTCTCTCTCTCTCTCTCTCTGTAACGACAGCCCGGCGGTTGACCTTAGTGTTCGCGGCGGCTCACGCTTTCTTCTCTCTATTTCTCTATCTCGATCTCCATCGAAGGAGACTCCTGTCTCTCCATCTCCTCCCTGAACTCTGCAGCTCTCGGTAGAAGGTGGAACGGTTGGATCGGGGGGGATCGGCGGTGGCGTGTGGCCGAATTGTTGGCTGAGGAGGGGCGTCATGGATCCCCCCGATTTCTCCCGCCCCCCGGCGGGCGATGGCGACTGCAATTTCGAGTTCGTCTCCGACTCGAGCAATTTCTCTGACCGCCCGCTTCGGATTGAGATCGTCGCGGGGCCGCCGAAGGGCAGGCCGGATGGCGAGGGCGATTCCGAGTGGGACAGGCATCGGAAGCGCCGGAGGGACGCGATCGAGAAACGGAAAGGTTAGCTCCGTCCGTCTTTAGCCCTCCGTCCATACTGTTCTCAGTAGGTTTTGGTTCCGATGATTGCCGCTCTGTTTTAATCATCCATTGCCTGTGTTGCCACCTCTGTTTAGGGTTTCGGATGTGAAGGTGTCGATGAGGGATTAAGCCCGATCTTTCAGTGGTTCATAAGATAGAATCTGATTCTTTTTGCTTGGAAATGATCATTCAAACATAGATGAATCAAAATCAAAATTTGAGCAAAAGAATAGTTTGCCGTTTGATAAGCACTTTTAGTCTCACATGGTTGCAGGGGTAGGGAATTCAAGACCATATAATCACCGGTGTCACCCTTTTGGGTTCAGCCGGAAAGGGCAAAATTGTACGGGCTCACTCAAAATGGATAATTTTCGGCTCACCGAAAGCAAACAATTTCTGCAAAACCCAAAACCCATCAACTTCAATAAATTGATGCTGTTTCTTGATGCATCATTTACTTTTTCTTTCTCTTGAAGTGTCAACATATATAAAGAACATACTGTAAGTAGACATATCTGAGATTGCATACATGTGGTATCGGAAATTGTATGAGAGCTATGCAGAGTCATGCATTCCCAAAATGTTTGGTGTTTATGAATGGCTCATTACGAAGAAGATCATTTGTTGAGTATGTTCATGTCACACTTATATTTTTGTTCTCGGATTCCTTTGATGAAGATATATGTCTAGAAGCATCGCAGTTAGCGATTTGAATACTATTTTGAACTGCAACCTGCCTGATTCTGCGGGTTGGTATGCCAGATGAACAAGAGGGGGAAGCTGTAGCGATGATTGAAGAGTCTCCATCAGGTATTAGTCAAGTTTAAACTGAAATGATTCTTGTTTACAGATGTTCCCTAATATTAATTATAAGATACTACAAACTTACTGTGGGAATTCTGATATCCTATAACCTTTTATGTCTACCAGCTGATTGCCTCTGAGAATTCTTATTGATTTCTACCTGTGAGATTTCATAGAAAACAAGCATTTTTTATTACCAGATGTCTTACATGTTATGCAATTCAGGCAGCCAACATGCTTAATGCAAAAGTTATGAAACATGCATGGTTTGTGTTTCTGCTAGTTTTTTTCTTCTCTTTTACTGAGAATAAAGTATTAAGCTGTCGCAACATGTAGAAAGCCAGACTCAGAAGTTTGATATTGTTCTCAAATTAAAGAACACTAATATTTGGAGGACTTATGTAGCTCTAAGTAGTAATTGACTTTGATCAGTTGTTGTAGCAAATTATGTCACACCTCAAGGATCACTTCCTCCCTTAGAGACCTCATGAAAGAGCCAATTCCTCATGCTTCAGAATCATAAGAGTGATCTTTCTTTTTTTTGTGTGTGTGTAGATTTCTCATAGCAAACTATTCTAGTATCTGAGTTGGATAACTACTTTTCGCTTTGTAGGTGATGAACCATCACGACACAGTGGTTCTTCTTGGAGTATGGATTCTCCTCCTGTAATTAGAATAAAGTCTCTATCTGTAAGTTCCACAATATTATCTGCAAAAAGTCCATTTTTCTACAAGGTAAGATGTGAAACAAACATAGCCGACACAGTGCTCCACCAAATTTTTTGACTAATTTTCTGTTGAATGTTATAGCTTTTCTCAAATGGAATGCAAGAATCGGATCAGCAGCATACTACATTGCGGATAGATGCCTCAGGTATTTTCCAAAATTTACTGTCATACTCATTTTTATCGTTTCTGTTTTTCTGTTCATCCTAGCTTAATATATTGTGGCCATGATTTGGTCGTCTTCTTAATCTGAAATCAATCATTTTCAGAATGAGCCTTGCAAGAAAGAATGAAACTACTAATAGATTGGGGAAATCTGTGGGTAAAGGAAGAAGAAATCAGGTCGGATGTGGAACTTGAGGTCACTGATTATATAAGAAAATCCGAAAGCATCCATGAATTTCAAGCACAATTAGTCAATCCTGTCTGAACAAATGGAGAACGCAATAAACAAAAGAAGAGATAGTGTCGATAGACTATAGCGTGCTTGGACTTGTGATGCTGCTTGTTCATTTCGGGGGGAACAGAAAGAGTTAACAGAGCTACTTGTCGTAACATATGATCAACATGGACATAACATTTGATACAGGATGGCATGGGTCCTTACCAATCGGTACAAGCTGCAGCATTTCCTAGTATTCTCACTTGATTAATCTTCATGTTATATGTCTCTTATACGATTTGCTCAAGGATGAAGTAGGACGGCTATCAGTTCCTACGGTCTTAAGCTTAATTGTTAGTTCAAATATTCAGATACAGTTTTGAAATGAATGTTCATACATATCATATTGTCAACATGTTTGCTCAGTTCATGGAAAAACCTGACAACATACCTCTTTCATGCAACAGAGGAAGCTGCTCTAATGGAACTTCTCAGCTTTATGTACAGTGGCAAGTTGTCGACCACCTCACCGACCCTTCTGCTGGATGTGCTAATGGTCGCAGACAAGTTCGAGGTGGTTTCTTGCATGAGGCACTGCTGTCAGTTGCTGAAGAGCTTGCCTATGTCTCAGGAGTCTGCACTACTCTACTTGGAGCTTCCTTCCAGCATTTCAATGGCGTCGGCCCTTCAGCCATTAACCGAGGCAGCAAAGGAATTCCTCGTGAACAGTTTCAAGGATCTAACAAAGTAAGTAACCGTTGCCCTGCCTCGACGTCGATCCATGCCAGCTTTAGCAATGCATTTCACTCTCCTTCCAGGAACCAAGATGGACTCATGGAGCTACCTCTTGTCGGCATGGAGGCAGTCCTCTCCAGTGACGATGTCGAAGTTGCGTCGGAGGATGCACTGTATGACTTGGTGCTCAAGTGGGCTCGTCGGCACCACCCCAAGTTGGAGGAACGGCAGGAGGTCTTCGGCGCGCGCCTTGGTCGGCTCATCCGGTTCCCTTGCATGTCTTCCCGGAAACTGAGGAAGGTTCTCACGCACAATGATTTGGATCAGGAATTCACCAACAAGGCTGTGCTTGAGGCACTATTCTTCAAGGTCGAGCCTGCTCACCGGCGACAGGCTCTTGCCATGGATGACGTGACCAACAACAGAAGGTTCGTAGAGCGAGCCTACAAGTACCGGCCGGTGAAGGTGGTGGAGTTTGAGCTCCCATACACTCAATGCATTGTCTACTTGGATCTGAAACGGGAGGAGTGCGCACATCTTTTCCCCTCCGGGCGGGTCTACTCGCAAGCTTTCTACATCGGTGGACAGGGTTTCTTCCTCTCGGCTCACTGCAACAGGGACGTACACAACTCTTGCGACTGCTTTGGCCTCTTCTTGGGGATGCAAGAGAAGGGATCGGTTAGCTTCACGATAGACTATGAGTTTTCTGCGAGGACCATGCCAACTGGGCAATTCGACAGCAAATACAAAGGCAAGTACACCTTTGCAGGGGGTAAGGCAGTTGGATACAGGAACCTTTTTGCCATTCCATGGACATCATTCATGGCTGACGACAGTCTCTACTTCATCAATGATGTTCTTCACCTGAGAGCTGAATTGACCATCGAATGATACATTCTCAGCAGTAGCAGCAGCAGCTCAATAGAAGTAAGTTTGTCATTCTATTCGATCGTTTAAGAGCATATGTAAGTTAGGGGGTTGAGAGTTTGGTGTTAAGAACAAACCGAGGAAAAGTGGAATGACTTGCACTGAAACATAGCTCGATAACTTGGCAAATCGTATTTGTATCTAATCACATAAATTTAATTCATCAAGGCAGTAACGATGGAATATGAGACAGGCAGAGAAGGAAAAATATTTGTAGGTGAGGCATTACGGCATACAAGCAGTTGCTGCTCAATGGAAAATATCTGTTATGATTATTATTGTTCTTTTTCTTTGTGGTGGAGTCAGCCAAGTATGATCTTTGAAATCTGCTGTTCGTTTATCTGTATTCGACCTATTTTTGAATCAAGTCTTTCACAAACTTCAACAAGAAGAAAGTCTTTCGCAACTATCAAGAGCTTAAGAAATAAACGACACAAAGTTTGATTGGCTTTATCATTTATATCCTACTAAACCGACAAAATAAGTAGAGCCTACAACATACCTGCACAATCCTCGTAAACAGAAGCAACTATGAGAAGAATCATATTCTTCTTAAATGCTCTTAAAAGTCTACTGTATCCATAGAACCAAAAAGGCAGCGCGATGGCACCTTAATTTTTGTCGTGTCTTTATCAAGCATAATCAGAATTACAAACTGGGATCGCGAGCTCACTAGGAATCCGTGGCTTGGATGCTAGAAGCAGAAGTATGGGACCAGTATTCTTTGACAAGCTCCCCTAGTAGAGATCCTTTGGTCTTCATCAATTTCAGTGGGCAGTCATACTCCGCAACTTTTCCTTGACAGAAATACAGCAGTTTTGGATCAGATGATCGGTTGACTGATCGATAAGAATAAATTACATGACAAAAGATTTGAAGACTTAAGTCTGTTGGCATAAAGGACGACCTCGTTCCATGGATGTGGAGTAGAGGATATTGGTGTCTTATGATGAAACTACAATGAATTCGATAGTTTTAAAGCATCGTCCAGCATTGGCTATGTTATATGAAGTTTGCATGGAGAAAGAGTTGGAACCTACCTTCACTAATAGCAAGCACCATCGTGCAGTCCATCACGGTTAGGATTCTATGAGCCACAGTAATAACAGTGCAATCTGCAAATTCTCTTCTGATGGTCTTTTGAAGGATCGCATCTGTGGCATTGTCAATTGATGCTGTGGCTTCATCAAGAACTAATATACGACTTCTGCGTAATAATGCTCTTCCCAAACAAAACAACTGCCGTTGTCCCATGCTCCAATTAGATCCATCTTCAACAACTGCTTAAAATGGTTTTTAGAACAGCTTTATGTTTACTAGAGGAAGTTTCCAGGTAAGATGGTACCAAAAGAACATTAAATACAGAGAAAAACTGAATGAGTATAATGCAGCGAAAAGACTGTTACCTAGTGAATCCAGGCCATGCTCTTTCTCTTGAACAACTTCTCGTAGCTGACATTTATCAAGGACCTTTCAAAAGCATGCAAGAAGATTGCATCCAGTCAGCTGTGAAGGTAGAACATCAAAGAGGATGACTACACAAAAATCTCTATAGATGTTCTCAAACATTTTTTTTCACTAGACTGAGTCATCTTCCATTGCTTGAAGATCAGACTCCAGCCTCTCTGGTAAATGGATAAGAATAAATGGGAGAAGGAAAAATGGCCGAAACTAAATAAGGGTGACTCTAATGGTGTTGGGTTTGGTCACTCCTTGCATGTATAAAATTTATATTAGACCTCTGCAAGTTCTATCTTGCAGCCTCCTTATATGTATGAAATCTATGTAGAATTTAGGAGTTCCATTTGCAAATCATCTCTAATAGACTTTACGAGTTCTATCTTGCAAATCATCTCTCAAAGAAGCTAAATGATTTCTGTAGCTGACCTGCAAAAGTTGACCTATACTGATCCCATGCATTAGTTTTCTCCTTCACTACCAAATCTTCATCTCAGACAAGTCTGGGTGTTTACTGTTTTATAGTCTTCGATTGTAGGTATATTCATGTGCATCTACTACGGAAGGACTGTTAACTATGGCCCTTCTGTTCTGTCCCTTTTGTACTCTTGCAATATCTCCATGCTTATAAAATGTTAATTTCGTAGGTGTTCCCATTACACCTCCCAGGAAAAAAGGATTATACTTGTAGTGACATCTTATGACATCACCAATTAGAGAAAAGAAAACATTGGCTTCATCATGTAAAATGGATTATATATTACAATCAGGAGAACCAGCCTGGAATTCAGTTGCATATATAGACAAACCAAATCCAACCCATTTCTATTTTATGGCAGCAAAGTTGCTACAGAAATAAATTTGTTCAAAGTTTGCAGAATTTAAGAGCTGAGTTATCCTCATTTATGTGAAACCATAAAGAGAGATTTATTACCTCCCATATTTGCTGATCAGTGTATTGACTCAAAGGATCCAAGTTATATCTAACTGAGCCATGGAAAAGTGTTGGATCTTGAGGTATGACAGCAAATCGGGACCTTAGATCATGAAGCCCAATCGTGACAATGTCAATGTCATCTATAATGATTTTTCCTCCAGCTGGCTCAACAATTCGAAATAGTGCACCTATTAGAGTTGATTTCCCACTTCCAGTTCGGCCAACTATCCCAATTTTGTGTCCTCCCTCAAATGTGCAATTGATCCCTTTAAGAATAAGGGGAGCATCTGGTCGATACCTGATCTGTTTCACATGAAATTTTGTAAGCATAAGAGAATACATACAATGTCCACAACGTTCAAAATAGAAGAGGCACTTTGCCATTATTTACCTTCAGATCCTGAAGCACAACTCTACCAAGAACAGGCCAATTTGGTGGAGGCCGGTTGCCTTCAACAATTTCAGAGGCTTCCCTGGTGATGTGCATATACTGATTCAGCCTTTCTACAGAGACGATATTATTTGCAAGTATGCACTGATTTTGACTAGCAAAAACAAGGGACATATTTAATGAAAACCCATAAGATAGCGCCATGCCAACAAATCCTGCACCAAAAAGTCAATACAGTTGATCTACCAAAAATCAATGTATAAATATATGAAACTCGAGAACTAACCAAAGTGTTTAATAAACTTTAACTAGCAAGCATAAACCTTTAAACTGACAGTTATACATGTTACAATGTGCTTTCTTTCAAAAAAAGAAAAAGCAAGATAGATGTGTATTATATGAAGTGAATGTTAATTTTAGAAGAAAAATACCCTAAGACCGACCCTCCTAGACTCCACATCATTGGAAGCCTCATTCACTGCATCATCCATCAAAGTTCATGCTGCAACTAGAAATTGTTGTAATTAGAGTGGGTTGTCAAGTGTTCATGGTTCTACCTCCACATAACTTGGTTCTGAACCAAAAAGGCCAACAGCCAATCAAGTTCAAGAAATTTTGTTTGAGAATATGCTCTGATTATTTATGATGCTTCTAACAAACAGAAAATGTTATAGAATTACCTGTGAATGGTTGAATAATCACCATTTATGAGTTTATCAACATCAAGGACAAACTTGAAGTCCTTCAAGGATTAAGGATCAAAGCATCTCGCGGAGATTAATATTCTAAAATTTAGTTCTTAGGTTTTGTTCTTGTCTGCAAAGACTTGACAATGGATACAACATGGATGCAAAGGGGAAGATGCAACTCTTTACCTTGCTCATAGAGCTTCAGTGAAACTAGTTTCTTGTGTCTATCATTTTGTTTCTATATTGCTAACTGATTAATGAAACAAAACTACATTAGTGTGCCTAGCAAAGGAGAGGCAAAAGCTCCATTGCCCAAAAAAGTTGAACACAGGGGTTGTCCTTGTACAACTAACCTGAGCTAAAAGTTCCTGCAGGAAGCAAAGCCATTAAAAGAGCTGAAGTTGAAAGAACAACAGCACCCATGGTCTCCAAACGCTGGATCAACCACTCACTAGCTGAAAAATTATGGAAAAATGGGCTAGCGTTTCTGTCAACAAGCTTCAAAAACTTAGTAAAGAAACGGTCTTCTTCCTCAAAAGCTCTTATAATTATTGCCCCTGCTATAGATTCAGCTAGGTGGTTTGCAACAAGAGACTTGGTGGTTCCATTGATCCGCATCAACTCCTTTGCAGATGCCAAGTAGTATCCCTAGTTTCAGAGGTAGTTTGACAATGATTCCTTTAAAAAATAGTAAACAAAAAATAATATAGAATTCCAACATAACTACCTGAAGGTCCTTTTTACCTGCAAACGAATGGTCAAATAAATCATTGGTATAGAGACAAATAGCACTTGCCAAGTGACAGCAATCAGCACCCCAAGGTTGCAGTAAATGTTGATACTAGCACTGATACTAAAAATTAAACTAAAAGGAACATCAATGTCGACTATGCTCGTATCGGCAGAGACCTGAGGAGGAGTTGATTTAAGAAAACAAATCCAACCAAAGGCAAAATTTTTCCAGAATTTGATAACTACAGATAAATTTTAGATATTCTTACCCTAGTTAATATCCTTCCTAGAGGAGTGGAGTCGAAAAATGACATCGGAGCATGCAATAGTGAGTTAAGCAGTCGAATAAATAGGGATTTTGATGACTGCAGACCCAAGATAACAATAAACACGGATCTAGATAATAAGAACAGTGCAGTGCTACACCCAATTGCCAAGTAAACCATAATCAATCGCAATGTGCTCACTTGAGGATTTTGAACATTGGCAGCCATCCATGAGTTCTGAGAGATCTGCCCAGCCATAAAGATAAGATGAGAAAGAGCTGCCAGCGAGAAGTACAAGAACCCCTTGTTCTGATTCAAGTACTGCAAATAAGGCTTTAGACCAGTATCACCTTTCTCTCTTTCCTCTTTCTTAATCAATTGATCTTCTCCTGTCAATTTTGCCATGTTTTGCTGTTTAATACTACAACTGAGCTCTCTTCTGACAGTTCCAGCTTCTTCCTGAGAAACAACCTTTTCAAGACTTTCAGGACTAACAATGCCCTTATGTGCATTGGTAAGTTTCTGAAATACTTCGCTGGAAGCCAATAGTTCATGATAAGGAGCAGCATGAAGAATTTTTCCATCTGACATCAGCTGTTGATAACAAAATTATTTTAGTTTTTGCGAAAGAATCATTTATGTTATCGGTAAATATGTCAAAGGATAATTTCATGTATGTTACATATGTATAACTCGAGCAAACTGGTCTTGACACAGAACAAATGCCAATATTTTTTGACAGTAGTGTTTAATATTAATCCAAATAGGGAACAAAATATCTAGGAGATAATTTAAGAAAGAAAATTTTCAACAAAATTACCACTAATAAACTCAGGGCAGTGAGGTGCCCAACAAATGGGCACACACATAAAAAGGGTTTAAAATGTTAAGAACTGGAACAGAACCAACTAAATCCTGAATGTCAATATAAAAGGGATTCACAACCTTCGCTTCATCCATTAAGTAAAGAGTATCAAGCTACAAGGTAGTGCTAGGAAGGTTAGCAACATGATAATGTGAAACAGGATGCTTCTTATTTCCACATTAGAAAAAATGATATAAAGAAAAGAGCAATACTTAAAACAAACAGCACGTATAAATTTTAGATTATACAATGACTGACCAGGATAGGATCAAATGCTTGAAGAAAATCCACTTTATGAGTTACAAGCAGAACTGTCTTTGCTAACAAAGCTCCCATGACATATTCCTGCATACAGTCAAAGAGTATTAATTCCCGAAGCAAAGAATGAAGAAAATTTATGAATGTGAAAACAACCATAAACTGAATATTACTACAATAAAAGAAAAACTACATTGAATAAATCGGTAGCGGTTTGGGCATCAACAGCACTGAAAGGATCATCTAAGAGATATATATCAGCATCCTGGTACAATGCACGTGCAAGTTGAATGCGCTGCTTCTGACCACCACTAAGATTTACCCCTCTTTCTCCAATTTCAGTAAGATCTCCAAGAGGCAGCATCTCAAAATCCTTGACCAGGGAACATTTCTCTATAGTTTCCTGGTATCGTTGCCTATCCATCACAGAGCCAAAGAGAATATTATCTTGCACGCTTCCCGTCTGGATCCATGCATTCTGAGAAACATAGGCAATCTTGCCACAGACTTGAATCTGCCATTCATAAAACAAATTTTATCTGCTAAGGACCTTGATCATCATACAATAAATGTGCATAAAAACCATTATTCTATGTATAATGCAATATCAAACCTTAACATCCACAAAAGTAAGTGTTTTCAAAACGATGAGCAAAAGAATCCTTCTAAAGGTTTTTGTCGGAATTTTTTTCTATTGGAGGCTTGTGATGCATGGGAACTATGGCCAATTAAAACAAAGGAATTTCTAAAGGCTGCGACCTGCTATATTTAAATGATAAATAATAATCTGTTGCCAATGATCGTCACAGTTCACAGTGCACAGGCAACAATTTAGCGGGAAACTCAAAAGGTATTGTTCTTCTTCACCAGCCAGACAGAAGAAGGATCGATAAAATGAATTAAAACATACCATTCCTTCGGTATTTGGAATCTCTCCAAGAATAGCTTCCAAAAGAGTTGACTTTCCAGATCCAACCTCACCACAGATTGCTGCCTTTTCTCCAGGTTTGAGCTCTAAATTGATGTTCTCCAATGTGGGTTTAGATGGATTTCTATCCCAAGAAAAGCTAGCAGACTTAATCATTATTGATTTTTCGAGATTAACATTGCATTTTCTTCTGAGATCCCCATTCTGCAACTCAGTCGCATCAAGAAACTTTCCTATGCGGCCATATGCAACCTCTGCTTGAATAACTGCTCCTATAACATCAGGAATTGATCTGATTGGATCTTGAATGAGTCGCAATGTTGCTACAAATGTGAAGACATTACTTGGATACAAAGGAATCTCAAAAAGATAGCAAGCCAAGAATGTAGCAGCAGAGACTGCTACAGGTGATGACCAAAAGAGGAAGGTATTGTATGCTCTTTGTAGCTGAAATGCTGACAGCCATTTGTACTCTTTGGCCCTTAACCCTTCGATGACCTCCTTGAAATGTGTATCCCAAGCATAAAGCTTTAATACTTTCATATTTACCAGTGCCTCTGACATAGATTTCAGTCTTTCATCCTGAGCTTCCATAAGCCTCGTTTGAAACTTGTGCTGTAGCTTGGACACTGGAATGTTACAAAGAACAGTAAGCATGATCACAACCATGGAAGAAACCGTAGCAAAACCCACAGCATGGTAAAGAATTACTAAAGCAATGCCGAGTTGAATAACTATTGTCCACATTTGATGAAACCAGACTGGGAATTCCCCTACTCTATAGGCATCAACTGTAACATAATTCATTATCTCTCCAGAAGAATGTATCAGCTTAGCAGAGCTTGAAAGCCTCAATTGCTTTTGGAAAATAGCTGCTGATAACAGAGATCTCACTTTTAGTCCCAACATTCTGGTGCGGAACTGCCATTGCCTTTGAGATAAAGATTCCAAGAATTTCACCATGAACATTCCTGATGCCAATAAGTAACCTTCATACTGAAAATTTCCCAAACCTGCTGAAACTTTGATAAAGCCATTAAGAAGCACTGGACCAGCTGACATGGTTAGAACCTTGAGCAACGCAAAGAAACCAGAAGCAAAAATTTCTTTCTTATGGCAAGAAACAATTATCCATAAGTAGGACCAAGAGGAGGCTTGGTTATTCTGTTTTTGGTTATTCAGTCTCTCGAGAAACAAAGAGTAGAGGCTTTCTGCTGAATCTAGTTCACCTAGTTGCGGTACATCTTTCTCCTCCAGCGGCTTTTTATAGCCCTGCTTCATCAAAGGGTTTAACCACCAAAATGACACTCTACTGAGGAAGCCAGCATGTGCAAAAGGAGTGATCAATTCCACTGGGTGACTTGATTTTGCACTATATTTGCTATTCAGTGGTGCATAAATAGACTCCTCGGAACTTTCTTGGTCCTCCTTAGCTTTGGATCCGTTACAGGTGCAAAACAACAAAAGTGTAGTGCCTGGCAATGACAAAAGATTGAGAGCAATTCTTGTCGAAGTGGAATTCTCTACAAGGATGCTCAAGACAGATGAGATACAAAGAAAACCAGCAAAAGCACTAGCTAATCCTGACCACAGCCTAACAAAGGCATTTCCTAGATGCTTGGCTCTTATGCTCACTGCCAAGCACATTGCCACCCAGGTAAAACCATGAGAAAATACCAGTAGCCACCAATGCAAAGGGAAGAAGCCCTCTCCCTTCCTTAATTTCTCTTCCAACTTCCATAATCCAAGGCCAATATAGGCCAAACCCAATAAGCCACTAAAGATCAAAGAAGAAATTCGCACTGGGGACAAGCTCCAAAAGGATCTCTCCATTGTACCAACTCCACATGAAACTTTGTGAGCGAAATTTAGGAAGAAAGAGAAGACAAGAAGCACATTGATTAACATGACAAAGAAGTGGTTGACACAAGTGTTTGAGTAGAGAATTCCACCAAGACCACAATTGGCTCCAGCATGCTCTGAACAGATATTTCCCCCACAGAAAGCCATCCGAGCACCTAAATGAAGTTCAAAATTTTCTCGATCATGAGTAAAAACATGGCAAATCAAAGAAAAACGATAATTACAAGAAGGAATGATACTTCTTAAGGCATCCATTTTGCCTGGCAATGTGAATTCAGTCCCACACTCTTCCTGCTCTATCTCCAAACATTATCAAGCTCCTTTTTCCAGCTATTCATGTAAAAGAAAATCCAGAAAGCTTTGTAAGAAAACATCTAAATCAATCTTGGCAATTTTTGCAAATATTATAGCATTCATCGTGATACGAAGACTTGATCAAAGAAAAAAACAGCATGAAATACAACATGGTAAGCAATGCAAGTTCTTACTCCCATACAGTCATTTGAATAGTGCTCCTTGTTATGTAGCTGAAATGATTTGCATGTCCAACCAAGGCGCATTCCACTTTGTTGTTCGAGAAGGAAAAATCTGACAACTAAAATTTTAAGTAATTATAGGGATGAAGACTGTTATCTAAGCTGACCACAACAGATGCAGGGTTTTGGAGGAAGAACCAGTAAAGAAATAAACTTTTAGTTCTCTTTTCTCACTTCTTTCTGTTCCTTCTATCCATGTTCATTTTAATCTCTTGGAATGAAACCTAGGGGTCAGTCCACTTTTGTCCTCAGAGTTACAGGGACGAAGACTCTAAAACCATTATTAACAAGCCCTTGATCATCAAGAATAATATGAACAATCATTTGAAACAAAGAAAACTTGGAAACTGTTAAACAGGGAAAGGTGATAGACGCTCACCTTTTAGCCTTTGCCTCTGCGACGATGCCGCGGCTGCAACATAGAAGCTGAATCAAAAGAATAGCAGTAGGAGGCGTACAACGGGGTGGAAGGCGCCGCGAAGCAGTCGAGGGGAGGAAAGGAAGTCGCGAAAAGCAAGTTCCTCGTGGAAGCAACCTTAGTTGGCGGGGGAAATCGTGTTCCGCCACCGCTTCCGTACCCGTACTCCATCACAGAGTGAATCCTCGTGGCTCCGCTGGTGGAGGTGGTCGTGGAGGAGGAGGAGGAAAGAATGGTGACCATACTCGTTCCCTGAGGTGGGCCAATACAGGCTCCGCTGCTTCCATGCATTGCGCTCGTTTCGTCTGCTTCTTCCGTCTCCACGGACGAATCCCTTCTACTCATTTCGGACTGCAGCGGATTACGGACGCAACGACAAATCGGTAATCAATAATGTAACCGAAGAAAAGAATATCAATCGAGAACACACTCGGCGTAACCATGGCACTCGAGAACCAACCAAGATTTACCTCAAGTCCAGGGTTTCAAGAAGCAGGAGAGGGTAAAACGCGAGTACGGAATCGATTAGGCCGGCGGCGGAGGAACGCACGGTGTCCGGAGTCACCGGTCCTTGGATGCTGCGGACTCCAGCGGAGCCGCTGGGCCGGTACGTCGGACTCCACGGGGTCGGAACGGACGGAAGCATCGCGAAAGAGCGAGTTGCAACTCGGGACGACTCGCGACACGGAGCCCCGGGTTTTGCCAAGGCGGAGGGCGAGACGAACCTTTCGTTTCGCGGTTTCGATAGCGGTTCAGCGAGACGTGACTCGAGCGATTGGAGCAGTGGGTCAGCTCTGGGCTCCAGCTGGATTTACATTTGGGGAAGGCGATGATGCGTAACTTTAGCTCACGGAGAGCCTAATAATAATTTTAGATAATAATATATTTGATGATATTATAATAGTGAAAATACGATTGAATAGAGGCGTAAATTATATAATGGTAACTCAGGTCAATAAAAATAAAGGTTATTATAAAGTGTTTGGTAGAACACTGTACGATGTTTTTATTAATAAAGATATAATAAAATATGATTATGAAGCATCAAAGATGAAATAAAAGTTTGATTTTTTATGGCAGCATCATAAAATAATAAAGTAATTAATAATAAATAATATCAAGTTAAATAATTTAAAATGGTTAAATTTTAAATTTTATAAAATTAAAATGACTATCCAATAGAAGAATAGAAATATATCAACGATTTAATACTAGGTGATCAATAACAATTTAATATCATAACTCATACAATTGACATTATCGATACGTTATTATGACATCTTATAACTAAGTTGTAAGTATAAAATTTGTAATATATTATATATAATGTGAAAAAATTTTATGTTATTGAAATCAAATAACATTAGATCGGATTTACAATACATATATTTTGATGTCGTATGAAAAAAATCTCTATATGAACGATAAATACATTGTTCTATGGATCCAAATATCATAATAACGTTGATATGTAAGGAAAACTAAATAATTATTTTCTTATCTTTTTACAGGATTAATATTATCGATGATTTAAAGAGGTTGAGAGAGAAACTGTAAGCATCATTTAGTATTTAAAGATCATGTGTATTTATAAATGAGAATAAAAAGTTTATGATGAATTATTATGAGAGTTCCTAATATCCCATAAGAAATTATATTATAATATAAACTTTTTTTCATTAACTAATATATATCAATAGAATCCAATTAATTCTATTATATATATTATCGAGGATCACATAATCTAATATAAATAAGCCACATCATATTATATATTAGATTTGATATTTCATAATATAATAATTATAATTAAGCTTCAAAGTAATACATAATTAACCTTTATAACTAGTAACAATAAAATTAATTATAAAAATATTTCATGAATATATTTCTCAGACATTTAAAAATTAGTATCTGGCTGGCACGATAAAAAACTAGTTGAAGATTATAAAATATTTTATTTAAATTATAAATTAATAGAATATAAAAATAGAAAATAAAAAAGTAAAAAAAATAAAATTACTTCATTACCGATACAACACAATAATATCTAATAAATTTGGACCAAACCAGCCAATGTGGCTAACAAATATCAAATGAATTCTCAAGGTATTCATCAGATACATTATTTGAGCATTCAAAAAAACCGAAATATTCTCAATATGCAAGTATTTTAAAGAATGAAATAAAAATAAAGTATTATGATATCTGCCACCTCCTTAAACTCGTATATAAGTGTAATACCACAAAATTTATCCAACTCGTATCAATCTTTCAACACAACAGATAAATAATATGACATAACTCATTTGTTTTTTAAATTTTTAGGTGATTTGATATATTTTCATGTTGATTATGTAATAAGATAAAAGATAATAAAAGATAAAAGATAATTATAATAAATAATTAATTTATGATTAATTTTAGATTATTCTAATAATATTTGAATCAAATTCAAATAGATTTATACTTAATAATCCTCAAGAACGACGATATTTTTTCAACTTAGGGACGTCCTCTAATAATCAAAGATGATTTTTGTGGGTTAATTGCCCAACAAACATTACACTATATATATATATATATACACACACACACGGGGTAAAATTATCTTCTATTTCAATATTAGTCGTGTGTCTTGTCGTGACTTGTTCGCGTGATGATTTGACGAATTCCCCTCTCTGGCTGCCGCCTTTGCTTCACGTTCACGTCGTTGTGGGCCCCCACTCCACCACTATCGTCCACATGCCCTTCCCCGAGCACCACGTCACCTTGTCGGGCTCTTCCTCATCACTCCTTCGCTCCTCTATCTCTCTCCCAACAGCAAACACCTCCTCCATCCATCCGCCTTACCAGAACTTGCAATAAAACCCCACCGATGGTGGGACCCACCGATCTCGCCGTGCCGGAATCAGTGGTCCCTGCCGGGGTTCAGACAGCCCGGGCTTCTCAAAGATGATGTCCGGTTGTAAAAGTGGTCGCCGACGAGGGACGTGAGTTGAACCACGTCAGATCCTCGATCGCAACACGTCGCGTCAGGACCACCGCGGGCCCACCGCTTCGTGCCCTTCCGTCCGCGCGAGCGCCACACCCGCCTCGTCCCACGGCCGTACGTCTCCTCGCCGAGCTGGACCGACGTCACGGCGCACCACGCCGCGTTTCGAAACGGACAGGACAGGGGGGCGGGCAAACCAGCAGCCGCCACGTCGCCGGCACCACGTGAATAGGGCGGTGCTCCACGTCGGCCATCGGCCGCGGAAAAGGACAAACGAGAGGATGCGTCATACGTGGGTGAAGGCGCCGCGAGCTGGCGGATAGAATCCCACCCGTCGATGTCTGACCACATCGTGGTGGGCACGGCTCTGCGCCGAGTCACGGCGCCATCCCGTGGGCCGCGTGGCGAGATCGCGTTCCTCAGAACTCCCAGAAGGATCAGAACCGTCGATTGTGGTCTTCGATGGCTGCGCGGCGTCTAGCCGTGGGCCCCACGCATTTCTTCGAGTCGGCGGGAGGTGGGCACGTGATCCTCGGATCGAGAAGGCAAAGGTTACCCCTTTGCGACGTTTCCCGCTTAATTAACCAATAGGCAAAGAAAGGCCCCACAGCTGCAACTCACGTAATCGACGGTCTGGCGATCACTCTACTAGTCACAGTGATTCTAACTAACGGTGCCATTCTATCATCACACTTTCACGCAATAAAAAAAATAATACACAGCATCCAAAAATATACATTTACGCAGCCAAACTGACCCGAACACTACAATCGCGGATCCCACGGGCCATCCAGTAGCACCCACCGACCGCTGGTAAGGTATGGGTGACAGTGGTCCGTTGGGGTTTCTTTATTCCGATAGGACGCGATCTGGAGATGAATTCATTCCTCTTGGCACCCATACCGACCCACAAATCATCCACCAGCCGTGGGCGTCATGCGTGCGCAACGGGACTGATAGAGTCACGTCTGTGAGCCAAAAAAAGAGAGAACGTCGTTCGTCGTGCGCGGCGATGGGTTAAATTAATTCGGGTGGAGGGGACACCACGTCAGCGATACCATGACGAGGATGTTAGCTGGCCCTCACGAGCCGCTACCACTGGACGCGTAGACGGCTCAGCACGACGATACGTGTCCGGTCGAGGTGGCGCGGGGCGGAATAAGCTACGTGTGACGCCCCCCCTCTCCCGCACCAGGAAAAAGGGGGCCCGGAAAACTCACCACGCGGCGGACTTCGTGCGGGGTCCGCCGTTTGTGGCCATGGGAAACGGGTAGGAGAGCGTCCGTGGGCTTCTTACGTGGTCGTCCTGGGCCCCACCAACAAAGAGGGCCACTTTCTTATGTGCTGGTCCTGGGTCGTGGGCTTCTTAAGCGCAAGCAGTGTGGTTCCAGAGCGCAGCCACCGACTCACCCCCACGGTAATGGGGACGCAGAGGGACCGTGGGACCCACGGAGGCCGTGCGTGGTCGTTCTGTGGGTTTCGGGATTTGCCGTCAGTGTAAGACGAGGGTGGCTCTCCAGTATACCGTGCATCTCCAGTCGACACGTGTATAATGACGTGGCTATCGGCTTGGCGCCGGGTTTCTTTCCCAATTGCCTCCCGGGCCATGTTCCTCCTCCTCTCTCGCTCTAGTCTGTCGTTTCGCTCCACTCTTCTTCGCAGACCGAGCTCTTTTGCGTGCTTACTTTACCGGCTAATGGAGGAACAATTGTGTTGAAGTCAGGAAAAAGGGTAAGGTTCGGGTGCTCTTATACTTCTTGAGAAGGCGCGTTCTTCTTCTGAGATCCTTTTTACCCCCCCCCCCCCCAAGACTTACACGGAACACTTCAGCGTCTTTCCTTAGCGACCTCTTCTTCTTCTGTGGGTTCTTTCCGGAGGTGAAATCGCGGCGAGTTGGTGGTCATAAGGCTTTGAGGAAGGATCTGGTGCCCCATAGTTGCATGTGCGTGTGTCGATGCCTTGTTTTGTTGAAATTTTCTTGGAATCCACGGCGGGGCTTATGGATCGTTTGGGTTTGCAGTTTGTTGCCTTTTTGATCGTTTAATGAGCGGAATTTATCATTATCTCTGGTTATGCTATGGGAAATTACCAGAAAAAGTTTTAATTACGTTTTTTTATTCCCCTCGAAGGGCATCTAATTTGCTCTTTTTCCGCGATCTGATTGAAGATTAGATTTCGATGGATAACATGACAATTTCCGGTAATAATCCCCAGTATCCTTCTCCTTGTTTGGTTTTTCTTGTAGAGGGAGGGTAGATGGGGAAGATATTAGGTGACGCGAGAAGAAGATGCGGGTAGATAGGGAAGGAGAGAGCGGGCGTCACGGGATGCGTGTTCTTCAGTTGGAGAACAGTACGACGTACGATGCTGTTCCAGTGATCCAACGACGCAGCAGAGTCAAAAGACTCGCTCCGAGTCGCAGATCGATAGAATGCTATTTTCCTCTCTTTTATCCCCACTGATCAAAAGCTCGTCTTTTTTGTGTTTCTTTGGGTACTTTCGTCCTTTTCGTATCAGAAAGTGATCAGCGACCGTCCAAGATTCGCACTTAGCCCATTTTAGAGGTCTCTTCATGTTTCTTTCTAAGGCAAAGGCGCTTTTGACCTTCGATTCTTTTCTAGAAACGTCTCTGGCTAGATCAGAGTTCCCTTGATTCATCATAAAATTTTTAAAAGAAATTGTTCAGAAATTCCTTCTTTTGTGCGTTCACAAGCTCTCTTACCCGATCTTTGTATATCTTTTCCCCTCTCTGTTGTTCCATTGATTTGGAGCAAACGGTTTTATCACGTTTGTAGTTTGGAAATTGATATGATGAGAAGTTCGATGATGTAAAGTTGCAAAAATTGAAATGGTTTATCTTTATTAAACATATCTGTTACACAAATTCGATTGCCGTCATAAACTGCGACAACACTGTGTATCTTGATGAAATTCATCTGTTACACAAATATATCTGCTTGACCTGTTACATATGTCATTTATGGAATTGCCATGATGATTCTGGAAGTTCGTGGTTTAAAGAGTTATTCATGATTGAGATATGATTAAATAAGATATCAATTTGTTCGAGAGAGATTTTTCTGATATGCTATCATACTATGTTCAGGTGTGTGGCCAACCAGTATGAAAAGCAATGAAGCTACAACTCCTTCAAGGGCCAACAAAGGATCTTCTCCTGTGAAGGTGGGCATATATATCAACATAATTGTACTTGAGTTTTTCTCTTGAAGTACTAATATGCATATTTTGTATATGTATATTGCTATATATGTGGTTTTTGTGCAAACTATTGTACTTCAGAAAAGTCAGACCATTTTGGTTTACATATATTCTTTATGATGCAGATCTTCTTGATCTGCAATTTCCTGCTTTAAAGCATTAATTTTACTAAAAGAATTGCACTGTGTTCAGAATGAAAATTCAAATTATGGGCAACTATCTTACTTCAAGTCAATAGAAGCATCACTTTGGTGATTCCTTTGATATACACTGAAATAATATATAAATTTACACCTAAAAGATATAGAATTTAGACTGTCTTCTCAGCTATGTTGCATTTTGGTTAGTCAGTTGTCGATTTCCCTCAAGGAAAATGATAATTTCATAATTGTTTCTAGCAGGCATGAAAACAATTACTCAGTGTATGCCATGTTACATGCTTATTAGATCCAGTTTTCGGGTCAAAGGTCTGTTTGTATTGATTTTTTATTATCTTTTCTTTTGTGGAAATCTTGTTTATTTGTGTTATTCTGTTGAAGTTGCAGGAGCCCCTTGCAAATCCTCCATATCCTGAATGGGCAGCTATGCAGGTCGGTACTATTATAATTTTATTTTATTGTTTTTGTTCTCCAATAGAATTTAAAACCACTTCTCTTTCATTTAGGCGTATTTTGGAGCTGGAATGATGCCACCTCCATATTTTAGCACTGCAGTTGCTCCCAGTCATGCACCTCATCCATATATGTGGGGCCCCCAGGTAAACAGAATTCTTGATGTATGTTGTCATGAACAATTAGCTGAGGAAAATTTCTGGTGCCCAAGCACATCATATATTAGGATAATGTCATCAGTCAGCTGCTTGCTTCCACACAAGGCAACTTGGTTCATCTACCAGTTGCTAAAAAGGAAACAGAACTTGGAAGGTGCAGAAGTAAAAAGAAGAAATCTTGTTCCTTCAGTATCATTAGGCCTTACTGAAATAAAATGAGAAGGGATAAGATATGGTACTGGGAAAAATAGGACAAAGGAACATAATATGGAACTCCCTCATTTTAAGTTCTACATGAAGATTCCTTCACATCTTCTAGTCTGGACATGAACATGCATCAAATGAGATCATATTCATTGAGAACGAAGGTCACTAACTAACAGCGAAGTGTTATATGTTTTGATTGATTTATTTTGTGGTATTTGTGAATTATTGATTGAGAAAAGTTTGCAAAACATTGTACTACCTTGAAAGGACAACATCTGTTACTCCTCTGATGGAACAAAGCCCGAACAGTTTCAAACTTGGGTGATGAGAAAAAAAAAGGGCTATTAGCATTAGTCTAGGATATCTATTATACACAGATTCAATGGGAAGGGTGTGGATGGCCCTTGAGCATGGTTAGATATCAAAAGGCTACAGAGGGAATATCGTATACGTAAACCTTGACAAGGACCTCAGAAATTATGACAAGGGAAATTGTGATACCCCTATAATTCTTCCTAGGGAGTGGACTGTAAATTTAAACTCTATTGTCACTGATTACAATGAAAGGGAATGTATAGAATCTTGGAAAGTGAGTTTCTAGAAAGTTCTATCCTCAGAATTGTTTGTGTAGAGTGGGTACTCTGTACACTTTTAAGTTGTGCAAACAGGTTCTGATAGAAAAGAGCTATGTGTTGAGAAAAAAAGAAAAGAACTGCCACAGTGACAAATGATTTGGTATTTTTACAAATAACTGGGATGAATAAGTTATGTTGAGTCATGTTTGTGTTTAAATTTATGTCAATTCAGGTTTATATTTAAAAATAATTATTTATGTCAAAAATATATCATAATTAACTTATTGAGTGTGTTATATGATATCATTTATATCAAATTTTGTGAAAAAATCTATATATTTTTAATGTTTACAACTGATAGATTATCATCTAGGATACAGAAGCAGTATAGTGGGTTAGGATAGATGAGACAACAGTTTGATAACTAAACCATGCATATATTAGAAAAAAGAATGTGATAGTGTCTTGTAGGCATAAGTGATGGTAGGGAGCTATCTGTCCAATAGATGATTCGAATTTTGGTTATGAATATCTACAAGGTGGGGTCTCTGTAATTCCTTGATAATTTAGATGTATTAGACTCTTTTTAATTTAGATTAGGGTTTATATCTGCTTGGAAAATTGTTAACATGTGGAGAAATATGGGTGAGGAGTTCCTGTAGATGTTCTAAAATTTGCTTGAATGTGAAGGCTACAACGTTTGCAAATTGTTTGTTGACATATTAATAAATGCTCAATTTACAGTGTTGGTTTACTTTATGATGACTTTGTTGCATTAACTTACTGAACATTTTCAGAGTTAGTACTAGAGACATTCATTTTGGCTGATCAAGCCTATAAATGTTGCAGTCAATGTTATCGGTTTCCCTGTCTGTTATATTTGATCATATATGTGGGAACATCCTGGCAAACTGACATATTTGATACCTTGCATTTATGAAGCATGCTTGGCATTACAAAACTTGCTCCTGCCACAGTCACTTGATTATACTTCTCCAATTATTGCTATCTGGTGGCTTTGGAGATTCCTGGGTATAGGAAAACTAAACATATTTATTATAGATAAACTTGTCCAATAACTGATTTATGCAATCTGGACTATTTGCAGGGCTATGTACATTTAGCTCTCCATGAATCTTGTTTACCTTGTGGGCTGCACCAATCAAAGCTTTTCCTTTTTGCAACTTGAATAAACTTAAATTCTTCTTTATATAGTCAGAACTCATGATTACTTTTAAGCATCACATAGATATAAATTTTATAGTACTTGTTGGTTCTTTGATTCACTGGTTACTAGGTCAAAAGTTACATGCATGCAAGGTGGTTCTTCGGTTAACATATTCTTCATTCAATGCAGCCTCTGGTTCCTCCTTTTGGGTCACCATATGGTGCAATCTACCCGCATGGGGGAGTTTATACTCATCCCTCAGTGCCTCTTGTAAGTCAAAGATAGCCTTGTATTTGGTATCAGTATATTAGCAAACTCAGTTTTAGTGAATCAATTATACTGCATCATATGCTTTTGGCTTGAATTATTTCTAATTAGGATATTATCTTAGTCACAAAAGGTGCATGATCTAAAACTGTCAGAAAGATGCTGTTGTAGATTTAAGTGTCTTCATTGAGTCTATTGATTTATTGTGGCAGGGTTCTCATACACATTTTCAAGGGATCTCACCATCTCCAGCAACAAGTGAAGCAGTAGTGGTGGGTATATTTGATGTGTTCTTTATTTATATTGGATTTACCACAACACCAGCAAAAACCTTTGTGCTCTGCATATTCCATGCTTTTCCAATTCACCTAAAGATCATTACTCCTTCAGATCAGTTCTCTCTCTCTCTCTCACTCACTTACTACCACTGCTGATGTGCAGCTGGCAACTCCTTTAAGTGTAGAAATGCCTGCAAAGTTATCAAAACATAAAGATAAAAGCCTGGTAAAAAAGCTTAAAGGGCTTGATGGTCTTGCCTTGTCTGGGGGTAATGGTATCATTGAGGACAGAGATCAGGCTGATGGGAACAGGTAATCACAGACATTCATCCAGTTCTAGAATTGTTTGCAGATTTTCTTTTGTTGCTTCTTGAAGCCGCTGATGTTTTCTTCAGATTGATATTTTGATATTGATGACTGTTTTATATCAAATTTTATTGGTCCAGTGGGTATAACAGCACGGAAGGCTCAAGTGATGGAAGCAATGGAGATAATGCAGAAGGGGTAATGCTCTTAGCTCTTCTTATCTTGTCTCGGTAAATAATTTCTGGACATGTTCTTGGATTTTCTTCTGCTAGTTTGATTAGGAGGTTTCCCATCTCAGGGAACAAAAGACCAAAGAAGGCAAAGATCTGAAGACGGACCATCCTCAGGTTCTTCCATGCTTTTGATTGTCAGAACATTGTTTATCAAAATTATGCAAGTTTGCTCGACTTTGTTTGATGCGTGCTGATGTTTTGTTCTGGTAGATCTATTCCAAACAAAATGCCGGAAGCAACCCTTTGTGTTTTCATGGATGTTTTAGCTATTGATGATCACTCTTTTGAACTATTTATTTCCCTTCATCAGTTAAACATTAGATTGAGATATTATCTGATATCACCCCTATATCTCATAAATTTACACAGAATTCATGCCTAAAAATATCTTCTTGGTTTTACAGACAAAGCTAAAGTTAGCGAACGGGTCAAACCTGGTCACACTGAGGAAACAGGGACATCGTCAAAAGTAGCTGCAGGTGTTCCTGGAACACCTGTTATCACAGCAAAACCAGTAGGAACTGTTCTTTCATCTGTCCCAGCACCAGAGATGGACATAAGAGTTTCCAGTGCCAACAAAGTGAAAGGCATTGGCACACCTGTCCCACCGGCAACTGGTGCTGTGGTCCCCAGCCGTAATAGAGCGACTCCTGAACTCTGGATGAAGGCATGTGCACCATCCAAGTCTCTCAAGTTATTAATTCATATTTTCTAAGTTGATAATAGACTTTTTTCCACTCTTTCCTGTGAAGATTATTTGACCATGGTCCTGACCTTGTTTTTTATCATGTTTCTCATTGAGTTATTCTTTTTTCTTTTCTTTTAAACTGCCTTTCATTTTCAACACTCTCTTAGGACCACCACTAATGTGGCGTTCTCATTGTTTTTAATATTCATAATTTACTTGCAATAGTGGAATTTTCATCATTGTTCCTGCTATCATATATTAGTGTTAATTGTGCAAATATTCTTTCTCAAATGTTGGTTGTAGACATATGAATGACTTGGGGATTGCAGATTTATTATTTGGAATTCCTCTGCATTCACAATGGTGGTTTTTTTACAGGCTTCTTGGTTATTAACCTTATTTAGATGTGCCTTCTGTATAGGATGAGAGAGAACTAAAAAGGGAAAGGAGGAAACAGTCTAACAGAGAATCAGCTAGGAGGTCAAGGTTGAGGAAACAGGTACTGGCTTCGTGATGAGTTGAGGGTACAACCTCTGTTTGTCCTCTTGATTCTCTTTCTTCTCCTCAACCTCATTAAAATTCTGATATTTGCATTTCAGGCAGAAACCGAGGAACTTGCTTTGAAAGTTGAGAGCCTGAGTGCAGACAATACGAATCTCAGATCTGAAATTAGTCGCCTGAAGGAGAATTCAGATAAACTGAGATTGGAAAATTCTGCCCTAACGGTAGTCTCATTTTGCTAATAATTCTGGATTTGATTGTTCCAGGCTTTTCTATTGTCTGTTCTTTATTATGTGACTGATACGCACCATCACGGAATGCACTACAACAAATATGAATGCCTGATCAATGCCTTAATGCTGATCGTAATCCAATAACTTTTCAATATGGTCTAGGTATCTTTAGGTTCAATGCCGGGATCAATGCCCGATCTAGTAGAGCATGTTGGATCCACCTATCATCAAATCCCTTAATGCCGATCTTAATTCAATAGTTTTTAGATATGGTCTGCATATCATTGGGTTCAAGGCCAGGATCAATGCCTGATACAGTAAAGCATGTTGGATCCAAATATGAGGATCCATGCATAAAACTTCAGGTCGGATTTGATACTCCGGCACACCTTAATAGTTTATATGAAAATGCAAAAGGAAATCTTTGAATGGCAAGGGGAGACTTGACACAATTGTTTTCCCTCTGTTATACAGGATAAGCTGAAGAATGTGCAGTCAAGTCATTTTGGTAAAATGAAGAGTGTGAGAATCCCGCCGTTGGTTGCCGAGAACTTCTTATCAATGATAGAAAACCAAAACTCTGCTAGAACGGCACCACAAGAGGGTGACACCAGCGACCAGTCTGGTGGGAAGCTTCACCAGCTTCTGAACACCAGTCCACGAAGAGATGCCGTGGCAGCAAGCTGATTCTCATTCTACTAATCTTTAGTTTTGGCGGAATTTTCGGCGCAAAACTACTGCTAACCCTAACCTTATGGCAGGCTCGACTAAATTAGGTAGAATTTAACAGACTAATCAGCTTGGAAGACATGACTGTTTCAAGTCCAGGAGTTTTGCTGGCATGATGGTCTATGTTTGCTGAAGAAAAGTCATTAGTACTTAATACTGTATAATCTGGTGTCTAGGTTGTATGGCCCCTGTTAACTTTTTTTTTAATGGTCCATTCATGGTGTTGGAAATGTCTTGGAAACCCATGTTCTTGGGAGTATAATAAACAAAAGAATCTACTGTACATTTAGGATGCCCGGAGACCGACTGTTTCCTTCTGAACTTTCTTACCTGTGCCGGTGAGTACATCCCTTGTGGTCTGTACACATTTTGTTTCTGTGCTTATGGATAATGACGATCATACATTCCAAGGCTGATTCTGAATGTTCGGTTTTGGAGTAGTATATCTGATTGATAGTGATAAGGTTGAAAGATGGACGTGGCAACTAGTAAATCCTTTGTGGTCTGTACTCTCTCTCTATCTCTTTTAGCTCATGCATCAGTACCTGTATTCGAACATTTGACTCTCAATCTGTTGCATTCTTGGTGCAGTGAATCAGATAGTGAATCGCAATCTCTCTCGTTCACTTCTCGTAGTCGAGGTGCCACATCCTGAGATTTGCACCACCCTCGCCTCTTTAAAAGGAGGCATGAAGTGAAGACGGGATGAATCCCAGTATCATCATCAGTTAGAACACACAAAAGGCAGAAGTGGAGCGACACATGGGGATGTCTTTCTGTACTCCTCTGGGCGAAACGGCCGAGCAGCGCATGCGCAGATGGCAGGTCACTGACAGCCATTACATCAAATGCAAGGTCGTATGCTTACAAGCTTTTAAAGTGCTTTTAACGCGGAGAGGGAGGTCATGTGTGTGTCCGTCCGTCCATACGCTGTTCGATGAATTGACTCTGCGGTCTAGTATTCGTTGACAGGAGCCCGGGGTGTGCTCACCTGCCACCTCGGCGCTCGAGCGGATGCCCCTGCGCGCTGCGCTCCCTCTCGTGGGCAACCGGCCCCCAAGGAGGAGGTAGGTGAGACCCCGCCCACGTGATCTCCTGACGCCGGTCGCTCCTACGCCGTGCCTCACCTTTCTTTTCTTGGCTTCTAATGACCACCCGCATTATTCTAGCATCACAAAGACCACGAGCCCTGCGTTTGCGGTCACCCCCCGGTGTAGCAAACCGGCGGCTCTGACGCCGAAAAGGCAAGAAAGGAGGGGGCGCAGGGGACTACCCCCTTCGTTTGAATTTTGACCCTTGTCCGCCCCCACGAGGCTCGTCACCGGCCTTACTCGACGCTGGGTCCGCATGAAATCCGAGGTGGGCCCCTGGCAGCATCCATAGCGGTTACGGGTATCTTGTCCGGACGCGGAAGTCGGGTCGACCCGACGCACGCCTTTTTTTTCTTTTAAGAAAGCAGGGACGCCCAATGGCCTCTCGACACGTTCCTCACCAGCATTTAACAGTACAGCTTTCCTCGGCGGTTCTTCCACCCTGCTGATCTTTCGGATTCCGCTCCCCCCTCATCCGAATCATCGATCTTCCCCTTCCCCCGTTCCCTCTCTCTCTCGTCGGATGCTTGGCTTTGCAATGGCTTCGATCCGGAAGTGAATGCTGCACGAGAAGCTCGCGTTTGAGCTCATTAGGGAGTGGGTTGGTGGTCTGAACCGGGTTTTGGGGATCTGAGTTCGGGATGATGCCACCGGTCCCGGGTGGCGATGGCGGGTCGTCATTCGATGGCAATGTGACAGCCGCGGGGGGGAGTTCTCGTCGAAGTACCTCCCTTTTAAGTCCTAATTTGCTTCTCGATCTCGGAAGCATTGAGATCAGTGGGAATTAGTGGTCTGGGCTCTTTTTTAATCGCTTCCCTTTCCTCCAAAGATAAACCTGTACGAGTCTCGCATTTTTTCTCGAGATCATTTCTTTTTGAGCTTTCTCGAGACGTTATTTTTGTTGGGTTCGTCCTTTTCGAGGAAAAAACCTCAGGGGCTTCAGAGCTGCTGCTTTGAAGTTTCACTATCATGACGAAATTATTTGCTTTCTTTCACTGCTAGCTCTTTACTTTCTTTTTCGGGGTAAAAAGGAGCATTTGCATAGCTCTGAGGGACCGAATGCTCTCTTCTTTTCTGGGCGATGTCCCTTCATCTGTGCGTATCTAGTGTTTGTTGGATAGAAGCCAAAATTTTGGAGCTGCATATTTGATCTTCTTGCCATAAGTAAGAGCACAGAGAGTTAGATTTAGTGCGCTCTCCCTTCGTTCTCTTTTCTTTTTTGGGTGATTGAAGACTTGCTTGGTTTGAGTCGATCCATTTTGAACAGTAATTAGAGCATAGCTACGCCACTCGATCCCAGAGCCTTCTTTCTTAGCTCTCAACCGTCCCTGATGTGTATTGAGATGCCTTTTTGTGGAGTTTGCAACATCAGGGAGGGTGGATTGGTAGATGTAAACTCTGGTCACGAGATATAGGTTTGTAATCACGGGAAAAGTGCCGGGTGCTGTTGGCATCCTCACCCGTCGGAATAGCGACTGGTGTGAGTTTGTTATCCGAGAAGTGGGTCTCTTCTCTCGTGTTCTGGGAGATTTATACCGTTCACTGTGGGTTTATTTGGCTTAAAAAGCAGTAGCAATTAGTAGTATCTGAGATTGACTCTATCGAATCTATGTGTTACTTATAATGGGTCATTCAGCTACTGCCTGGGATCAGAACTCGGTATTGGAGGTGGTGAAGGACTGGAACGGAATTGATCAAGTCGTTCTTCGTGTGCCACGAGGAGCATCTGCTCGGGTGAGATACTATACCATTGATTCCTTTTTCTCTGTCAGTTTTACTATTTGGCCAAGATTTGTGCCGTGTTCTTTCTATGGTTGACTGCTTATGTTGGCCATTGATCTTTGTGTCCATTTGATAAATTTTTTCTTGGTTCATTTTAATAATTCTTCTGTCAGCAATCCAGGTTAGTTTGCATGGAGGACAGGTTGTTTCATGGAAGAATGAGCGGGGCGAAGAACTCTTGTTCACTAGCAGCAAGGTAAATATATTAGAACCCTGTGGCATGCATTTGTTTTAATATTTTCAATTTTATTTGTGTTGTGACTTGCTAACTTGGTGTTAGCAGCTCAAGTGACTGGGAAGATTTATGTATTGAATGATGGAACCTAGGCTTAATGGAAGATCAATGATGACCGATAGTTTGAATTTTTTTAATGAGATTCCAAGGAATGACTACTTCTGATGCTATGATACCATATGATACATAGGATTAGGTTCTTGATAATGAGTGTTGAATATAACAGAGAGATCATAGTTATTGGGACAATAATAATAAGTCAAGACTGAAGGCTCTGCTGCATGGTGAGTCCCAATTGAATGAATCTAGATTCTGTGTCTATATTGTGTGTGTAATTCTCAGTGTATCAAATCTATCCACAGAACATTGGTATCAGAATGCCACAATTAAAATACCATTTTTGTACTTGGCAGGGAAGACATATTTAGATATATCTTGATGTTGAAAAATTTGAAGTGAGTCTAAACACAATCTGTATTATATTGTGTTATCTTTAATGAACGAGGTCTTTTATCTGTAAATGACAGTTCACTGATATGCATACAGATTGGACTTTGTTAAAAATGATTGATTTTCTTTAACCTTTTTTCCTTAAAATTCTCTTACATCAAACTTTACATTCACTTTAATTTTGAAGATTTATACAACAAAAGGTACGATTTATGGTCGATAGAGATGATTTTTATTGATTCTTTTGTGTAGGCCATATTTAAGCCACCAAAGGCTATGCGTGGAGGAATTCCCATCTGCTTTCCACAGGTATTAACAGCTAAATTTCTCCGTCACTATAGTCCTGCTACATATGTTTACCTATTTCCATGTCCTCTCAGTTCGGAAATTGTGGATCACTCGAGCAACATGGATTTGCAAGGAACAAAATGTGGAGCATCGATTATGATCCTCCACCTCTAAAAAATGATGATGACAAAGAAAAGGTTTCTGTTGACCTGCTGCTTAAGCCATCTGAAGATGATTTGAAGTGCTGGCCACACTGGTATTCAATTCATCTTACCATGTTATAGATGTCATCGTCTGTAACAATCTTTGTCTGTTATTCTCTTCCTTCACTGGTTGTGATTGTTATAGTTGTTTTGGTCATCCAATTAATATTTAGCTGAACTTTTATATTTTCAGTTATGAGTTTCGCCTCAGAGTGTCTCTTGCAATGAATGGAGTTCTTACCATGATATCACGTGTTAGAAACATCAATGGGAAACCATTTAGTTTCTCGTTTGCTTACCATACATACTTGTCTGTTTCTGACATCAGGTATGAGATCATATCTTTCAATTTCTAATTCACATCAATACGTTGCACAATTTCCATTAGACTGTTATAAAATGAGTACTTGATGTGGGATAATGGTGTTCCTCATCATTTGTCTATATGCAACCAATGCTAACTTCATTTAAGTACTTTTGAACTTTTGTTTTTTTGTGCTTTTTATGATTTTCCAAAGCTTTTACTCATTTAACTCTGGTGATGCTCCATCGTTGACAAATTTCTATGGTGCAAAATTTTAGATGTTGTATGTCTTACATGAGAAACATGTATCCACAGTGAAGTGAGGATAGAAGGTCTGGAGACACTTGATTATCTAGACAATCTTTGCCAACGCAAACGATTCACAGAACAAGGAGATGCTGTAACATTTGAATCTGAGGTAACCTCTATGTTTTGCTTATCATGGAAAAGATCATGGCATCATCTCTTTTTTTTTACCTTATCATAAGTTGGGACCAGGTTAAATCTTGTGCAGTTTGCATACTGATACGTATAACTGTCATTCCCTGTTCTGCATTTAGGAGATGGTTCTGCATATAAGAAATTTAATTCATGTTCTGGCAAATCTGGTAAAATGATGCAAGAGAGAAACTTCCATTTACGTGCAGGTTATTAAGGGTAATATGTCTGAAGCTTTAAAGACCAAGTCTCCATAATTTAGTAGCTCTCCTGGAAAACAAAAAGGGGTACCTTAGTACATAAGTCTCCTGCCAATGCGGGATGTGGGAGACTCGCTTCTTAAATGTTTCACTCCTCAGCGAATGATTCAAATAAGAGACTATGAGTACAGAATGTGCTTAAAGGGTAGAAAAACTTCCAATTATGACAGATTTGCTTGTGATTTATTTTCACTTGAAATGTTGATTTTAGTGATAAAAAAATCATCTATATGGAAAAGTATTATGATACTTGTACAGGAGCTAACATCTAAATAGTACTTAAACTTTCTACAGATGAAGAAAGAATATTGGAGAAAAAATTATCGTTACATCTTGAAGCAAGTAGAATTATGCTAAGAATAGTTATGCACAGTAATGCTTGTATTAAAAAAATTGTTGTATAAATTAAATAGGGAATTAGAGGGGTATATTAAAAATCCCTTTCTAATCCATTGGCATGTGAACTGCAAATTTTATCTGTCATCAGCAAATAAAAAAAAGAATAAACCACCGCCATCACTTCTAAATGTATTCTACATCCCCAATAGATCTTTTAACTTGTAACATTGAGTTATATAATGCTAACTTTACTGATCTGCAGGTTGATCGAATTTATCTTGGTTCGCCAAATGTAATTGCAGTTCTTGACCATGAGAAGAAGCGGACTTTTCTAATAAAAAAGAAAGGACTGCCGGATGTTGGTATGATGCTGTCTTAATAAATCCTGTTAAATCCACACATCTAGTTATATTATCGATTATGATGTGCTTGTTTTAATGTTAACTTACTAAACTATGATACTTCTTTATCTGAATAAATGCTTCAATTGAGTTTATTGTGTGTCTGCATTTACATTGACTTAGAAAGTTTCCTGCTTTGGTTCATAAGCTTTCAGAACAATGGAGAGTTGACAAGCAAAACTGTTAGAAGAATATTTTTGTTAAGAAAACATTTAAGTTCTGCCGTTAATTCCTACATGCCACTGACAGTTAGTTTGGTTCACCATAGGCCATCATTTCCATCCCCTTTAAAGTTTGTTTTCCCACGGGCTGCTGAAAGTTAAGCTTCCCTTGAAAAATAATTCTCTGCAAAGTCCAGTCGACTTGAAATGTCATATTACGATGGAAACAGCTCACTACAACGTATTCTCGATGCTTCTCTTTAGAGGACATGCAAAAATAGGGAAACGTGACCTTAACATGACTGGTTACGAGCTAAATTATTAATTTTAATATATAGAGAAAGAATTTTACAGATTTTACTTTAAGAAAGTTTATAAAGCTCAAGTTGCACTTATAGCATGTAGTACTTCCAGCATGCATTTGTTGAAATTATCATCTGAGATAATGATTTGTTAGAACACTGAAGTCGCATATGGTTGTTTGACATCCGCTTTCATGTTTTTGCTCTTTTTCTATGCAGAAACAACTCTCTTATCAATACACCTAAAATATTGGAATGGATCTTTTCTTTGTTGAGAGAGAAATTTATGTTGCATGTCCTTCTAACTATGCTTCCATGCATTCATTACAGTAGTTTGGAACCCATGGGAGAAGAAATCCAAATCCATCACGGATCTGGGAGACGAGGAGTACAAGCAGATGCTGTGCGTAGATGGTGCTGTGGTCGAGAGACCTATCACCCTAAAGCCAGGTGAAGAGTGGACAGGGCGCTTGGACATTTCGTCCATCCCTTCCACCCACTTCATTTGATCATCTCCATCACCTGGGATGCATGCGAAGGCGCACTATTTTTAAATGACAGCCTTCTGTACTGTGTTAGATCATGGATGACAGTCTATGGAAACATATGCAGAACAGCCGATTAGATTTGAGCTTATGTAGCTTAATTGTATGCTCATGCATATCTGAAACCTTTAAATTTTGGCTCTAAATAGTGTATAATAGAACAGCAAAAGTTAACTATAACTATAACTATATATATATATATATATTCTAAATCATTAAAAATTTGTTTGGGTGAGATTTGGAGTTCAATTTTTAGGTATTTGATATATCACCTTTGAGTGCTTTTGACTATATTTCTGAGCATGCAGGAGCTGGCTTTATAATCAAATCTCTTGAAGATCACATCATTGTTGCTGGTTGTAGAGTGATCAAAAGCTTCATCCCCTATCCAATTTGAATGTCTTGCACAGTGGGAAGGCTTAGACTCCGGGAGCTGGTAAAGATTGAAGACCGACTCTCAATAGATTATTTCACACATAAAAAAACCCTCTGGTTTCACCCTTTAGATGATAAGAAACTCTTTGCTAGATCTGTAAATGTAGTTTGTCGGTCCTTCTTCCCAAGATCTGCTTATAAGGTGGTCAATTTCGTTCATCCGAAGATCTGCAAATGAGGATGTCCAAGGTCTGTTCATCCTAAGATCTGCAAGTGAGGATGTCCAAGATCCGCTTGTAAATGGGGTCAATCCAGTTCATCCCAAGATCTTCAAATGAGGATGCCCAACATCCGCTTGTAAAAGGGGTCAACCCAATTCATGCCAAGATCTTCAAATGTGGATGCCCAAGATCTGCTTCTGAAAGGGCTCAATCCCATTCATCTCAAGATCAGCAAATGAAGACACCCACCCAATATCTGCTTGTAAAAGGGGTCAATCCCGTTGTCGGGAAAATGATATCCCATTCTCTTTTACAGCAAAGCTGATTTTTAATCATCCTAAAGGCCTCCTTCTTTTTGTAAATATCATTAATTTTTTATACCTAAAGTATTGATAGGATGATAATGGATGTTTTAATTATATTTTGATATTAGTGATCGTAGTAGCAAAATTAACAAGAACAAATATTAAACACTGTTATTTGCTAGCTTCAGCTTCCAAGTGCTTCACAAGATTTTACAGTGATCATGGCGTTCTCCTCCTCTAGGTGACAAATCAGTGAAGAGAGAATGATAAGGATCGAGTTGGAAGGAAGGACCAGATCATGGAACATTTGTTCATGCCACAACTCTTCATGAAAGGTATGTTGCATCACAGAGTACAATATATATATATATATATATATATATATATATATATATATATATATATATATATATATATATATATATATATATATATATATATATATATATATATATATATATATATATATATATATATATATATATATATATATATATATATATATATATATATATATATATATATATATATATATATATATATATATATATATATATATATATATATATATATATATATATTCTAAATCATTAAAAATTTGTTTGGGTGAGATTTGGAGTTCAATTTTTAGGTATTTGATATATCACCTTTGAGTGCTTTTGACTATATTTCTGAGCATGCAGGAGCTGGCTTTATAATCAAATCTCTTGAAGATCACATCATTGTTGCTGGTTGTAGAGTGATCAAAAGCTTCATCCCCTATCCAATTTGAATGTCTTGCACAGTGGGAAGGCTTAGACTCCGGGAGCTGGTAAAGATTGAAGACCGACTCTCAATAGATTATTTCACACATAAAATTAGATTATCTTGCAAGTGTTCCCTCTTAATATAAGCCATGTTCTTGTTTGATGCACTCCTCAACATACAAAACTGAAACGATGCTCGCCGAAGGTTCCTCCTTTCTTTCTGAGACGACCCCTTGCCGGCAAAAGACCACGAGAACGATCAAAGGAAGGAGAAGGGCAAAGATCTGTACGCCATGGGGACGACGACCTTCTAATCTGAATCCGGTGAGCGGATCCACGACCTCCTTCTCCTACTCGCCTCCGGACTCCGTGCGGTTCGAGCGATAAAGGGAGACACGAAGGGGTCTTTGCAATTGCGGGAGAATCGCATCAAAAAGCTCGACTCGTTTATAACGGGGAAGCTCGTTATGTTAAGCACGTGCTTTGCACGCGTGACGAGTACTGGGCCACACGAAGAACGGTGGCCATTTAAAAGCAGCGGTCGCGTGCAAATCTCGCAGCGGCGTTCGCTTTCCTCTTCTTCCCCGTTTCTTCGTCCGATCGCGCACGCACCAGAGAGAGAAAGGGGGGAGGGAACGAAAGAGGAAGAGTAAGCGTAGAACGCAGGTAAGGAATCCGTTATCCTTGTACGTCGACCGATCGTGTCCCTTTCTGTTCTTGATCTATTTGGGTGTCCGATTGATTAGGTCATCGTTCATGGCGTCGAGGCGGATCATCAAGGAGCTGAAGGATCTGCAGAAGGATCCCCCGACCTCTTGCAGCGCAGGTCCTTGCAATCCCCATTCGGTTCCCTCTGTTGATTCATGCTCTTGTTTGCTGCTTTTTTTGTGAGATCAGTTTATCTAGGGCTTAGATCTGAACCCGATTGCCCGTTTTTATGGGCGATCAATTATGGCTAGCTGGAATTCCATTATTGCGTCCGGACATGGTCAAATTGTCTTAGGCCGCCCCGTTTCTTTTCACGTTGCTGATGATCATGTGGATGAATCCTAGCCTGCTCGATCAGGACTCTCTAGGATTAGTATGCCTGGAAACGTTAAGACTATGATTAATGTCATGCGTCAATGATGGGGAAAATGATTAGGGTGGACGATTGCTCAGTGCTTATTAATCATCTTATTTGCTTCTTGTGATCATATGAATGACCTTGATATAAATGAAGGCTTATGATGGAGATCTTCCATCACCGATGCTTTTTCCTTGTGGAGTTGCATATGATTGCATATTCTATTTATTTTTTATCATATTTGCTGGTTGCTAAATTAGGTTATTTTCATGGAAAAGATTCAAACTGCTTATGAGGAAAATTCTGTCATTAACATCCTAGAAGTTATGGCAGTTGTTAAGTTATCATAATATTGGTTGCTTTAAGCAACAAGACATTTACTTGTACACATATGGCTTGAAAGTTGAAGGCATACCTTTTTGTTTGTTTCCCGTGCAATAAAGACAATGTAATGAAATGTAGGCATCACTTGTTAGAACTTCATAAAATCGGTTGATTTTATGTGAACTTATCAAGTGTCAGCATCATATGTTTGTTCTAAACCTGGATTAATTTGTGTACGAAATTTAAAGTCCTGTCTCATGTTGTTAGTTTGAATAACTTGTCCTACAGGCCCGGTGGGTGAAGATATGTTCCATTGGCAAGCAACTATAATGGGTCCACCAGACAGTCCATACGCAGGGGGAGTTTTTCTTGTCACCATCCACTTCCCTCCAGATTATCCATTTAAGCCACCTAAGGTATTCACAAAAAGCAAAGAAAACAAGAAACATTGCAGTTGTATTTCATTCTTTGTTTTAGATGCAATGAATTTTTGTTTTGTCCTTTACTTCACTAAAATTATATTTGGAATATATCTGATTGTAGAATTAGTTAAGAGAGGAGAAAGGGGGGAGGGAACGAAAGAGGAAGAGTAAGCGTAGAACGCAGGTAAGGAATCCGTTATCCTTGTACTACTTACCGACCCGATCGTGTCCCTTTCTGTTCTTGATCTATTTTGGGTGTCCGATTGATTAGGTCATCGTTCATGGCGTCGAGGCGGATCATCAAGGAGCTGAAGGATCTGCAGAAGGATCCCCCGACCTCTTGCAGCGCAGGTCCTTGCAATCCCCATTCGGTTCCCTCTGTTGATTCATGCTCTTGTTTGCTGCTTTTTTTGTGAGATCAGTTTATCTAGGGCTTAGATCTGAACCCGATTGCCCGTTTTTATGGGCGATCAATTATGGCTAGCTGGAATTCCATTATTGCGTCCGGACATGGTCAAATTGTCTTAGGCCGCCCCGTTTCTTTTCACGTTGCTGATGATCATGTGGATGAATCCTAGCCTGCTCGATCAGGACTCTCTAGGATTAGTATGCCTGGAAACGTTAAGACTATGATTAATGTCATGCGTCAATGATGGGGAAAATGATTAGGGTGGACGATTGCTCAGTGCTTATTAATCATCTTATTTGCTTCTTGTGATCATATGAATGACCTTGATATAAATGAAGGCTTATGATGGAGATCTTCCATCACCGATGCTTTTTCCTTGTGGAGTTGCATATGATTGCATATTCTATTTATTTTTATCATATTTGCTGGTTGCTAAATTAGGTTATTTTCATGGAAAAGATTCAAACTGCTTATGAGGAAAATTCTGTCATTAACATCCTAGAAGTTATGGCAGTTGTTAAGTTATCATAATATTGGTTGCTTTAAGCAACAAGACATTTACTTGTACACATATGGCTTGAAAGTTGAAGGCATACCTTTTTGTTTGTTTCCCGTGCAATAAAGACAATGTAATGAAATGTAGGCATCACTTGTTAGAACTTCATAAAATCGGTTGATTTTATGTGAACTTATCAAGTGTCAGCATCATATGTTTGTTCTAAACCTGGATTAATTTGTGTACGAAATTTAAAGTCCTGTCTCATGTTGTTAGTTTGAATAACTTGTCCTACAGGCCCGGTGGGTGAAGATATGTTCCATTGGCAAGCAACTATAATGGGTCCACCAGACAGTCCATACGCAGGGGGAGTTTTTCTTGTCACCATCCACTTCCCTCCAGATTATCCATTTAAGCCACCTAAGGTATTCACAAAAAGCAAAGAAAACAAGAAACATTGCAGTTGTATTTCATTCTTTGTTTTAGATGCAATGAATTTTTGTTTTGTCCTTTACTTCACTAAAATTATATTTGGAATATATCTGATTGTAGAATTAGTTAAGAGGTGAGAAAGAACATAGAGGGACCATGATCACGTGTGATATTTAGTTTTACTATTGTGAGACTGTGGGAAAATTAAAAGACAAGTCTTTTTCTGAAAAACTAAAAGGTCTTCACTTTTTTCATAATTGTGTCCTGCTGATTCTTATTTGTATGTTGATTTTTTCATGTATATCTCTTAGCATAATTTTATTCTTCTGTATAAACTCTTGCACCTGTGCCTTGTGCACGTCACTTGTTCAACTGCCCATTCCGAAGTATCAAGCTTTTCATGTTACAAGCAGAGGACAATCATATTTCTAATTTTTTTTCTTAAAATTTGTATAGATTCCTTATTAGTTTAACTTGAATGTCATGCAAGGGGCATTTGGATCTAATTTTTGGCAGAGATAAATAATTTACAGACTATTAGCTGTATGGTAAATCATGAAAGGAAGTTGTAAGCATGGGCATATATGCAAATACGATGTTGAAACAGAACCATAATTGAGCTCATGCGTTGTGTAGTTGATTATGATAAGTTGTTGATCCAAGCTTTGAAAAGCTAGATCATGCTCAAGCTTCTGTTTGGATGCTACCATATGGCTCAAGCCAAGCTTGCATCGGTCATAATCTGAGCCAAACCTAAAGCTAGAAACTCTGCTGAATTATATAAGCCACATTCTGGCCGTTAATTTTGTCTTGTAACCTAGGTTTCATTTAGGATACAACATATATAGTCATACTTTCATGATTTTAATTAGTCGTATTATTGGATGCTACCCAGATATCAGATTTAAGTTAGAGACAACTTTGTAGCAATTGCATGCCTGTTTGAAAGAAATATATATTTTATATAAATATTGAAAATCATCTGATTGTTTGTTTAAATAGTTTGGCTTGTTTAATAGACTAAGCTTTTAATCATGAGATGTAAAGGCACTTCTGTACGTCATATTGGAGCATATGTTTACAAATTGAGTCACCCACTTATGTTTATGTAATAGCGTTTAGGCACTGTGGGGTGTAGGCTTAACTGCAAGATTAATGTCGGCTGGCAATAGACATGCTATCCCCACTTATTGTGTCACAAGCGGACAGACTCCTTTGGTTGGAGCTCTAGATTATATGGATTCCGTATTGTCTTACTAGCAACAGCAGCAATCTTGGGCGCCATAGTTTAATTGCTGGGTCAATGACATCAAACCTTTACCTGCAAGCTTATTTGCTGGAAGCTCAATTATGACCTGTATGGATGAAAAGTTGGTAACTCGTGTCTTTTATTCCTAAAGGCAACAACACTAAGTACAAATTATCAAACATTTGCAGGCCGTGGTCCTGCTATTAATTTGCTCATGAAAAATGATACTAAGGATCAAATGATACTAAGAAACTGTAGGCCTCTCCAAAGGACCATAAGGACTGGCTTGTCTTGACATGGGTTGTTTTTTATGCATGCCATCAAAGCCTATAAGATGATGATTTTATGGTAAGAACATCAAGGATTTGAATGGATAAAGATAATTGTTATCAAATATCAATCGTCCATATATGATGCTTAAGAAGGTTTGACTAAAATAATAAAATATATGCCTGAAGTGAATTGCTAATAACTTAGACTTAAGTATTTTAACTACATTTGCACTATTCGGTTATTGGAGCAGTAGTTTACGCTTCTTATTATCTTCTGCACTAGGCTCATGGCAAATATGGTTTATTTCAATTGAGAGTGACTAGTCTCATGCAAAGATCCAGAACACTAGTAAAGCACTGAAATAACCAGTAGAGACAAATACTCAGAAAGCTGTTTATGGTATCTTTCGAAGTCATGAATATGGAAGATGAAGAAAAATCATAAAAGAAGTTGTCACAGCTTATTTTTACATGCAAAATTTGACTTCCCCTTCTACCATTTGAGCATCAACCATCATTCAGGGCTTCTGCTGGGTCAATCTGCAAGTAGGACCATCTTGAGTAGCTTCATCTCGGAGATATTACCTATTGTGAAGAGTTATTTCCTCTTAATTTCCTCAGATTGTAATGCTCATGTGCTGTAAATTTGTGTATGAAGATTTTTCCTCCTAAGTCATAATGTTTGTGTGCTGTAAATTTCTGAAAATTACTTACCTGATATTTTATCTGCCCTTTCTGAACATGGTTGTTTAGAATTAAGGTCTTACTGAAAATGATGGAAGTTGTGGCATTTGGGTTTAATGGAACGTTAAGAACTAGGTAAGCTGTTTGCTCATTTTTCCCAATGAGAAAGATAGTTTAAGCTTATAGGTAGTGTAAGGTATGCTGATTGTTCAAAATATTTGGTTTAAACTTTGGAGGTAGAAATAGGTTCAACTTCATCCAATTATGTAAATGTAAATTAAATTAGAAGTCTGATTTTTAGTCTGAAGAAAAGAAATGAAGAACAAGGTCAAAAAAAGTAAAGCACTGCTATAACTTTTGATGCTTATTTTCCTTTCTAATTTTTGTTGGAAAAATCATGATTCTTCTTTCATGAAGAATAATAAAAGACATGGTGTATCAGTTTATCTTTTGTGGAGTCTTCTTCTCACTTCTATATATGCAGAATACGTGTTTCACTTGAACATCAATGCTCCAAATCCAATTGCTAACTTCATAAATTGATAAGCATTGGATGTTAGATTCTATGATTTGCCAACTTATGAAGTGTGTGACTTCTGCAGGTTGCTTTCAGGACAAAGGTTTTTCATCCAAACATTAATAGCAATGGAAGCATTTGCTTGGACATCTTAAAGGAGCAATGGAGTCCCGCATTAACTATTTCCAAGGTTACTCTTCTTTGCCTTGTATTGATCATAACAGTTGGGTCCTCTTTGTTTATGTGATATGCCTCTATACTGACTAGAATTGTGATCCTAGGGTCAGATAACTAGAACAGTTCTATTCGATGGTTATCTTTGCTGTACTCACGAGCCATGTCTTGCCCTATCATTCTTCTCAAAAGGGCATGCTTGATCTGAAACTAATAAACATATTTTGGTCGGTTGAAATTATTTATCATATAGAAAGGAATATCCCAGATTGGTCAGCACTCTGCTTCCAGCTATTCTTACTAATGCCTGAGTGCATCTTTGTTGATTAGGTGACTGCTGCATCGAGTAGATACCATATCCTCATGAAATTTTTGGACTTCTTTATGCCAAAAATTTATAGTAGCTTCTCCAGTATTCTCATGTTTGTACCTATCATCTTTTGTCTCTGAGTGAATGGGATTACAGAAACCTTTTTTTTCTTGTGTCCTTACAGGTGCTGCTATCAATCTGCTCCCTCTTAACTGATCCAAACCCAGACGATCCATTGGTCCCCGAGATCGCCCATATGTACAAGACAGATAGGACCAAATATGAGACTACGGCAAGGAGCTGGACTCAGAGGTATGCTATGGGCTAAAAACTATGGCTGGAGGAAGAGCGTTGGAGGCTTTTCACTTGTTTGTGGCTGTGTTACCTATCCGTTTGTAAGACTTGATAATTTGTATGATCGAAGTAAGCTACATCTGTCTCGTTTAGACAACTAAAAGACCAGCAAGGAAAGCCTCTACAATCTCGTCCAAGAACATTGTTGTATTGATTGTTCATCGTAATTTATATTTGAATCTTAGCAACATTCATATCTCGTATGTTTATCGAATTTTCACTAACCATGTTATAACTGTGAATAGTGCCGTAGGCACATATACGAAGCTTGTAGGGTGAGATCCACCTGTTGTGGTCTTCCTTGCTTGTCTATTGTATCCGTGGTGATTACAGAGAACGTAAGATTAATGCTGACGCCGACTCACTCGACCTCCAAAATTTACCGTGGTCTGTTGATCCATTCCTCTCCCCCCCCAGTTGAGTCATCCTGTTCTGTGGCTCGATCCAGTAATACTTAAAAAAGTTTCATACACCACTCACACTTTATTTTTCTTCTCCTTTTCAGATTGCAGGCAACAATCCCAACAGTCGGTGTCTGCCAAAGGTCAAGACCGCAACACTGGAGTCGTCTGCTTCCTTTTATTTTTTGTTCGTCGAGAGAGCAGACACACAACGGTGGAGTCGTTACCACGACTTGTCACCGCCCCCCGGCTTTGAGCTCTCCTCAGCGGAAACCAAGGCGAGCGGGGCGCCACTCATGTCTTGTCGGTACCTCACCGCCGCACTGTAGCTGCCGTGGCTTTAAAGGACCTCTGCTTGTTCACCCCATGAAACCCAGTGCTTTGTTTTATCTAGTTTAGCCGAACATATGCACCTTCTTCTCTCTTTAAATCTAATTTATTTCCTTGCCGTACTTCAAACCCCTACTTTCATTTATTTATCCGTCACCAACGTGTTCTTGGCTTCTCAGGTTCATTCCGGAGGATGAACCCAGTGCGATGGACCGAGCTCAATCTACGCCGATTCCACGCCTCTTCTCAGGTATGCCGGTCTCTTTTGTCGACCCTTTTTATCTTAAATATGCGTACATCGATGGTGTTACTCGAGTCGTCACACAAAAATAATTACATGGCACGGTCACTGCGGCCAACCCCAACGATTTGACCACAATTCTTTAGCTCGGGCGGTGAGCGAGCGTCGCAGGCCCCGGTCGGCTCCATCACGTGACCGCTCCGCTCCACCTTCCCATTGGTCCTGAGAGAAGGGTCCCGCAATTAACAGATTTCGGTCCGACTTTTCTGGCGAGTCGTCGATCGCCACATCATCATGTTTTCGAACACGCTACGGCTCAGAGTTCGAGGCTTGAGCTGTTGTTTAATGCAGAGTGGCAGCGCTTTTGTTGCGCACAGGCCAATTTTGTATATGAACGAGCGTGCGTTTCGAGTTGGACTGCTGGAAGACACTGTCAACAATCTTCTCCCCCACAGGCAGCGTCACACCGGGCTCTCATCAACCTCTCCTCTCTCCGTCCCTCAAAACCGCCTCATCTCGTTGTATGTTTCTGTTCTCCTGGGGATATCAGTAGCAGCTGATTATAAAACAACGAACTCTGTGCTGACTGCAACTCTCCTCCTTCCTTTCCTCTGCTGTTGCTTCTTGTAGTACTACGGCGAAGGATAGAACCGCTGCGTACTCCTCTTCTTCGCCCCTTCCTGCTTTCCTCGAAAGTTCGCACCTTTTCTCTTTTCGTCCTCCTCTTCCTGCCTCTTCCCATCTGTTACTCGAAGATTCTCTACTCTTCTATCTACCAGTCGGCCGTACTCGCCTGGGTTTATCTTTGATCACTACTGTTGTGGTTGCGTGCTTCTCCTTTATCCTCGGCTCTTTATTCCCCTGAAAAATCTCAGTGGAATCCCTCCTTTAACCCCCCTCGTTTTCTGCTCTGTGTCCTCAAAAGATCTCATCTTGCGCTGCTGCTGGGTTGGGTTTATCCTGCGCGGTGGAAAGGAGCAGAGGCTTGGTGAGGACGCCTTCAAGCTTCCTCCTTTACGTCGCCTCTGGTGGAGACGCCCGTCGGCCGAACCCGCCCATGAAGAAAGCTCGAACCTTGCGCATCTTCTGGACCGACCCTGAGGCGACCGACTCATCCGGCGACGACGAGGAATGCGGGGTCTCCGGGCGCCGCGTCGGGCGGCTGGTGAGGGAGATTGGGCTCGATCCCTGCCCCGCCGTCGTTGACAAGCCGAGGAGGGCGCGGAAGAAGGCGCCGGCTGGAGGTGGCAAGGTGGCATCGCAGACCGGAAGCACCAAGTTCCGCGGCGTCCGGCGGCGGCCGTGGGGGAAGTACGCGGCGGAGATCCGCGACCCGTGGCGCGGCGTCCGCGTGTGGCTCGGCACCTTCGACACCGCCGAGGAGGCCGCCATGGTCTACGACTGCGCCGCTCTCCAGCTCCGCGGCCCCGGCGCCACCACCAACTTCTCCTCTTCCTCCTCCTCCTCCACCACCCCCGCTCAGCCCCAGGTGGCGGAGGAGGCGTCCGACCCCACCACAGTCTCCGCCGGCTACGACTCCGGAGACGACTCCCAAAGCCGGACCTCCCCGACCTCCGTCCTCCGGGGCTTCTCCTCGTACTCCGCCGTACAACGCCCAGCAACGGAGGAGACTAAGAAAGGAGCTGATGTCTTCAACCCGGCGGTCTTCCTACCGGAGATGACGGTGGAGGAGTTCTCACCGTTCGAGGACATGCCGTTATTCAACGACTCGTCGTGTTTCGAGACGTGGGAGCCGAGGATTCCCGAGGCGACGACGGCACGGGTGGGATTCTCCGCGGCGGCGGACCCGTCCACCACGGCGTGGGATTCGGGCTTCGGCTCAGCCACGTGGCACGAGGACGACTACTTTCACGAGATCGGCGATCTGTTCCCGCTGGAGCCGCTCCCCGCCATATTCTAAGTCAAAATCTTCCAACTCGCCGATTTTTGTCAACCAATCAAAAGTTATCGCCGCCATTAATCTCCTGCGTCGTGTGCTCTCGAGTTGCTTCTTCCGTATGTTCCAAATCTTCTGCGTCATCTAATGAACACTAAACATCGAACAAAGCCGTCAAGTTTGGACATTTGATTCTTCCTCTTCTTCTTCTTCTTCTTCTTCTTGTGACGAGAGTTCTCCTTCCATCTAATGAACGAACAAAGCAGCAGCAGATGGATCGAACCAGTAATGGGGGAGCAGAGAGAATGCGTGACTTCCTTTTCTGCTGCATCACTTTATGTGCGTGGCTGTAATAAAGCAGACATCGCACGTCTGCCAACGAAAACATAAGTAAAAGACTAAATATATATTGCTTTGATGTCTTGGCAGTGATCTCTACGAAGCAAAGGACTAATTATATATTATCTTATATAATTAATTATTTTTGATATTTCTATCATTATATTTAAAAAATTAAATATTTAATCCTTTTGTTCTAATAAAATATTTTTCTCTTAATGTTTAATACTGTAAAATTATCTTTTAAACTCTAAATGAATTCCAATGTAATTTTTTTTAAAAAAAATGTAAAGATCGAGATATTGAAAATAACTAATTAAATGAGTAATCTATAATTAGCCCTAAGCAAAATGATAGGTGTCGGAATACTCCCTAAGGCAAATAAATTTGTAGATAAAAGAGTAGCTTCTAAAATTTGTAGATAAAAGCATGTTTACTTAATTTTGATCTAAATAGATATCTTATTATTTTTACAAAGGATAATTCAGGCACAAAATTTGATCATATGGTTTTGGTATCGATAATCAAATTTTTTACCGACTTAGTTACTTGACATCTTAAAAAATTTAATGGATGATATTTTGAATCCTCAACACTTAAATCCTTTGTGAATCAAGTTTTTTAAGTGTAAAATTTATCTAATGAGATTTAAGTCCTTTATCGACGAATAATGTAAGCATAAGATTTATCGAATGAGATTTTAATATCTTCACTTTGAATCCAATATATTATCACCATACTAGTGTGTTATTCAATGAATTCGAGTGTGGATACTTGGAATTTTTAACCTTCCATAAGAATAATATTTTTTACCCTTCCCTAAAGGTGTTTTGTGCTTTTTCATATATATATATATATATATATATATATATATATATATATATATATATATATATATATATATATACACTCAAAAATTGGTGAGTTAAATTGCTTGGTTACCTTATTCCATCATCGCCCGTTGGATTTGATACTGACGGTCGAGCATGCCGCGGAAGAAACAGTGATAACGCGGCAGGCTGCCGTCTTCATTCTCGAGGAATCGAAAGCTTTTCGGATCCTCGAATCTGCGGAATCCTTTTCAAAATTCCGATCTTTTAATATGTCCATTCCGTCAAAATCCGATTTTTATCGACCTCGTTATGGTTTGCGAGTCTCCGATCCCGTCTTCGTCGTGGTCTTCATCCATTGGAAGCATTAGTTCATCTCTGGGGCTTTTCCTTTGTATGGCCGATCCAATTCCCACCTCTCATGGTTATCTAGGTTTTCTTTCTTTCTTTTTTTGTTTCTTGGTTTCCCATTTCTAGATTCCGTTTCTTCCATGTTTTCGTACTTCAAAATCGTTCCTTTCCTGCGGCTCATTAACTTGGATTTACGCTTTGTTCATTCACTTGTATGCTTTTGTACTGGCAGGTTCTTCTGGCCCTGGAGAAGGATCAATCTTTTCTTGTTATTCAATCGGTTGGTAGTGTTGTCCAAATGTGTCCTGCACCAATCGCAGCTTCTAATACTCCTCTCTTTGTCTGCTTTACACATTTTGGTTCCTGTTTTCAGCAGCATTCGTATCAGTAGCTAACAGGCTGAAGGTGGTAGCAGGAAGAATAAAGATCAAACCTTGACGACATAAAGTTACTGTTGGTGATTCGTATCTGGTATGTGTTCATGTGATGCTCTTTCATTTACGATTATGCCGTGCTTTATGTTGTATTGTGTTTAAAGAACAGCTTGCCTTTTAGATATATCTGCATGTATTGAATGACCTGAAACGGTCTATGCTATGGTTTTCATACTCAGAAAATATGACTGCTATGGTCCAGTTACTTCTAAGAAGATCTCCCACCCATTGATTATGGTCTCGATTCTTGGTCTCTTAACTTCTACAAGGAATTACTATTGCTTCACTAGATATAAAACAGCTGATGTTACTTTTTGTCCTTGCTTTCTGTCTTTTCCTTGCAATTCTAGAGGCTTATGGTTGACAAGTTATGCAATAGTTGCATGTAATAGAAAATGTAACTAACATGTTCTAGAGAGTTATAGGAACTGTTCAATTTGATTTCGGAGGAAATCCACAATATTAGCACCATATGTTGTAGTATCACCTTATTTGTGCCGGTTGAAAATGCTGCATGATAGATAGACACATCAGAGTGAGTAGCCATTGAAATCTTTGATCATAACAAAATAGAGACTACCGGTCATGTGTTTCTCTGTTTGTTGATAAATCATATATTTTATCAGCTGTTAAGATGGTTAAAATGTATGTAAAAACAGACAAGATTTAAAAGGAATAAAGAAGAAGAAACTAGAATAACAAGGAGCTAAAGAGATGGAAAATTAGAGAACAAGCCATTTTGTTCTTGCAAAATATCTCATGCTAACCTTCTACTTGTATCTTGGAACGAGCATTCTCACTTTAAGCTTTTCAGACTTTTTAGCAACAGTATGTGGCTGTTTTCCCATTATTTGACCACCTTTTATAAAACTAGAAGTCTTAGCTTACAACACAATAAAGAACTCAAGGTGATATGTTAATGCCTAATTGGTTATGTTGAACAAATAATTAAAGGCACCAAAATTTGATATGTTAATGCCTAATTGGTTATATTGAACAAATAATTAAAGGCACCAAAATTTGATATGTTAATGCCTGATTGGTTATGTTGAAAAAATAATTAAAGGCACCAAAATTATCTTCCATAGCAGAGAATAATAGGATCCCAAAAATCAAGAAATTGACCCATTTACTATTTCAAAAAGGTGCTAAATCCATTACAACTCAAGCAAACTAATCTAATTCATCTAATTAAGTGAACCAAACCTGAATCTGACTAACTAAAAAGAAAAAAACTATTTGGGACATTATTGTTTGTTGAGCCTAGTTGGTGCCTCTTTCTGGTGCAATCTGAGCCACCAAATAAAGTCTATAATTTGAGTGAATTTTAATTGTCATTTGTTGCATCAGTAGTATTTAGGGGAGTCATACATAATGTTGCAGGCTAATAAAGCTTGACCAGTGTTTGCTTGACAATATGCAATCTCTTGTATTTATCTCATTGTTCTAATCTAGTTTAGAATAGTAAATAAGATAATCATAAACAGAGATAAAACTGACTCCAAGTTAAGAACTGACCATCAACAAGGAAAATATGTACACAATACTTTGTCATGTATTTAGATAGACATGGTGTTGCAAATGTTTTGCAATTTGAGGAAGTTGATGGGATTGCTCTGACAAATGTTTATTTAATTGGACTCATGACAAAAAGGTTTTCTATTCTGTTACTTATATAAGACATTAAGACATGAATTATTATGACGATCATATTCCTCTAGAGACCTTTCATATAAAAGTCTCTTAATGCCTTCTTTGGAGGTCTCATCATTTAATTGATCATGTCACAGTTTTGTTGCTTTATTGAAATTTATGGCATGATTTTGAATTAACAACCATTTCAGGTGCAGGAAAAAACTGCATACATCTGATCCTTCTCAAACACTGGAGCCTCATGCATTAGGTGCAAAACCCAACCCCCTCCCCTCCCCTGCTCCCACCTGCCCCCCACGTTATCATCTTGCTTGTTTGAAATTATAATGCATGCAAATTGCTACTTCTTGATTCTCACTGTCTTGGTTTTCAAAGAGCATTTTGCCTATGAATCAACTGGTTTATTGTTGATAGGAATGTCTTATACAAGCAACAAATCATTTAAGCTCCATGTTATAGGCATGCGTGGCATATATCATGCTTGATTTATTCATATGTCATGATCTGCATGTTTTCAGAAGGTTCTCCATCTGGACCTGCTACACTTTCATGGGTTTGAAATACATTCCTTAGACTAGTCATATGCATGTCGGATGATCAGAGAGCCTAGAGAACTAACTAGTATGAGAACCGACTATAGAATACTATCCACAGCATAAGCTTGCACTTTATGTTTTTGAATTTTATGGCTGGCAATTACGCTTAACAATGGATGTAAAATTCCTTGCATCAAATGGTTAGGACCTAGACCTAGATCATCAAATGAACATCATGCTTGTTTGGTCCAGTCACTCCAGTGTCACTGTGTTCATGCTTTTATAAGTCTTTTCAGCAAATTGACATACTAGTTACTGTTGCATTCCATCACGTGCACAAGTAGTGCATTCCAAAATGTTGATTAGTCACCCTTATCAATGTCTTTGTACTCCATTCAGTTCTCCTCACTTTCATACTCTTGACTTTTGGAATGTCTCTCCCACTTATCATCAAAGTCCACATCTTCCCAATCATTATTCTGCAGGTAAATGGAAAACAACAGTTATATGCAAGTAAAAGCAAGTATTTTAAGTTATTGTGTTATGGACTGCTTATGATTTGTCTTTGCTGAACAAGGCATTGCACATTACCAGTCAAAGGCATTGCTAACTTATAGTAGAGCTTTAGAAATACTAGAAACTATTAATTTTGTCACTGCTAAAAGGAACTATATTCATGCAAAAGACATTGGTAGTTGAGATTAAAAGTGCTACCTTTTGTTTGATTCCATGTCTTTGACACCACTCTGTTAACCTTGGACAATCTTCAATTTCAATATCGAGGGTGGAGTTTGGCAGCTGTTCATCAGGTAAGAAATGAAATTTATGGCAGAATGATATCACCATCAGCTCAAGGGAGGTGAGGTTGCAAAGACCCACAGCAGTTGTAAGCTCCTCACAATCTTCAATATGTAGTTCCTTCAGTGCTGATAGATTCTCATGCAGCCTGGGTAGAGCACTCAGTTTGTTACAGGATGAAATTTTCAAGTACTGAAGAGTGAATGGCAGCACATCATCAGAATTTAGGAAGAGCTCAGGACACATATCTAATGTCAAGCTCTCAAGGGAATTGAGGTTCTGTAGACACATCAATGTTGAAAGCTGTTCACAAGTTGTGATTGAAAGCTCCCGTAGAGCAGACAGAGGCTGGTACAGAGGAAGGGATGTCAAGTTTGGGCAGCTTGTAATGTCGAGGGACAGAAGGGTGGGTGGCAGATGATCATCTGGTGAGAACTGGAATTTAGGCAAGGCATGCAATCTCAAGTGCTCAAGAGAAGTGATTTTGTGCAGCTCGACAATTAAAGTAAGATTCATGCAATCACTTATTTCCAAATTGTTTATAGCATTGAGGCTTCCATGAAGGTGAAGGATGCTTAAGTCCTCAGACCATGAAATTTCTAAGGAATGAAGAGATTGGAGTTCTAAGGTGGATGCCCAGAGATTCTCATTCCATTTCCCTTGCAAATCCAGACTTTTGACTGAAGGGAGTTTGGGGAGTGCAGTTATTGCTTCAACATTCTCCATCTCTAATGTTTCCAGTGAAGTTGGGAGGAGGGGTAGCCCATTTAGCTTCGAGCAATGTTTAATGACTAATCTTCGGAGGCAAGGAAAGTCACCATCCTTGACACCAGTCCACTCCCCCCACTGGTTCAAACATTCTAAGTCTAGTGTGTCCAGTGCTCGGAATGCTATAGAGGAACTCGTACTGCTGTGGCCGCAGAACTCACAGCCAACATGTTGGATCCCATCCATGTTACCTATCAAGAGATTTTGGAGGCATGGTAACTGACCAAGTGGTGGGAGGAGCTTGCAACTATGGCATTTTGTAAGTGCAATGGAGTTCAGTCTAGAGAATGAAGGATCTCCTAACCAGCTTGGGAATCTCATGCCACAATAACCTCGCAGGGTGAGGTGCCTGAGGTTTCTGTATGGTTGGAGGTTTTGAAGAATACCATCTGCCAGAAATCTGGAGGTCTCTGTGATGCTGCCTGTGTTGAGGGTAGATCCATCACTATGTTTCTCACTAGGACCCTGAGAACTACTTGCTTGGGTGCTTTTCTCAGAATTCCATATTAATGCCAATGTTCGTAAATGCTCTTTGGCCTTCAAATCTGCTATGCTGGCTTCCTTTCCACTGGCAACATTCTGAAGCCCTGCTATGCCAAGATGTCCTCTAAGATTTCTCAGCTGCTTCAATTCGTCAATTCTGCAGTGCCTGTTGACATTAAATGCTGGAAGGGTCTCAAGTCTAGTAAGAGTTCCGATACCTGATGGTAGACTAACACAAGCTGCAAAGTCCTTTGTTGGAAGCTCCAAATGCCGCAGATTAATGAGCTTGACAATCCCATTGGGTAGTTCTTGGAGGCTCGTGCAGTACTTCAAATCCAGTGTCTGCAGGTAATATAGACTACCTAAAGAGTTAGGTAACCCTTTTATTGTACTTCCCCGGAGACCAAGATAGCATAGTAGTTTCAGCTGACCGATGGAACTTGGAAGCTGCTTGATTCTGGTATAGCTCAGATCAATCACCCGCAAACATGGTAACATCTGGAACAGATCACTACACAACCTCACATTCTGGTGGACATCACTGATACCTCCTCCGTTCAAAGTTTTTACCTTTGTATTTACATAGAGCAGTGATCTTATCCTTCTGTTCTCCTCCTTCAGAGGTTCAATTTGGATGTCAGCTTTGGCTTCATATGGAATCAGAGATAGATGGCTGGCTTCATTGGTGATGTAGCTCACCTTCTCATCCTTATTAACACTGCATTCTTCGCCTGCAATTGATCGTGCTAGATCACAGATGAGGTCATGCATCAGAAACAATTGCTGGTCCTCATGTTGTGAGATGATAAAGGATGTTTTCTGCAGCAGGTTTTCGCTACCTGTTAGTGACAACCAGAGGGATGAACGAATCAAAGGTAATTCCTCATCAATTGGAGACAATTGAAAGAACGACCGTCTGTGTAAGTCATCAAAATACTTCTTTCCTATGTCTTCAGCTCGTCTTGTTTCCATGAATGGGATAAGGCCTTGAGCCATCCACAATTTGATCAATTCATCCTTCTCGAACAAATAATTTTTTGGAAACAAGGCACAGTACATGAAGCATGGTTTTAGATGTGTAGGCATGCGATGATAGCTTACTCTCAGTGCAGGCAGAATACCATCATCTTCCTCGTCTAGTTCCCATAAATCACTTTGCAAGATGTCTTCCCACTTATCTTTGTCTTCTTCATAGTAAAGAAGCCCTCCAAGGTTCTTTATAGCCAATGGCAAGCCTTTGCACTTTTGAACTATCTTCATGCCAATTTCTTCCAGGTTGCGGCTGCTGTCAGGGTCTCGGTTCTCAAGTGCATACTGCTTGAACAACAACCAAGCTTGATCTTCAGTCAGGCCAGCAAGCTGATATGGAAGCACTGTTTGCATAATCCTTGCCACTGACTCGTTACGAGTGGTGACAAGGAATTTGCACCGTCCTCCACTGATGAAAGCCACTCTTAAGCTATCCCAAAGGCTTATGTCTTCAGTCCAAACATCATCCAGAACAAGCAGTAGTCTCTTTCCCACCAATTCTTCCTTGAGAACAGATTGTAGTGAGCTTAGTTCTGTGAGGTCACATTTTTCCTGAGTAATGCTTTCTATGATAGCTTTGTATATTTTGATCACATCAAAATCTACTGAGACACTGACCCATACTCTTGTGTTGAAGCATTGGCGTACTGTTGGATCTTTGTAAATGAGTCGAGCCAGGGTAGTCTTTCCAATCCCGGCCATGCCGATGATGGGTATGACGGATAATTTGTCTGCACTACCTTTCTCTGATACCAGCATTTCTACAATTTTTTTCTTATCTTCTTCTCTTCCATAAACACAAGATTCATCTACATATGGGGTGCTTTGCGGAGGCTTGACTGGTACACTAGATCTGCTCACTCCAATGTTATCTTTCAGACTTAGGGCTTTCCGTTCTTCTGCGAGCTCATCAAATCTTATGCTAATATCCTTGATCCTACTTTGTATGCCACCTGGAATTGCAATTTGGGTTGGAAGAACAGTAGTAGCAACCAATTTTCTTGCCTCCAACTTTCTTTTCCTGGTTGCAGGTCGTGGTAGATCTCCACCCTCAGCTTTGATTCGCAGAAACTCATACCCATACTCGGCTAAAACATCCTCAGCAAGGTAAGCCAAGTCTTTTAGCTCTTTCAGCCAGAGTTTCACTGCTTCATCTCTTATCTCCCTCTCCTCTGCATCGCTGAGAACTGCTTGAATCCTCGACAGTGTTCCCTCCATCTTGGACAGATCCTCGTGAACACTGCCTTGCTGGGATGAGAGTGCCGAGCCAAGTGATGCAGGCATGTTGCCGATCATCCATTTGATGATGGAGGATAAAATTGCACCCGCCATTGCAATCTCTCCCCTTCTTCTCAAGTCAAGCAGCACCAAGGAGATTTTGGAACAGCAAGCAGAGATGAGAAATCAAATGAAGACATAGGTTAGTCTCATAGACTTGGCCAAAGCTCTAGCTGAATACATTTGTATCATTCATGAATGAGTTGACATAGTCTAACACGCTAGTTGATTGCAAGTATTTGTTAGGTTGGCTGGTTCCTTCGATTGAATATATGGTTTCAGTTGTCAGCATAACCTGCAGAAGAATATATTCTATTTGTTTAGGCAAAGGTGCAGCTCAGATTTGCATATATGCCGCTATGGTGCAGGCTGTGCAACTCAGATTTGCATATATGCCATCACAGTTAAATCAAGTTGAAGCTCTAATTGACATTAACATCTTTTAGAACACATTATAGTGGTAAGAGTGTTTTGAGGTATATTGAAAATTCAACATTTTATATCCTTTTAGTTCAAACCAGTCAAATTAGTTAAATCAAGTTGAAGCTCTAATTGACATTAATATCCTTTTTAACACATTATAGTGGTAAGAGTGCTTGAGATATATTGAAAATTTCACATTTTATCTTCTTTTCAGGTCAATCAATCAAATTATATCAGGGTTAGAAGTGACCAACTTGAATTTAGAGGATTTGCAATGATAGATATGTAAACAAGGTGCACTTCTATTATTGACTATGGATGCCATGTGCTTTAGCACAAAGTCAATGTCTTTGTCTGCCAAAGTTGTCTTGCATTATTGGTGCATCTTTTGCTAAGAATCTTGAAATATGTGTGCCAGTTGTCTGCTACTACCCATTTGGGATGCTTTTCTGGAACCAACTTGTCGGATCATTGGCGATCAGTACCAGAAGGTTCATCTCTTCAAGACTAGCAGAGACTTTGAAGCAGGCAAAGGATCCACATATCTCAGCAGAAACAGCAGAAGATCAATGGCAATGTTTTGTCTTTCTTCCATCATATCAGGACTAGACAAGTTAGCATCATACATCACAAGTTCGTCTTCATCTTCATGTGATCCATGTGGCACGGATGAATTGGTGGAGTTGAAGGATTCAGTGGTGAGGACCCGAAATTATGTCATGGATTCAGGGGGAGTTATTGGAGATGCATCTGTGAAGCTCTGGCTGATGGAGCTGAACAACTTGGTTCATCTTATAGATCATATTCTCGTTGAATCTGCCTCCGAGCACCAGAGATCCAGCGAAGAGCAACAACCTCAGTTGGTGACTTGCAGAAAGAGAGCGAAGCTAGAGAAGAAAGAACCAGCTCCAGATGTGATCAACTGCAAAGTACAGGAGATCAGGAAGAGATTCCATGAGATGTCAGCTGACTGGGCTGCTATCCATTTAACAGAGAGTGATGTGGGGATGCAGTTTCAGCAACAAAGATCATCACCTTCTGGCTTCCAAATAGATGAATCATGCATTTTTGGCAGGGATCATGACAAAAACAAGGTGATCGAGCTATTGTTTTCAGATGACAGCAAGAGAGGCAATGTTTCTATCATTTCCATTGTTGGCGTGGCAGGTATTGGGAAGACTACACTTGCTCAGCTTGCTTACAGTGATCCAAAGATATGTGCACATTTCACAGCTAGGGGATGGGTGTGTGTCTCTGGAGACATCGATGCTGTGAGACTGCTGCAAGCAATCATACAGTCAGTCACAGGAAAGGCTTGCCAAGACAAGGATTTGGTAACGCTCGAAAGAACACTAGAAAGAGCGTTGAAGGGAACAAAATTCTTGCTTGTTTTAGATGATGTCAAGGAGGACGACAGCCTCTGGGACTGCTTGTGGTCGCCATTACTTGGTGCAGAAACGAGCAAGATTGTTGTCACCAGTCGCAATGAGCTAGTTTCTAACAGCATCCAAGAACTGGTACTTCCTCATCACCTGAGCAGCTTATCTGAAGCTAACTGCTGGTCTCTTTTCCGTAGGTTTGCATTTGATGGTGAAGATCCAAATGAGCATCCAAACCTGGTGGAGATAGGCAGGAGGATTGCTGCAATGTGTAGAGGGTGGCCGCTGGCCGCAAAGACGCTCGGAGTTCTTCTCCGATTTGAAACTGACGAGGATAGGTGGCTGGACATCCTGCAAGGTGAGGTGTTGGGGTTGGTTGGTGGTCTCAACTTGACTCTTAAACCTTCAGATGGTGCTTGGTAGTCTCAACTCTTGACTCTGCAACCTTGGGATGGTGCCATGGAGCATAGATGATGTTGATGAACACCATTGTGATATGCCTCTGCTGATTTCTCCGAACAAAGAACTGAAAGAATAATGTATGAAGACTCTGTATAAATTTCAAGTATGGAAGTTTATTTTGGATCCACAGGCTTATTATTTCGGGTATCCGATTCAAACCCGATCCGATAACCTCTTTAAATGGCTTCCTCATTAATTTTGTCCTTTTTCTTTCTCTGTGATTAGTTTATATGGGCCCTACCTCTGCTTCTACGCGATCCTGACCCTCAATCCTGAAATCGAGATGATGTACGGTCAGGATCATCGCGGACCATCGCCAGTGGTCGGCTCCCCTCTCCCATCCCGCTGCCAACAAATTATTAATGGGGTGGTATATAGCCACTCGCGAGACGTCACGTGCCTCTTCTTTCTCTCTCTCTCTCCCCCGCCCCCCACTCCGCCAAGTGAAGAGGGAAAAGGAAAGACCGAGAAACGGAGAGGAGGAGAGAACGAACAGCGGACGACTTCTTCCCTACTTCCTTGTTTCACGTCCGCTTTCCTGACGCGATCCAGATTCAGATCGAGATTTAGATCGGAACGGTCGGTTCACTTGCTCCTGCTCTCGATCCATCGGCCTCGGATCGAATCCGTCGCTGCTGGAGGCGCGCATCTACGATTTGCCCGAGCTAGGGTTTGATCTGTCTTGGTCGGATCCGGTGAGTTGGATCTACCGTGTCCTACGATCTACCGTGATCATCGTTAGTTTGATCCGTTTTTTAATCTATTGAATTGGTGCCATCTTTATATCCTCCGCATTTTCCAGTCGAATGCGTCGGTGTTGGAGGCGCGGATCCAGTATTTTCCCGATCTAGGGTTTGATCTTTGTTGGCCGGACTTGGTGAGTTGGATCTACTGTATTACCTGTCCTGTTTTCTCTATCGAGCCGCAGCATGTGATCGCCGTCATTTTTATCCGTTACTGAATCTGTCCCATCTTTACCACGTTTAGATCTTTTTTGATTTCCGACTAGAATGCATTTGTGCGTGAGGCGCGGAGCCACGATTTACGCGATCTAGGGTTAGATCTTTCTTGGCCGGATCACGTCAGTTGGATTTACTTTGTTCTCCGATCGTTTTGTTATATCAATCCTACCGTGAAATCATCATCAGCTTGATCTGTTATTCCATTCGTTGCATCTGTACCATGTCTAGATCCTGTTCATTTTCCGTACTGTCTCCCGTCGGCGTTAATCGAGGATCTCAAGGTACCCAGGGCTAGTATAGGGGGAGGAGAAAGAGAGCGGAAGGGGATCAAGATATGATTCTAAGGTCTTTCTACTCGAACTACCCAGATCATGTAGCCTGACGAATCTTTGGTAGTTGGAATGTCATGATCCCGGTATTTGATCTTATATTTTTCATGTTATGAGTGTGTTCATAAGAGTCAATTCATGTTGTTTTGGTTGCATTTCCTTTTGACAATGCTTCAGATTATTGACCTTAATGATGATAATGCCCTAAGCAAGGTTCTCAATTTTGGTTCGTACTGGTGTATCGACCCTTGTTCGGTACGATATGTATCAAGATGTACTGATGGTATGTTGGGGGTGTACCGATAGTACACCCAAAAAGAACTGAAAAGCCTTCAAAACTATCTAGAGGTAACGGTCCAAAAATATCGGGGTGTACCGATCGGTACACCTCGGTAATGGATGAAATCTAGGGTGTATCTATCGGTACGTCTCAGTAACGATTAAATTTCGATTGTTATTAATCGGTATAGGTCTTGTATTGCTCGATATGGGGCTCAAAACATTAGTACCGCCTGGTAAAGGGTGGTCTGTGTATCGGTATCCTTTTTGACTAGTACGCACCATCTGTACAGGGCAGTACACATCGAAATTGAAAAGGTTTTAAAAGCTTTCTTGAGTTTTGACTTTAAGTTTCTGTATAATTGGAAGATGAAGACTAAATTGCTGTTGAGGAATGTAGACTAAAATCCATCCTGTTGAATAGTGTTTTACCACGTTAATTTCCATTACCAAAGTGTAAATATTTGATCTATATGCAAAATCTAATTTCTGTAGTCTGCTGCATCTGGTCGGCGACAATGATCATGCATATTCAAGAAATCATGACTTGTGGGGAATAAAAAAATCAATACAGGTGATGAATCGAATCTATAAATTGAAATTTTAGTGATTCAAGCTTTTGACAAACATTATGCTACCTTGGTTGGATGATGCTATTTACTGAATTCACTGCCACAAATTTTCTTTCTTATACATTCACATGTATAATGCCTGCACTACCTTTTGAAATGTTGGTATAGTTTATGAGTAGTAACTTATATTGTTTGAATTTATGGTTTCTGATGTAGAAGCATTCGTGTAGCAATGCAAACTGTAATCTGGAGATTTAGAGACTGAGTGCGATAAGAAGTTCACACAAGCAGAAAATATGGCACCTACAAGTAAGGCCGATAGGAAAGCAGCATTAGATGTAACTGCTTGGATGTTCAATGTTGTGACATCTGTTGGAATTATCATGGTCAATAAGGCCTTAATGGCTACTCATCGCTTCAGTTTTGGTAAGCCCATAAGACTCTTCCTTTTTATGATTTTCATATAATGCTTGAGCCACCATATTTTAATGGCAGTTCTGCAGCTTCCAATACAGCATATCAATAAAAGGAAGAATGACTTATTTTCATATTTAGTTGAGTTTCCTTGTTGGAAAATTATGCCAGATTTTATATATCTTTTTTTTTTAAATCTTGTTATTTCTAAACTTGAAAATTAGAAGATTATTAATTTGGATCTATATAAATGCAATTTATATATTTGTTTAGTGTATAGATAAGTCAGATAGTTCAAATTTTTAGATTTGAAATTCCTACTCAAGACTAAAAGTATGTGAATATTTAATTAATTTTGCTTAAAATATTAGACAATGTTAACAAAACATCACCTAAGGCTCATCTGTAGCTTATATGTTCAATAAAGCATGCTATAAATGCCTCTCGTAAGGTTCCAAAAGGCTCTAAAAGGTTCCAAGATATTGAGGTATATGTATTTATAAATGTAATATAATATCCACTCATCAATATAAGAGGAAAATATGAAAACATGACAAGTTTGTCCTTCATTAAGAAAAAAATTTGAACAGTCAGATTTTGACATAACAGTTTTCATTCCTAAGTGTTTCTTGATTGTTTATTCATTTACTTGATTTTTCTTTACTTTCTTCTATTACTGTTGTTTCTTGTGTCTGTAGCTTTCTTTCTTTCTTTTTGTTCAACTTTTTCTACTGCATTTTACAATGGGTTCACTGATCTGTTTTTTGAGATAATAAGTCATTTTCAGGATATATTAGTATGCCAATCACAACCATTTTATATTATTTAATATTTAAAATTACTTATAGAAATGTTGAATTATATGGCTTACCTTTGTGCCTCACACCTCAGCTCCAAGACTAGGCTCCTGGTGACACTAATCTAGCTTTCAAAATTAACTTTATAGTATAGTTTGACATGGCATGTTACATGCAAGCTTCAAAGTAAAGACCATGTAGTCTTGGTGTCTGGTGTCCTGGGTTCTTCTGGTAAATTGGAAAAATTAGGAAAAAAACCAAAAAAATACTTCAAAATTTAAAGTAAATGTTATATCTACATAAGCTGCTGTTGTTGACAAAACACAAAAAATGTTACCGAACCTGTCATTGGTGTTTGAATGATTATTGGAATTGTTTAGACTAGTTCATAAAATATTTAGAGAGGGGCTGGGGATGTTATTGAACCTGTCATTTGTTTTTGAATGATTATTAGAACAGTCCAATTCACAGAATAATTAGACAGAGGCTTATGAACTGGTGTGATTTTGATCCACTAACCCATCCTATTTATTTCATTCTAGCAAGGACTCGTTTAAACACCAAAACTTATAATAGAGATTGATAGGTTTCAGGACTGGTTAATTAGTTTAGAGTCATTTAGACATGTGCTACTTATTTAGGATCAGAATTTCTTGTTAATATATAAACCACTTTGTTTGATGCATAAGTCTAAAACTTTGACCAGACATGGTGAGCTGGGAAACCATATAATAGACAAGGTGATTACTAGTTTAAAGTCAAGGGTACAAGTTCTGCCCTGGTTGAAAGGCAAAATGGCAAGATCCTACAAAATATAACCCGAAAATACTATCAAACTTATTATGACACAGCATGGACAACCATAATTCTACTATGCAAATACCAAGGTTCGTCGTATCACGGTATAACGCCCAATATGGCGGTACATACTGATTTGTCAGTATATCCCACCGTATCATGTGTTGATACGTTGGTATGATTAAGTATGTATCGTACCGACGGCTGATTGGTATGCCAGTATGGATTAGTAAGGCAAACCATGACAAATACTGCTAGAATGCAGGGATTTAGATCAATCTAAATTAGAGAAATTTCAAATATAAACTTAAATAATCAACAGACTTGGGAATGACTAAGATTTTAGCATAAAAGGACATCCACAATGAAATTAAAATATATGATAACAATAATAATCAGATATTTCTACAAGCAAATTCTAATATATATATATATATGTATATAAATTTATGGATTATGTCTACTGTAATAGTCTCAAAACAAGGTTAAAACATTCAGTTGTAAAGCGACAAGGAGCAAATAAATGTTGATTAAGTTCCTAAGTCTAAAACTTTGGACCAATAACTTTTTCCGCAATAAAGATGTTAGATCTCATCATCTAGGGTAGTAAGACTAGGTCTCTGCAATGACTTTCACCACAAAGCAACATCCTTTACCCAATATGATATCCAATGAAAGAGCAAGCGGCTTCAGTGGTAAATGATAGAACATGGAGTGAAAAAGAGGGGTAGAAGACAAAAAAAGGGGGTTAGATGCAGGAACAACTCAAGCCATTAAAAAGAGGGTTAATACAAGATTTTATTTTCCTTTTTCAAAAAGGGTTCAAAGTTGAACCTTCCCCCCCCCCTCAGATCTAGTTGCCATTCACTTTGTAGATGTTGGCCAGGAAACCAATAACAGCCAAATCTGATCGAGCATGTAAGCAATCAAATACAATTGATGTCAGGTAACATCTACAAAAGGACCTCACGTCTATTTTTGCTTTTAAATAAGAATAAAATAGAACATATGAATTATTAAGTGTTATGGTAAGTTGACCCCCCACATCTAGGTGATCAAAGACTATGCCCGCATTCCACTTTGTCTCAGATGATGAGCATTTAAACTTTTATAAATTACACCAACAACCAAGGTTCTAAATACCCGTTTGAAAGGTAGGTAGCCTCCATTATTTATTAGTCTGACCAAATACTAATACCAAAACACACAGCTGAGACCAATACATATACATTTCAGTTTTTTATTATTTTGATCAATGATACCAGGACCTTCAACCATTATACCTTGAAAATTATGATGATTTTGGCCATCATAATTCTTATAATTTATAGTTGCTTTGTGGATCTAAGATACTTCATCAGGTTCTTAAAATGTTTCAGTAAACCAATTCTATTTAATGCATACGAATCTAAGTTTTGATTTGTTCTTTGTACTCGACTTTGCAAATCAGATACTTAGCACAAATTTAAAGAAAAAATTCAGAGTTTCAAGCTCCCTAGGCTGTTAATTGTTTCTAATTGATATTAATTTTGATTTCCATAAATTTTATGTCTTTTTTCTTGTTAGCTGGTACTTATGTGACACATTCTGTTTTATACTGCAGCTACAACATTAACGGGTCTGCATTTTGCCATGACCACAATCATGACTTTACTATTTAAGTGGCTGGGATACATTCAGCCCTCTCATTTACCTGTGTCTAACCTTATAAAGTTTGTGCTTTTTGCAAACTTATCAATTGTTGGGATGAATGTTAGTTTGATGTGGAACTCCGTTGGATTTTATCAGGTTTGTTCTGGTCAAAGACTATGAGTTTTATCACCTTGAATACAGCAAATAATTTCATGAGATTTGCTTTTGTGATTTGTTGACAGATTGCTAAGCTGTGCATGATTCCAGTATCATGTCTTCTCGAAGTTGTGTTTGATAAAATTCATTACTCAAGGGACACAAAGCTCAGCATAGTGGTGGTTCTCGTAGGTGTTGCTATCTGTACAGTTACTGATGTGAGTGTGAATGCTAAAGGGCTGATGGCTGCTATTATAGCAGTGTGGAGCACTTCTTTACAACAATATGTGAGTAACCAGATACACATCTGAATCTTGTCGTTCTTTGGACATGATCAATAAGTAGAACTTCTAATGCTATCTCTTTTATTATGTGTTTACTCACATAGCTTTCCATAGACTACCTGATTTTTAAATTTGCTTATTGTGCATTTGAGTGGATGATGTTTGTTGAACTTGAGTTTTATATGTAAGATTGTTGCCTATACATGTTGCGTTGGATCTAAAAAAAACTCACTTGCATGACGATTATCTCTAGTCCAACACGGCGATTAGTTAGGATAATGGTTTCTGTGATATTTCCTTGAAGCAACTTTATCAGTCTAGTATGTTTGAGATCCATTGTGTGTGACCATTATATGGCACATATTGTGCGCTTATTGTCTAATAGATGTGTTTGTTTGATCATAAGAAGTTTTACGTGAAACCATTTTAGACGAAAATTCTTTTTCCTAGGAGCCAATAAGTCATTCTGATGTTTGTTTTACTCACTAGGAAAGGAAAATTATTTTGTCATACTTTTTTGTTTACATCAAATTACATATTCTCTCTTGATTAGAGGGAGGGATATGTGTCATCCACAAATAAAAGTTGAGGAATCAGTTTCAGAGGATAATAATTCTCCAGTTGTCTCTAAATGCTGTTATGAGTTACACACACCTTTAGTGATATTTTCCTAAACATTTCAGACTATGTCAAGGCAATGGTGCGACCTTCTATTCATTTCTAGCTTGTGTCTCGAGAATAATGAGTAACTATTTCATTAAAGTTTTAACCATTTTTCTTTATTGATTTGACTTCTGCAGTATGTGCATTTTCTTCAAAAGAAATATTCGCTAGGATCGTTCAACCTCCTCGGGCATACTGCTCCTGCTCAGGCAGCATCATTGTTGATATTAGGGCCTTTTGTTGATTACTGGTTGACGAACAAAAGGGTGGACAGATTTGATTACAATGCAACCGTAGTGGTAAGCACATGATGGTTTTATTTATTATTTTCTTCTTCTAGTTCCTTGTGTTTATTGTTCTCTCTTATGTTTTGATTTTGGTTGGCCTGCATTATGTGGTAATATTTTATTTTATTTTTTTAGATTCGTTGCCAAATACTTGATTCATGTTGTTTACTCCTCCTATGTGCTGTATGTGGCAGTTGTTCATCATCCTCTCGTGCACCATTGCTGTAGGAACCAATCTTAGCCAGTTCATCTGTATAGGAAGATTCACGGCAGTGTCCTTTCAAGTAATCGGGCACATGAAGACAATCCTTGTCTTAATCTTGGGATTCTTCTTGTTCGGCAGGGAAGGCCTCAATTCGCACGTAATCTTTGGAATGATCTTAGCGGTTTTAGGAATGATGTGGTACGGAAGCGCATCGTCAAAACCAGGGGGTAAAGAGAGGCGCACTTTCTCGTTGCCCATTGACAAATCTCAGAAGCATGGACTGCGTGCAGAGTTGGGAGAGCACGATGATAAAGTTTGAGCTGTGCCCGCCCTTGAGTTGACACTTCCTTTTTCACTGTTTGACGTGTTGGATGGTAAGCTAAGAGCAGAGCATTCTTGGGCATTCGTTTCGTCTTGCAGTAGAATTGGGAATTTCTGTGCCTTGTCTCCACCAATCCAGGATTCCTCGGGGGCATGCTGGGTGAGGCGCCATAGCTTTTCACATCAAACTTTTATTTTTCCTTTACAATTCTATATCAATTTGACTTGGACTTTTTTCTGGTCTTATGAAATGAATATATATATATATATATACATATACCCTATTTAGTAGCCATATGTATGCCTTTGTTAGATTTGTTTCTGGAATTTGATAATTTGAAACTCTGATTTACCTCCAATTTATTGATGGAATTTATTGCACACTTTATAGGTAATATGATATATAGGTAATATGATATGCTTCCCTGTACAGCAAAAAAACAATATTTCAAGTGAGCTTTATCAAGTATGGATAGTGCATGGCTCGACCTTTGAACGCCTACAAAATCAAACCAAAGAAATAAATTTAGGGGAGATTGAGATGGAGGATGGAGGGAATCAAATTATAAGATGATTGTTGCTAGCATAATTTGACTGACTCAAGCGATTATTTATGTCAGATCCGAGGGATCCATATGAAAATAAAAAAATTATGAGGGGCTGATATGCAAAATAAACAGCAACTCCAGCAAATTTTCTTCTCACTGTCCTTCGATTGCTTAAAGAGAGAGAGAGAGAGAGAGAGAGAGAGATAGATGCCTCGTGAACCCAATGTAGCAGTTGACTTAAGGAAGCGGAAGCTTTGGGCAACAAGTCGTCTCCCGTTGACCAAACACATGTCCTCGTGACACCAAGTTTGCGCAGTGTGTAGTTTGACTGAACCCCAACGTCGTTGTGGGCAAGAGACACCTTGAAGGTCAAGCAATCCCAATAGTCGCTACCACCGCTACCTACATTTGGGGCATGGGTCTTGCGGATAGTCACAACGAGAAGGGAACCGGAAGAAACCACCCCCATCCATCCATCTTCGGCTATGGCCGCTGCTGTCCTATCCTCAGCGCTCAGCCTGATCCAAGACCTGGTAACTCGCCCACGGTCTCAATCCCCACCCAAAGATGCAGCAGCCATTCACCATGATCTCGACAAGCTCAACGAAAGCATGCTTCAGATCCAACACCTGGCTGCGGACATGGCGAAGGAGGAGGAGAACGGCAAGGACGAGACCGTCCGGCATTGGCTCAGGCAGCTTAGAGGAGCGGCTTATGATGCCGAGGACTTGATCGACGAGTGCCGATTCCAGCTGCTGGTTCGATCCAACACCGATAACGGAGCTCAGATGCCGCCGGAGGAGGTACATGACCCAACTCACCCTCCATCTCAACATGGCATTGCAGTCAGGATTAGGAGCTTGAGAGAGCGACTCGATGAGATTGCGAAATAACGTGAAACCCTCCTCTGGGAGTCATGCCGGCAGCTCGATGCAGAAGCCGAGCTCCCACCGCCGTTGTCGTCCAACGTAGATGACTCTGTCGTCTGCGGTAGAGACGACGACAGGCGTGAAGTGATCGAGCTGTTGTTGGCCAACCATAGAAGAGACCTCTCTGTCGTCCCCATAGTAGGCCCCGGGGGCGTCGGCAAGACCGCTCTCGCCCGTCTCGTCTACGACGACGCCACCATTAGAGACCACTTCGATGCCCGAGGTTGGGTATATCTGTCAGAAGATTTCGATCTTATCAGACTAATATCAGCAATTGTTGTCTCAGTAACAAACATGAAACATGTTTATGTTGAACAAGATCACGGGAAACCTCTGAAGTGCCAGATATTTAGAGGGAAGAGATTCCTGTTAGTGCTAGATAATGTTCAGAATGAGAACCAAACCCTTTGGAATTCCTTGAGAGCCCTATTAAGTGTAGGTCTTGAAGGCAGTGCAATTGTAGTGACGACTCGTTGTGAATCAGTTGCCAAGTTCATGCAGACGGTGCTGTCCTACAACCTCATCCCATTACCTGAAGAGGAGTGTCAATTGTTGTTTGAACATCATGCATTTGGAAGCCAAAATCTTGCTGATAACCTAAATTTGGTTGCTATTGGGAAGAGGATCACAAAAAGACTCAAAGGCATGCCATTGGCCGCTAAGATGATCGGTAAACTTCTATGCACTGAGAAAAGTGAGGAGAAATGGCATGCCATCTTGCAGAGTGGTGTTTGGGAATCCAGTGGTTTGGATGGTGTGGTTTCATCAGCTCTTAGACTAAGCTACTATGGTTTGCCTACATGTTTGAGGGTATGTTTCACATACACCACATTGTTTCCCAAAGGATACCTGTTCAAGAAGGATCGATTGGTTCAGCTGTGGATGGCCCAGGGCTTTATCCAACCTATGGGACGAAAACTCCCAGAAGACATTGGTGTGGAGTATTTCGATGAGTTGTTGAGACGATCATTCTTTCAGCAAATAGGGGCTAATGAACATGTGTTTACTGTGCATGACCTAATTCATGATCTTGTGCAAACTATTGCAAGCAAGGAAATATGTAGGATAAAGAAAGAGAATTTTAGCTTTGTTACCTCAGAAGCAAGACATTTATCGTTGTGTCCTGAAGAACTTGGGGCATTCATTCGCTCCTGCAACAGACCCAGGGTTTTACGAACCTTTCTAATTGTGCATAGAGTATTAGATACTTGTGATGTTGACTATGTGTGGAGCAAAGCTTGCTCACCTTTGAGTATGCCGAATGACCTTTTTGTTGGCTTGAAGTTCTTGCGCACTCTGGATCTGAGCGAAACCCCTATTGTAAGTTTGCCAGAATCAATCGACAGTGTTATACATTTGTGCTACCTTGGTCTCAGACATACAAAAATTAGAAGATTACCTGAATCTTTGTGTGGCCTTTACAATCTGCAGACGTTGGACCTGAGAGACAGTGAGAAACTAGAAGAATTGCCCAAGAGCATAACAAATGTCACCAACCTGCGTCATCTTTATCTGCCAAGATATGTTTCAATTATTCCAATGCCACAGGGAATTGGAAAGTTGACTAATCTTCAGACACTATCAACATTTTATGTTGACCATGGAGAGCAAAACTGTGCAATAATGGAGCTGAAGGACTTGGTAAATCTCAGAGGAAAATTCGAGATTGCTAGACTGCACAACGTGGCAAGTGTAGACTATGTCGAGGATGCTTTAAAGGATCTAAGACACATTGCAAAACTGATTCTGTCCTCTGGCATCAATTATGACTATGGGAATCTTGGTGAATCTGATTTCAGCCTTTTTGACGGAGTTATTGAGGAAAACCAATCATTAAGCAACGTGCATGATGAGCTTCAGACTTCCACAGAAGATGGAGTTGTACAAGTCTCAGTTCCTAAAGAAGTATGTAATGGTTTGGAGACGACTGTTTTTGACAGACTTCGTCCTCATACAAATCTTAAGGAGCTGGTTGTGCGTTCTTACCACAGTTTGCAATTTCCCAACTGGATGGGCGATGCTTCCTTTTCCAATTTAGTCTCTGTTGAACTTGATATTTGCAGCAAATGTGAAGTCCTCCCACCACTAGGCCAGCTGCCACTGCTCAGGCACCTTGCTTTTAATGAGTTATCAGGCTTAGAGAACATAGGTCAGGAGTTTTGTGGCCATGATGCTATGATCAGGATTAAGGGGTTTCCCTCTCTGGAGACGCTTCACTTCAGAAGTATGTACAGGTGGCAGGAATGGTCTTATGTAGAGGATGGTTCATTCCCTCGCCTTCATCATCTTGAGTTGAATTATTGTCCTAAGTTAAGGAGACTGCCACACATCCTCCCTTCATTAGTGAATTTGGTAATTTGGCACTGCCCAGAGCTGATGGCCCTCCCAATGCTACCATCACTTACAAGGTTGGAGGGCTGTTGTAATGAGATGATATGGTCCTCAATGCCCCAAGATCTGATCTCCAGGCTTCAGGACCTGAGTATTTGTGAATTTGAGGACTTAGCATCCTTGCCACTAGAAAATCTTAATGCAATCAGAGAGTTTAATATTTCAAGCTGCCAGCAAAACACAAGCCATGTTGCATTCTTGGAGTTACATCTGCGCAATCTTGTCTTTCTCAAACGCTTCAAAATCAGAAGATGTCCTGGCATCTGGTTCTCACCAAATCATAAGCTGCCGCCTGCACTTCAGGTTCTGGAGATATTGAATTGTCCCTTGCTGGAAGAATGGTGCCACGGACATGGGAGTAATGAACTAGTTCACATTTCTCGAGTAATCGTTGATCAGAAAGATTTCCATCCGGTTGCTGCAGAGTGAACCAAAGATGCTGATCAGGTAAATCTTCTTTTCTTCTGAGTTCAATATACACTAAGCATTTTTTTATACTTGAGCACTTCTTTCTATACTTGGCCTTTGTTGATATTGTTTCTCTGGTAAAACCTCTACATATTCTAGCAAAAAGAGCCATTAGAAATTCTGATGTATCATGGAAGACTTCTGCATAAGAAATCAAAAGTCCCACACAACTACATTATTTTGATTCGTCATCGTCTTTCAAAGGGATTTCGCTTTCTTCTGATACTTCAATGCAGGGAATACATGAAGACAGTTGAAAAGGATAGAATATCTGGACGCTGAAGTGTTTTAAACCCTTTTAATTTGGCATCTACCTGCAAGTCTTCCTTCCAAGAGCAAACCAAAATTATTACCATGCTTGTTGTGCTAGCACCTGTCTGCTCTCAAAAACTTGTATAGTCGGCATTCTTCTGGTGCTTCAATGTGCCAGTTATCTAAATAAATGCCCAATGATGATACAGCATTTTACTAAGAACCAGTTGACAATGTATTAGAGTTGTTATTTCTGTAATACTGTTGTGCTTGGCAAGGTCAGAAATAAGATAACCTTATGGCATTTGATGTTGGAAACGAATTCCCAGTCCTCTTAAATTCACAGCAGTTGCTCTTGTTTCACCTGTTGAATATCACTGGATTTAGTTGATTTCTTGTCATTGAACATTATGTTTCTTGTGGCTTAAAGTTAACTCATTTAGCTTTCACCATCACTCATATTTGAGCTAATTTCAAGAAAATTTTGTTCTTGTATCACTTGAATGCCTCTAATTTCGGTCGATTTCATGTCATCAAACATAATGTTAACCATGGAAATAAATTAACTCATTCAACTTTTGACACTCTTATATGAACTCTATGCATCACTGCCTTGCAACCATTTTTCTCTTCTTTTAAATAGATTTATTTTCCTTGATTGAAATTGTTTTGATTCTCTCCCTATAATTTACTCAAATTTGTTACACAGCATCAGCTCCTTCTGTTCCCCCTAAGTTCATAGATCAATTGGAAAAGGAACATTCACTAGCCATCAAATTGTCATATATAGCATTAAGATAATATAATCTGTTAAAGTGGCATAATGATAGAGGATAGAATGCGAATGATTGGATATACTGATTGCAAGGCTTTACCGCAACTGGATGCTTACCATGAGGACTCTGCATTTAGAAGCCCTAATGAAGCGATCGGGGAAATCTGATGATGCTTTAGGTTCATCTCAAGATCTGACTAATGGTAGCTGAAACCCAGCCTAGTCCCAAACCTTTCAAGCTTGCTCCCTACAAACAAATACGGATCAATCCCACCAAAATATGACACGAAATCCTATCTGAAAACGAACGAATCAAGCTTACCGGATCACCGGATAAGAAGACCACATCACACGAGATCTCACGATGGCGCTCGCCGATTCTGCCAAGGATCTTGAGGGGAAGGCACCGAGACGAAGGACGAGCGACGCTTTCTGGCTTCCAAGGAAAGCTTTGCCTCCGCCATTTAAATCCGCGAGAAGTCGCCACACTCGCCGGTGGACTCACCGTGTACCGGTTAGATGACCAAGCTTCTGTGGCCGTATGGAAGAATCTAGATTTGTATTGCGGGCTGAGACGGGCGGGTTTCCTTCTGCCTCCGGAACGACATGCGAAGACCTCCGTTAGCTTACCGAGTTGCGGTTGGACGATCAAGTCCTTCGAAAATTTTAATTTGGTGAATAATTTCTCCAACTTTCTCGTTATTAGTCTCACCGGTGGTGAGCAGAATTTAGGGAAGGCCTTCGAAGCCATTCTTTCTTAGTTGGTACCCGTTTATGGTGTACCCAACCGCATACCTTTCTTGTGATTGGATAAGTTAATGGCTGTGAGGAATTAATAGCCTCCTCCGACCTCTTCGGAAGAGAGGGAGACTCTTATGAGAAGTCGCAGAATCATTTGAAATCTACTCATAGAAACACATCAACTACACAAGCTAACATTAGCAGTCTGAGGAACAAGGAGAACAAATATACATATGCAATGTGGCCCAAAGCCGTCCGATGGTCATCGGACGTCATGTGAAACAGCCACGGTAATAGATGTTTAGATAACGCCCCACGAGTCGAGCGTGGGATAGGTCGACACCACAAAGAACGGGTCGAACTCAGGAAGAACCGGGACATCCATCACCGGCCCGAACGAACCGGCTACACCCGGCCCGGTCGCGCAGCAACGACGACGTGTCGAGCGTCGGAAGAAGACGGCTCCCCTGCACGGCCGCGGCCGGATACCGGTGCTCCCCGACCGAGTCGCCAGCCCGAGTCCCGGTGGCCCGCTGGACCAGCTCGCGGAAGTTGGCCGGGTCGGCGGCGATGTAGGTGGTGGGCGAGCGCTTCGACGCCCGCGACCTGCGCTTCTTCGCCACCCTCCCCGCACGCGGGTCGTGGCGGTGACACTGATTGACGGCTGCGGAGGGGCAAACGAGGGAAGAGGTGGCGGTGGAGAAGGACTCAGGGGAGGGGATGGCGGCGGCGGCGGAGGAGGAATCCGCGAGCAGAGATATCTGGAGGGCTTTGGTGAGGGCGTCGTTCTCGCGTTCGATGGCGGCCTCGGAGATGCAGGCGTAGGAGCGGTACATCCACGTATCGAGAACCGAGCAATTCTCCGCCATAGTCGCAGTACCAATCAGCTACTATTCCTTCTCCTCTCTTCTTCTTCTTCTCGGTTGGACGAGCAGAAACAACGAAGCCAAACACGGTGTGAGAAGAACAAGATGAGAGGAAGCGAGTTATAAAGAGATGGCGGAGCGACTCGGAAGGTATTTTAATAAGGCGGCGGCGGTGGTGGGGAGAGAGGCGGGCAAACCGCGTCGATCTGGCCACGTGTATCCACGGGCTCCGTACTCGCGCGACCAGTGTACACACTGCGCAGCACAGGTCAGGCTTCTGCTTTACGATTCGCGAAGATTCGGATACCGAGCGCGGAGCACGGTTCTCCAAGCACTGTCCTAGTCACTGGGATAAAAGCCGCCGCGTTGTCCCGAACCGCTTTCCCACGGAGGGTGCTTCCCTCCGCACCTGAACCCCGGTGCCCACCGAAGATACCAGGCCGGTCTCACCTTTGGGCCCACCAGGTCTGCGAGGGACCTGACTCCGCATGAGGGACTTGAGTGGGTGCCATCTATGGTACGAAACGTCAAGCGTGGTCTCTTCTTAATTCCATCCTTCACGCGCTTGACGTCGTGTTGCGGGGCCCATCACGGCTCACCAATAGGAGGTTTTCGTTAACCATCCTCGCATCTTTTCTGCTATGAAGCCACGTCGCTGTGGGGGCCATCGTCGTCAGATTCCACCTTAATTACCATCATGCCACTCAGGATTCTGTCTTATCTACGGGCTGAGCGATCTCGTCCCCTGCCAAGCTGACGTAACCTTACGTAAATATATACGTGGCACGACGGAACGCGGAGGACGGATGGCGGCTGTGCCCGCAGGAACAGCTCCTGCGAGACCACCTCGTTGGTTTACTAGATAAATCTCCACCGTTGATCAGGAAGATCTGGAGGGCGAAGCCCAGATACCGACGGCCAAGATCATTTTCTTCAGTAAACAGGACGCTCGGGTCTCTTGGATCCAGGCAATGAAACAAACTCACCTACCGTTGACTTCATATGGTGGCACCATTCTCAAGTCCATCTCCGAAGAGGTTAAAAAGGTTGTGGTTTTCCATATCACCAGCCACCTTATTATACATGTCACAAGTCAAACGCTGTGCAAATATATTATGATCGGTATCAGGAAACTCATTATTCCTCCACAAAGAGCTCTGACAACGGTTGGAGTCTTTGATATCACCTCTTCGACCCCGTTCTTTGATCCCTAGAATGGTAATTTGGGATGTATCGACTCAAGGAACTTGCCAAATGACCACAGGGGAATCCACGATCTGCCATGCAGAAACTCCAAGTCAATGCAGTCTCTTCTTCGGCGGTTTGTGCCCTTTACAGCTCAAGCCAGTGTTCTTTTTGACTTTGGGGTCATCTAGGCGACAGTGTTGTCCATTTGTTTGACTTGTCTCGCCCTCGGGAATACCACCGATTGTAGCTTGGGCCGCTAGACCGGGTTTCTTTTGTAACGGGCCTAGCTTTGCCCAACGCTTGATTCCGGTTCGTATCGATAAGGCATCCTAGACCGGGCCCGGCCCAACATCAGACAATTGTACACGTGTCGAGGATATGGCGTCCGCGATACAGTACCCTTACAAGGTACCGTATGAGTATCCGAGCGGCATCCCTATACGGTATCCTAGACCACGCGAGATAACGCCCCGTCAGATCCCGCAACGACGCCGTTAACGCAGCGGAGAAGAACCGTTATATATGGAGACGAGAGATCGATGGACGGGCGTTTCTTACCCGAATCCCAATCGCGGCTTTCAGTTGTCTCCCTGGAAGAGGCCTGATCTCTCACTTGATCGCCTGCCCTAGTCTCCGAAATCTGTGAAGAGATTTAAGGGGTAGATCGGGTTTGCTTTTACTGAATCCACGGCGGAGTTGGGGGGGAGGGGTGGGAAGTGGCCTCCGGTAGGTGTGGGAGCAGTTTCGCAGCGAAAGACCACGTCTTGATTGCAGTTGAGGGCTTCCGGCCTGCAGAAATGTGCGATTTTTCGGGTAATTTTTTCGTTCGATATGCCAGAAGTTCTCTGCTTCGAAGTATCCGTGTCATTGGATTTAGAGTCGATCGCGAAAGTTTGTTTCTTTACACTGTTGATCTCTTTTTCGTGGAGTTTGCTGGTAATTTTCTAATCTTTAGATCGAGTTATAATATTTTCTTGTTGTCCTTCTGCTTGGAAAGGACAACTTTGTGTGATCGATGAGCATTTACTTGTTTCTTGATTCTTTCCAGATCCTTGATGAGTTTGGAGGTTTTTCTGCAAGTCGACGAATCCATGAGCATCACCGAGGCCTGGTAAAAGTCTAATCTGTCTTGTGCAATCGGAATTTTCTGATAGGCATTGGAAGCAGAAGGGATTGAGATCCGACCCTGGAGAAGATGAAATCCAGATCCCAAATCCGCGCTGGCCGATCTCGGTTTCCCGACCAATTCGATCGAATCCCCGACCCCCTGATCCTCATCATCTTCAACAAGCTCGCCGACGCCCGTTCCCTCGGCCGCTGCGCCGCGGTGTCGAGGCGTTTCCGCTCTCTTGTCCCCCTGGTTGATGATGTCTACGTCAAGATCGACCGTGTCGTCACCGTCGATGGCGATTCCTGTAGATCCTTAACCCTCTCTTTCCCCAGACCAAGGAAGTGCTTCTCCCACTTCCTCAAGCTCATGCTCTTCGGCATCCTGAGACCCATCCGCAACCTCCACAACCCTCATTGCGGTGGCAAACGCTTCCTGCCACAGGTATCCCACCGCTCCCCTGCACAAGTCCTCAAGAACTTCCGACACGTTCGTCGCCTGCGGATCGAACTCCCCGCCGGCGATGTCAGAACGGAGGACGGGGTCCTTCTGAGGTGGAGGGCGGAGTTCGGGAGCACCCTCGAGAGCTGTGTCATTCTGGGAGGAACACGGACGGATCGCCTGCCACCTTCATCGGGCCGAGCAGGGCAGGCAGAGGACGACGGGAGCATGCCGGAGTCGTTCTACACGAACGGAGGCCTCAAGCTGCGTGTAGTTTGGGCAATCGGCACGCTGATTGCCGCTTCCACACGCCATTACCTTCTCCAGGAGATCATCGAGGATCACCCAACACTGGAGAGCTTGGTCCTGACCGATGCCGATGGACAGGGAACTCTGAGCATGGGCATAGAGCAGCTGAAGGAGTTCAGAGAGAAGCCATTGGTGGCCTCGGCGTCGTCAACTAGGACTCATCTTCCCGCATCAAACATGAAACTAAGATATGCGCCGTACTTGGAGCTCCCCGAGGGGATGGCGATGCAGGGCGCTACACTGGTGGCCATCAGCCCAGCCACAGATGACACAGATGGTAATAGTGGCAGGGAAGAGTGTGATTCATTCATCCGTGGGGCGTTCGAAGGGCCGCTGGGTGCTGCAGTGAAGTCATTGGTTGAGCGACGCATCTACCTAATGGAGATAAATGGTTTCTGAGCCAATTCCACCGAGCCGCATCGGCTCTATTGCAGGTTTGCCATGGTTCATTTCTAGTCTTTTACAGAGCAGAATTCAACACATATATCTGCAGTGTTACAGATCATTAGTAGTAAATCATCAGCCATGATCTTTTCTTTCTTCTAATGAGTATATGTACAGTAATAATCATTGATGCAATGCAGGAATCAACCCATTAGCTGTGTGTGCTGACATCTCTATTGCCTATGTTATCACTGTTTCTTACTGAAAGGAAGTTGCTGTAGTTGTTCGGTATGTGGAACCTTGTTCTCTGTGTTTCATTGTGGCAAACACTTCTTAGGACACCCACAGGCCACTAAGATCTTCTTCTTTCTTGTCCCTCTTTCGAGTTCCGTGATCATTGGACATGAAAAATTTCTCGGCAATTCGGGATTCTCTTGATCTTTTCTGTTTTATGCGAGATCATTTCGACTCTGTTTCTTTTTTATTTATTTATTTTTTTGATCCTTGATCCAACTCCGGCATGAAATTGCTTAGTCATCTCTTTCTGACCAACTGGTAGATTGCAGTTGAAATGTCTCTTTGAAGTTTTGGCCTGTCTCTCCCACCTCACATTGAGAACTACTAATCTTCCACATAAAATCTTTTAACTATATTGGTTTGTTGGTGACCAAAATTAGTAGATGGAACAAAAACTAGATTCATTCTTTAGCTTAGCTTCTTCCACATGGTTTCCCGGCACTTGCAGTGAGCCATATCATCTGCACGAGTACTCGGTCAATGGAATAGTTATGTAGAATTTGGTGCAACGAGCCAATCACATATTGTATGCATTGACTCCTTGATGGTCTTTGGATTCATTAGGACATCTACAATATCTTATTGTTAATACATTAACATCAGATGATGTTTCCTCATTAGGACAGCTACAACATCTTATTGTTAATACATTAACATCAGATGATGTATCATATGACTGTTGACAGTGCAACAAAAGTGGTGATGCTAAATAGATATAGTTTACATATTATTTTGTTTTTAGAACACTGATGTAAATTACCTACATTTACAGCATCATCGACGGACAGACAACACCACATAAATCTGCTGATTTCTATGGCAAGAGTGACTCAGATTGTGAAACTTGTGGCCAGAAAATAGTCTTTGGTCAACTTTTTTTAGCCTCTTCCGCATGGCAAATTTGACCAGTTGGTGGAAGCAAAGACATGAATGTAGACTTGGGAGAAAGCATAAAAACAAGTAATAACAAGAAGAAGAGAACTCTATAATAATGAGGTCCACCTCAATTAGAGTTGTAGCTTCAACTGGATCATATCTTTTATTATTGGTAATTAGAGCATGCAAAAAAGCCTCATTAGGGTTTAATTCAGTGATGTGTCCAAGTTAAGTTTCATGACCTCTTGAGGAAATCAGAACTTTATGATGCTTGGAAGTAGTTGAGCAGGTGCATGAGAGCAGCAGCTTAACATGAACAAAGACCACCTTATTATTTTAAGACTGATGAGGGTAGCAAGTTGCAACTCCTTGGAACATATACATGAAGAAGAATTCAAGCATATGATTCCCTTCTATATGGCAAAGAGAGATCATTGTGGAACCTTGTTCAAGACTGATGAGATATTATATATAAACACTAGTTCATTGGATAATCCATATATTTGTAGTTTACCACAAAAAAGAAAAAGGAACCACTGTTGACTGCTGGGAACAAACTGATTTGCTTTTCCAAGACTCCATAAAGTAAGTCTTCCCTTTTTTTTTTTTTTTTCATCACAAGCATTTACATGAAGAAAGGAATTGAGGATATTTTTGGATTTGGATTATTTTGCAACAATCATGTACATCAATACATCACAAATTTAAGTGACCACTGCAATAGCCCAGCTTGTCTGCTAATGTCCTCAAATGAGAGAGAGAGAGAGAGAGAGAGAGAGAGATGATAAAACACAGCATATATGTTGTGATTCACATGCCAGCAAGCTGGCCCTTCTCAGTTCAAGTCCAACAAGTAGCATAATAATCTTTTTGAAGACAAGCATTGGAGTATTATTTGAGAGAGAGAGAGAGAGAGAGAGAGAGAGAGAGAGAGAGAGAATCTATGTTATGAATCACATGCCAGCTGGCCCTTCTCAATCCAAGTCCAGTAAGTAGCATAAACATCTTTTGAAAGATAAGCTTTGCAGTATAACTGGATATAATCTCATCATGATGGTTCTTCACTCATCATCATCGGAACATCTGGTAAACTGTATTAATAACCTCTGGCCTTGCATTTCCTAATTCCAGCTAACCTTCATTACATTGTACTTGAATCATCTGCATACAGCTAAATCCTACTTACATGAACACCATTAACAGCCCCTTTATTCCCAAAAAAGATGTACAAGGCACCCTCCAATATATATATATATATATATATATACACTTCAAAAGCTTCATTCCACCAACTTATTTATTAAGGTGGTTTTATCACCAACACTATGATATTTTGTCGCAGAAAACGGGGCAGATTTTAGTCCCTAAACCTGCTTTTCTGCTTTTCCTTCATAAAGCTCTTTAGCTTTTTTAATCGATACCTGGAGAGATTCATACTTTGAAACCGATGACGCTGCAAAAGCCTTCAGGCTACCCAAGAAGATTGTGAGGGCTGTGTGAGGGCTGATTGCAGGTGGTCATAATTCAGACTCCAATCAACAGAGGAATCATTTGCAAGAACATGTTCTCCTGATTCATCATTCAGCGGCAACGAGAAAGATGACTTTGAAGTCCCATGACCCTTCTCTTGGTGAGGCAAGAAATGGGTTGTCTCATTTACCAGATTTTTTACAGCTGAAACCACGTCCTCAGTTGACAGTCCTTCTAGTAGATCCAACCAATTTTGGCAAGTAACAAAGATGGGGGGAGCTAAGTCTATTTTCAGAGAGATCCGCTGGGCCTTTCTTCTAGATGGCTTGTTCTGTTTTACTGTTAAGTCTATGCACTTGAGAAGCCATCCATTGATTGCTTGAACATAGGATTTGTGTGCTGACATCCATCCTGTGAAATTTGAACTCAGTTCATTCAGCACAAACTCGAGGTCAGCAGCCTGATGCTGCGATTCGGACCTAACTGAAACTTTGGTGTTCCCATTGTCGCTAACTAATGATAATGTTGTACTGATGGTTGTGATAGACGAGCATCGTTCTCCACATTTTAGTTAAGCTACATGCAACAAGAGGCAACATATATTAGTCAACCAAATTCAAGGAACAAAGGTTCAAGAACATCACACGAGTTAACTATCAGCAAAAGTAAATGCGGTTACCTAACGATTCAGAGGAATTGGAAATCATTTGCAAATTGTCACAGACATGAAAAGAATGTATAGTATCAGACAACTAGATAAAGATGCAGGTCCAATATGTAAAAGAAAATTTCATCAGTTGTTTTGTTTCGCAAATAATAAGCGCATCACTGAAAGAAGGCTACAAAGAAAACAGCCACACATGTTGTGCAGGCTCACATCATTTGTGACCCCATTTTTTTTTCTCTATGATATGGTTCTACAAGAAAATTGTCTCCATGAAAGTTCTCTTGCCATATAAAGTTATCGGGTCCTCCTTAAAAGACATAGTTAACCTGGTCATCTAGAAAAAGTAGTATCTCTTCTATAAGAAAAGAAGAAACCCAAGTAACACAATTATCAAGATCAACATACTTGAAACACAGGGGTCCAAGGAACTAATCAACATAGACATGCCATCAAGAAATGCAACACAAAACTAGGATATACCTAAAATCATGGTGGACATATATGTCTTCAATAAATAAATAAATAAATATATATATATATATATATATCTTTTTCAGGTGGATTTTGGAGGAGGGAGGGAGGGAGGGAGAGCCTGTAAAACCAAAATAATTGGTTGAATATGGAGTTTCACATCAGGGTGATCTGATATAGTTGGGCCTTCTTTGTCATTATTCTCTCTCCCTCTATGCTTCTTCCTCTTCCTCCTTTGATAGGTTGGTCTGTGGCTATGATAAGTCAAAACAGGCTAATTTGGCTGTGACCAGCATATTGAAGCCCATCTGGATCTATTTTGATCCGGAGTCAGCTGAGACTTTAAGCACATCAACTGATCAAACTAGAATTTGATTTTTTTTTTTTTATACTTTCAAGTACTATGAATGATTAGAGTTGATTCTAGTGAAAATGTATGACACTTGTGCAATTAAGTGTACATAACAAACTATTGTAGTGGCAATACGAATATCTATACGAATATCTTACATTTTCATGTGTGGCAAGCAATGATTATAATAATGAATGATGGTAAAAGAATTATACCCTCCAATTAACTCCTCCAACTGTGGTTGGAGCTCCTTGTCCCTTATCTCCTCTATTTTCCTTGATATTGAATCGATACTCTGGATTGCAACATGAATTCTAGAATGAAGGTCCTTAACAGCAGCACGTGATTTATCAATTTTTATTGGATTTTCTCCTTGGGACTCTCTATGCCTCAACAGCCTACACTTCATGCCATAATCCCTCCGTAATATACCACATGCCTGAAATATGCAAAAGAAAATTAGTTAGATATTGTCTGCAATAGCAGTTAATCAGACAGCTGATAGAAAGTTGCAAGAGCAGTGAAATTAAACTCGAGAGGAACAATGTACAGGTCCCAGAACAAGGAAATTATGGGTCACGCAAAAGAAAAGTGCTGGATCATTATGGACGGTTACTGTCTTGGAACATCTTTATGAACAAACAACATCCAAGTAACAAAATTTCTTCACAAAAAAGAATTCATGACAACAATAAGTAACAACGCTGATAGAAGAACTGCAATTGTTAGTTAGAGAATAATAATTCTTTATTTCGATAATGAAAACAAGGCAAGATATACCATTAAGTCAAATATGTAATTCTAAGCAGGATACTTCAAACAGATGATAACTATGAATGATATCATTCAACACAATCTTTCCTTTATGGAATAGAGTCTATTCCAGTATGTTGATACAAATAAGTTATTAGGCATGTGAGGCATGCTGATGCCACTGAATATGTAGTAATTAAGAAAAAAAAGGAGGAAGTAAATTATAGACTCAATCAATGAAACAGATATTAATTCACGAATATGAGCACATACCAGAATCCCCTTTGATTTTGGAAAAGGATACAATTAGCAATAGAGTACAGAATTCAAGCCTCTAGTAAAATGTGCTAGTCCATAGTGCAAAACACAAGCCCCCAGTATACATTGACCAACAACGATATGCTGATTATTAAATACCAATTATAGACAGTCAAAAAAGGCAAATTCGATGGTCCTGTATCAAACCATTGTACAATATTCTTTTCAATGATTAGGAACAGCAATTCTTTCCCTCGTACTCATTTCTAGTACTCTGAATTAACTACTCAGATATTGATTTAATTACCCAAGATAAACAGACAAGGGATAGAAGACAAAAAAGTAAATAACGAATTCCTATCAGCATATAAGGTTTAAATAACTAACCAACCTTAATTTCATCATAAAGTTTTCTTTCCCATGCGTATAGCCTATCTAATGTCGAGGCATGGCTACCTGAATTCATGCATATGCTATTGAAGAGATTACTGCTTGGTTCCTCTGTATCATCCTTCATTGTTGTACCAAGAAAATTCCTGGATGATGAGGAGAGTGATGACACTGAACTATGCCATGTTAAGTACTTCACCTCATTTGTAGCAGAAACTGCAATACAAATTCGAGAGATTAGAAGCTTCATGATCACCAAAGAACTCAAGATATTAAAAGCTTCATAATCACAAAAGCTTTCTTTTACTCAAGATTCCCTCCAACAAATACACACACAAATACCAACGTGGACAGAAATCTTATGGATAACATGTCTACAACTATTAAATGTCCGAAATCACAATCAGAACTAGAACTCATTAACTCTGCCCAATCATGTAGCTTAGAATAACAGTTTGACTCTGATTTCAAATTTAACAGTTACAGATGAGAAGAACAATGCTCAAGTACAGGAACAATAATGTAAAGGAAGCGAGGTAGACCTACCTGGAGGATGAGGTGTTTCTTCTTTACAACAAGCAAAGTAGCCCATGACGAATGCAGATACCTTCGATGCGTGAGCTGCATAAGAGATTTGATTGTAAATTCCCTAATTATATTATGAAAAGGAGAAGGTGATACATTATGCAAGGAAGCCAAATAACACATTTAGCATTATGGGTCTATTTGGGTAATTTTATGCAAAGGATAACCAGGAAAAAAAAATCAATGACACATAATAGGCAAAGTGTTAACATGCATATCTACAAATAGAAGCCTTGGACAGTTACATATCTGGCCTGGGAGATGTTTGATGCTAATCTGTGGCATAACCTTTGGTTGGATCTTTTTCCCGTGCAATGGTAAGTAGAAACTCAATAAAAATTACTATTGTGTTACCTTTTTCTTCAGGAAATAAAGGTCGAAATTGCACTTTGTTTGCCTCCAGCATCATTGGAATTTCTTTTCCAGATTCAGAAGCTTTCAGAAATAGATCTGCAATTTCTAACATGCATGACAAAAGATCTCTTGCCTCATTCTTAGTTTCTGGATCAGTTTCTTTGCCCTTTCCATTCATAGAAATTGCAACTATATAAGATGCTGCCTTTGTTGGCGTCATTTCATCGGTCTCACTGATATCATTTGTGAGCTTCATATCATCCCCATTTTGATGTTTAGTTTCAGAAACAATATCTTTCTCAGATTGAATGGCTGGGGACTCACTTTTTAATAGATGTTTGGAAATGAGATTTCGATTTTTAAACATTTGTACTGAGGGTTCACTGGATGGGTGGTCAAAATCATCTTCTGAGTCCAAGTCATTCTCTTCATTTATGGAGGCTCTATCTCCATCTTCTTCCAGTTCTGGAATGCCCTCCTCTTCCCTGAGGCGTCTGATTTCATCAGCATTATCAAAGCCATGGTTCAATCCTCTCCCATTTTGAAATGAAAGCTGGTTGTCAATAGGATGAGAATGGGCAAAAAAATCCCATGGTATTTCATCTGATTGTGACACAATGTGCTTCGGAGTCGTGGGTGAAGTTTGTACAGTGGCTGTTACTGAAGTTGGAGGTTTCTCAGCGGCCTCAACACGCTGTGAAAGAGATGGAGACGAGTTCGAGAAGCGGGAAAAAGGTTTATCAGTCAGAGCAAGAGGTTCAGGTGTTGCAGATGTTGGTGTAAAAAGGGAAGACTCATTGGGAGCTTCAGTCTCTACAAATTCTCGAAGTGCAATTCCAGTCTTTTCGAGGGACCTAATATAAGAAACATGAGCAACTGCAAGTGAGCATCTTTCATCCAGAGCCTGTCTCACAAGCCTCTTCCTCTCTCTACATAGTGTAAGGGCCTTGTCTTCTTCAATCTTTGAGTTTGTAGCCCCCATTCCTTCGAGATCAAGAACCCACAAGTCTGTACATAGTTTCCAGCATATCGTAAGCTACGATTCTGCGAAAACAATATTTAATGACATAGTTGTGTAGAAGGCCATCAGCCATCTAAAGCAAAAAGGATGTTCTAATAGGCCTCCAGAGATACAGATCAAAGAAGAACAATTTCTACTCATGCAGTAGTTCAGGTTGGAGAATTACCGCAAATCAAAACCGATGAAATCCAAAATCAAAGATGACATTCAACATCCATATACTGAAACCGACTGCACAAGCCTTCACCAAAACCATTTTATCCGAGACTTCATCATGCAACATCGCATCTAAGACGCATCAAACAAGTCAAAAGGATAATTATCTTAATCCTACACCACTTCTCTTATACTTCAATCAGAAACCTATTGCGGAATCCCATGCTTCATCAAGATAGACACGCGTGAAAATGGACCTTTCAAATGGGCGGACATCGTGCAGATTGCAGAAAAGATCTAATACAAAGCAACTAAACGAGATGTGTGTTCGAAGTGGAATCACGAACAATGAATGTGATAGAAACGTAGTTATCCCGCTAAGAAAATTGGCGCCGAAGCCAATCTCGAGTAAGATAAACCACCGGAAAAATGCTCCTTTACGAATTCAAAGGTGACACAGAAACAAATCCAACAAACAGAGAAGGTGAAATCCATGACATAGAACTGATCGATAGCCTTGCACAACTTTCGAAATCGAAGCAACAGATTGGAATCATCTCGCAAACTCTTCGTCGTCACAAGAACCAGCATATCAACAGTAAAGACGAACCTAATAAAGAGTATGCAACTCACGACCAAAAATCCTCAATAACAAGACCTCGACCTCGCTGTAAAAACCAATCTGTCCGTGGGAGGCAAACCAGAAGGTAAAAGAAATACTTTTTCCGTGAAAGAAAGATCGAGAAAGCTGTAACCGAGCAACCGATTGCCAAAACAGATCGAACAACGTCGATATACATTCATCGAGCAAGAGGAATGTGAAACAGACAATAATTGAAGAGAAATCGAGGCGATTCGGGGCACCTGAGGCCGAGAAGTGGGGCTACGGGTTGCGCTCAAGAACAGATCCTGTCAGAGATCTCATCAGACCAGGATCTTGGGAGGCGATGAGGGACGATCGGGCTTGTGAGAGTTCATGCAGATAGAGAGAGAGGTGGAGGAGGATCTCAGTGGCCGAGAAAGCAGAGCAGAGCAGTGCAGAGCAGAGAGAGAGAGAGAGAGAGAGAGAGAGAGAGGGGGACCGCGTAAGGGGTCCACCAAACCCCCTTTTTTCTAATAATAATAAAAAAGAAAACGAAAAGAAGTGTAAATATAAGAGTAAATATTATATAAACGGCAATTTTTTAACAAAAAAGAAGGGGCAAATTTTCGAAAAAAAGCTGATTTTTCCGACCGAGCATCCTACGTTTAAAAAATATTATTTTATTTTTTAATTTAAAATTTTGGTCACACCTCAACCAATGCCCGATTGCTTAGTTCATCGATCAACCTTCACATAAAGATATAGATAACGAGAGAAGGATAGAGGGGGTGGTCGACAAAGATTACAGTCGCTCATGACGAACGAGCAAAAATCATTAAATTAGGCTGTCAAATGTAAAGCAACTAAGCATAGGTCGATTGATAAAGTGGAGACACGATAACTAAACTAGTAAAATGATGGTTTCTTAAAAATACCGTTCTCGTTTTCAATTTATTTGCATATAGAGCTACTTTTTTATACTTTTTAATTTTACTTTTCAAAGATGATTCCATATAAAACTCCTTTTTTAATAAGTATATTTTAATTTTTAACTCACCAATAGATTTATTATATAAAAATATTTCAAGTAATAAATTAATTGATCTTTTACTTTCTATATGAATATAATTTGATTTATTCTTTATTTTAAGTAATAAATATTTATTTTTTCTACTAATCAAAATTATTTTTAAGATAAATTAAATTAATAATGATCTTTTAACCAAAATTTCTATTTATTTGTTCTCGATTTATTGATTGGCTTCTATGTTGATTTCATATCAAATATTTCTCCAATTTTGGTATTCCCCATATAGGTCTTCTCCCTTTTTTTTCGATATAATAAGTAACTATAATAAAGTTAGAGAAAATACTTTTCTTTAATTGATGACTATTAAATATATTATAAAATATTATAAGATCGATATACTTTTTTAATTCAAATAAATTAATGTTAATCATAACTAAAAAATATTAACTTGATTTTTTACTATTTATATATATCAAAGGATTTAAGGAAAATAAAACATTAACCCAATCATGCACAGTGGTCATACATAGTCAATATGCATCAAATAGTTCAAGTCGTAAAAGAGACTATTTTCATAACTCGAATCAAATATTGATATTTCAAGTCATAAAAGAGTAATTTTATAGTTCTACCAACACTTAAGCTTGTCATTTTTATAAACTCAACACTTTAAGTTGTCATATTTATAAACTCAACATTTTGTGAATGACATCACTCTACATCCCATTGTCTTGTATTCCTTGGTGCACATCTTTATCTCTTATCATACACACTATCAATGAAAGTGAATTAACATGATAATTACTAATCTTCATGTAATAACTCAATTTAACCTAGAAAGTGGAAGAAAAATTGAGTTGGTATATGAGGACTATATGAATTTATTATCATTAGTTTCCACTTAAATATTTTAACTAATAATTTAAATTCATCAAATTAATGAGTTAATTATTATGATGGTTACATGTTAGGCCCAACTACACTATTGTATTACATATATGTCAGACTTTTTATGCTCATAAAATATTGGTGCCATATTGTCTTCACTTTAAGTGCAAGGATGTACTTAGAGAAGGCAATGAATGAATTCATGAATCGGAGGAATTGTACTTGGCATTACATAATGAGAAATGTTAGATTGCTTGATGATGCCTTTCCATCCTATCACATCATTAGTTTGCATAGAGTAAGATTTCTAGATCCTAGAAAAAAATAGGAGTGTGATAATTCCAAATTAGCTATATGAATTAGTAGTAGCTTCAACTAAAATTTTCATAAACTAAACCATGGATACAACTTTTTTCAACAATGTGACATGCATATAGTGGGTAAGATTTAGCATATCTGTTGTTGCAAATATTAGTATATTATATATGTTCTTTCATCCTCTAAGCATGTTATCATTAACCACTTCTACTCATGACCAATATTAATCTATCTAAATAAAAATAATCAAAACATAAAATACCTAAAATGCATCCAAGTAAATAAAAGATATTAAAGTAACTTAAGAGTTTATAGTGACATATATGCAGGGTTTTATATTAAAAAAAACACTTATGCTAAACTAAAATTAAAAATAAAAATTTTACTGACCTTGAGAGTGTATAAATAATTTTTTTCTTAAAATTTTTTTTTTCCAAGGATCAATCCTCCTGCCTACAACTTTGTTGGGTCCACAACTTTAATAAAGGCTTGAGTAGGATGCTTTATGCTGTGACTTCTACAACAATACTTGGATTATTCACCACAAGCTTAGCTGTGGGTGATGAAGAAAAGCACTACCACTCTAGCCTTTGCTGGAAAATGCAAAGACTCCTTCCCTTGTGAACCAATTGGTTGACTACAAGTGCATTAGATATTATATCTTAAATTGCTAATTTTCATGTTTTTCCCCCTAAATTTAAGTTTAAAAAAATCAAGAATCAAATGACAAGTAAAAGTTATTAAGGGTTTATGCAATATCTAAATAGTTAAAAGGATACAAAAATGGGACACTATGTTTTGAGGGGCAAATGTGCTATATCCGAACTTTGAAATGTAAAACTCTATATATCTTTTTGAATCAGATGTAATAAATCCTCTTTTTGGTGAAGGAACAGCTAATGTACCTTTCTCTTTTACCATTGGCATTTCATGGTCAGGCTCTTAAAACCTTTGGAGGGACCCAAGCAACCTCATTCTCTCCAGCCATGGTGGATGTTGCCTCCCTTGCTTTTAAGCCCTGTCACAAAAGGAGCTTTGTGTTTTTGGAATCATGTGTATACACCAAAGAACTCAATGCTTCCACTGGGCCTCCACAAGGAATCTATGTGAGTCAGCAACACATGGGTGATCTCAGGCGCGCACACACACACACACACAGGCAACTGCATTAAAAAGAGGATGCAGTAGTACTTCTTCCTCACCTCTGCACATCTGGAGAAGGAACACAAGCCATGATGGAGATCCATAAGCAGCAGCCAGATGTGGTAAGGTTCAAAGAGATGGTGGCTCCAAGAGACCTGCACTTTTAATCATTGTGATGCATTCATGTGGCAGTGACAAAAACTGGCACAGAAATCTGAGATGAAGAGAGTTAGTCGGGAAAAGCTTTTTTCTGATTTCTAATGAATCCTGAAACATTAGTAAAGCAGTAGAAGAGTTTGATGGGTTCCCATTTTACTTCCTCAAACCGGACAAACATGGTCCCATAGGATCAAGATGATGGTATCATCCAAACAGTCTTGACACAAAACTACATGATGATGCATCATGGTTCAGATCTGAGCCCCATCTCTGTTTGATTCCATGCACCAAGTCAGCTAGAATGGGTCCTCCTTGTCTAGCCATTAAGAATTCACAGTTCCTGCAATTACCATCACATGGGAGTACCGTGATCAGGGATCACATCCTCCAAGAGCTGCAAAAATATCAAACTGAGACAGAATATTCTCATGTTGATCTTTAACATATATATGATGCCCATGACATCTGAAGCTGGCTATAGGTAATAACTTTCCTTGTTTCTCATCATTGTTTCTTGTAATTCCAGTCTCCCCTGGCCTAAATAATATGATATGATGAGTGGTGATAGTATTGGAAATATGTGTATATTACTCTTCTGACCAGCTGCACGGTCAACTCTATGCTCTTAAACAATGATCTTTAGAAAGGTCAAACAAAGGATATGTCAGTAATCTTGGTAGACCAGGAGGGGCTTGCAAGTCATTAACTATAGTGCCATTGACAGCCTAAATAAGCATGTCCAAGTAAATTTGTTATCATCATCATGTCACAATCATTCACTGGACAAAGTTAGAACAGAGAGTCATGCTTACCCATGTATTTCCTCTCTATAAGAATCTGTAGATGCATGCATGACTAGTGGTCCATGCTGCCCTTCTCCACAAATGAGTTGCTTACAACTTCTGCACCTGTGAAACCTGTTGGATTAATAATGAGATCCAAATTTGCCGAAAGATGCCTATGCCATAAACTTAGCAGCTAAGTTAGTGCGGAGTCAGCAGCAGCAAGAGTCGATAGAGTTCCAGTAGCTGAAAGTAACATCAGGAACTTTCTTGCAGGATCTACAGTGCAACAGAATGTATCAAGATATCAGCATCGATTCTTCCTTCTCTATTTGCTTACAAACTAAGCATGCCTGCTTTAACAATCACAGGCCCACCTCTGGTGATATTTAACGGGCTGAGTTGACTGATGAGCTTGAAGTCTTTTGATAGTGGGAATCCTTTTGATCACCTCAACAAGCAGGCAGCTTTTGAATTCTTTAAAGTCACAGGGAGATGCATGACACACGCATGCTTTTGACTGGAAAAGTCTGCACAAAAGGTGAAAAAAGGATTATCACCTTGGTATGTAATACTAAAGGCATATTTGCATGGCAGAATATGCTAAACCCTGTGCTGAAGCTGATACCTCCTGTGGAGTGATGATCTCCAAAAGTTAAACCAAATATATGAAGATTAGCATTTGTATTAATGGAGCCACTGGCTCATCAACATGGACAATACTGTTTTAACGTTCACACATTTTATGCTACATGTCAAATATTGAGAGTTCAATGCCTGCCCTACAAAACTTTTTCTCTTTCACTAGCATGCCCTTAATGACAAAAAACAATGTGAATTGTACAACATATATTATTTTGCTGACCATCCATAGTGCCAAACATAGATTATAGCCCTTAATGCTTATACTTTTACCAACACCAACCCATGTTTCCTGCAGCAATATTAGGATATGTGCCTTGCTGCAAAAAGGACTGGAGGATATGATTCTCATAGCACTACTCAGCTGAAATATTGACAGAAATACTAACAACAAATTATTTATAAAGAAAAAGATCAGCATTTGGACCTGAGTATTCAAGGTAGAAAATTAATCAGAAACAAACAGACAAAGAAAATGCTAAGGTTAATAATCTTAAAATAGATGTTGCAATTTGTTTCTATCTCATAACCACACTGTAGCAAATAACATAATCACTAAATGTGAACTATTGCATCTACTACTATAACAAAACAATAACAAAGCCGTAAGACCCAACAAAGACGTAAGCCCTAAACTATTCCATCTACCACTTGATACAAATATTATGGTGCTCTCTTTCTTTCTATCTGTTGGTGTGTGTACAAACACACATAATACTTTGTAATAGGTCCACATAATTTGCATGCACACCATCTTTTATAGTCCGGGCATTCAATGCACATGATGAAAAGTTATACACATGAACAATCAAATGCAATGTTTTGATTTAAAAGAATTCAAGGGAAGAATAATTATCCACTGGAGCTTGTCCGTATATTAAATTCATGACTGACATTTTTTCAGAAGTAAAAAAATGAAATTAGTCAAAAAAAAATCAAATCTGAAGAGCTTAATTAAGCACTCTAAGTGTCTCTTCTTGTCTTGTCCTTAATAAAAAAGAATCAAATATGAAGAGCTTATAAACCAATAGTGTTATATTATGAGAATGAATGGTCAAGTTAGTACAGAAGAATGAACAGTAGGGTCTTATAGAATGTAATTAGGCTTGTTGCAGTTACACTAGTAAAGGAACACGACATACTGAAATTAAGGTTAGGGTATGATATTTGCATAATAAATATTATTAGTGGTATATGCATACCCTTATCTTGTCATTAATGTTCATGAGCCACCCATATACACAAACTGTGTACCATCCACCCCCCCAGCAAAACACATCATTTTCCACGAGTGAATGAACCAACAGAACAACATGTTCAAGCACCCGAGTTTGCAATAGACATGTAAAACACTATACAATACTGCCAAGATTTCACAACACGTCTTAAAATATATGGCCTTGTGACACATTTGAGAGCAGAATTCCTCAGCGAGAGAGCAAATCATTCTTATGCTTTCAACATCAGAAACTTAACTAAAAACTACCTCATCTGATGCTCAAGCCATGTCTCGGAACAAAGTCCGTTTGGGTTAGGAGGAATCATTCCATGCGCAACGAGCACTAACCAAATAGATTCAATTAACCCAGTCAATCTCTTCTGCCTCCCAGTTATTTACATTTCACTTGATTCATTTATAATTCTCCCTCAGCTATTCTTTACTCAGTCCTCCAATTCATTAGTGGCACTTCATAGTCTTTTCTTGACATGAATTCTCTTATTGACTTTGCGCCAGCCAACCTTCCTATTTCCATTTGTTCAAGGCTTCAAGCTGTTATATGATACCGACATCGACGCACAATATCGATCGATCTTTTCATCCAACATCAGCTGAATTTTAATTTTCGAGAATGTATTTACTTCTTTTTGCATCTAATACCGGAACGAGAAAGACTTCAAATCTTTATCTGGCCTAGAACCCTAGCAAGCCTTTCTCCTTGTCAAAGTCCATCTTTTCCGAGCCCAAGATCAACATCCTTAGTCCAAGAGTTGGAATGCAGGAGTGCTCCTCCAACGTTTCTCTTGAACATTAAAACCCCCATCCCAACTCATCTTTATTCCGTGCACATATATGATACACCATGCTGTCAGCTTACCCTAGATTTGGTCGAGGAATTCTTGAGGTGCTTGACCTCATCTCTCATCCCAACATTTGCAACTGCGCCGTTTTCATGGTCAATTTCTACCAACATTGACGTTCCACCATCTCGAACAGACTCCACCCAATGTCAAACTCATCCTCATCCTATAAATCCCAAACATATAATAACCCAAATTTATCAGACTCCAGCGAACGCCAACAAAAGAATGCGTCTAAGAAACAATCTCTTCGTCACTGAAAATGCCTTCTTTCTTTCCCATTACACTAACCTGAATTCTGCTGGTAATCACTTCGATATCAACTTCCCCTTTCTTGATTTGCTCCAATCACCGGGCGAGTTGCCCATTGACTCCGATCACGTTTCGCCTTGATGCTATCCCGTCGCCTCCCTCGGAGTGGAAGAGATCCGAGAGTCCAAAAACACGAGATCGATCTCTACGACCGGATCGAGCCCATCTTCGTAGCTGACGATAGATCTCGGCCGTCGGATAAACGATGAAGTAATTTTCGATTACACCCCTGTCATGAAGTAATTTTCAATTACACCCCTTATATGATGTAATGTGCGATTAAACCCCTTGCAGAAAATATTAAATCAACTATACCCTTAAGTTTCTGTCACCCCTCAAACCGACGTCGACCATCGCGTCTTCGACGTCTCCGCTTATTTCTTCCCCCCTTCGATTTCTTTCTTCTTTCTTGTGATTAGGGAAAAGGGGGGAACAAAGGGAGAGTTTGGCCTTTGGAAAGGAAGAGACCAATTGGAGATCCAACTTGCATTCGAGGAAGCCCTCGCCAGTTGATCGCGTCCTCGGTAAGAATCAATCTCCACGGATCGATCTTTTTTGCGCTTTTCCTTTCTTTTGGTAGAAATCGTCACATTGTTGGAACGTTTGGGGCTTTTCGTTGTCCCGAGAACAGCGTTCTGCGTTCTTGCTGAATCGCAATTCGTTGGAGGTTTACCTGTAGATGTTGATCTCAATCCTATAAACTTCCTTCGTTTCCATGATCCGCTTTTAGGATTTGAGCTGATTTAGCCTTTCTAGGGGTCGTTTCTTTGATTTAAGGGAAGATGAGGGCATTTGTTGCTCGCCAAAGATGAGTATCGGTGATTTCATGTCGTCTTTCCCTTTCCGTGAGAGGCAAAAGAAAGGTTCTTGCCGTTTTGTGGCTCTTTCTTTGTGTTATAGATTCAACCTTGAAGATTATTCTTCGATCTTTTCCCTTTCACCAGATGAGAACGAACTCTGAAAGGTAAAGAAACGGTAAAACTTCTCTGGTTAAGTCTTTATGTATCGTATATGTAGATATGGAGTACAAATACCTTATTGCTGGACCGCTGTTAAATAGTGATCAAACAACAAAAACATTGCCTTTCCCCTTCTAATTCTGACGCTTTTTTTGCTTACCGCGGAGCTAATTATGGAAAAGATTGCATTTGTTCTCAGATCAGCTCCTGTACTAACGGAACTAAAATTGTTTCTATTGGTATATGTTTTTCTTGTGTCTTAAATTTTTTTTTGTTTCATATGATTTGTTTATGAATTTGAGTTCTCAAGGTCAGTCAATGTGATTATTTAGCACCTGGAAGAAATTTTATGGTTTTGTTTTAAGGAATGCATCATAAGTTGCTGCCTTTTTAGATAGTATCTTGTTGTCGAGAATGTCAAACCATACTCTCCAGAAGGTATCTGGAAATGTGCTATAATGGATTCTTTGCTTATAATTGCTAGTCTGAAATTAATCATGAATATGTTGTTTAATTTGAGGCTTTCATTTTGCTCCTTTAGCAATGATGTCATAGATGGACCTATCAATTCGTTGTAGTCATTTTCATCTAATTCTGAAATATATTAGGTTACTTTACTAGTTGTTCATCAAGAATTGTATGGTGGGTTTTCTGTATTATGTTGTTTTAATAAATGTCTGAACAAGATTAGTTTTCGGTTGAGTTTGCAGGCTGCATTATAGATCCCATTATTTGCGTTTTCTTGTCACATCTGAAAAATATGTCTGGTGTTATCAGCTTAAGTTCAATAATGATTGCCACTCCAATTCAAGTAAAGATGGTTCTATGAAGTTTATTCGGTATTGGTATTTGAAACAATTTTATGATTATCTTTCAGTGAATATGAAAGGGCAAGGCAGCTATGTTCCACCTCCATATATTCCACTAGATCAGTTGGATACTGAAGCCAACAGTACTCCTGTGAATAATGGTTACTCTTCTCACCAATCTGCAACGCGTGATCCGACACAATGGTCTTCTGGAATTTGTGCTTGCTTTGATGATATGCAGAGCTGTACGCTACTTTCTGCCCTCTGACCCTTGATTTTCAGAAGAAAAAGAATTCAAGGTGCAATTTATTCATGTAATGTGATATAATAGCATTACTAGTACACCTGAAAAAAGTTGTTTGCTCAGGTAGAGATTCTAGACTAAGCTCAAGTTAGATTAAGGCATGTTTCAAACATTTTATAGTAAACAAAACAATCTGAGTGTATTACTCTGTAAAGAATTACTATATCAACTTTTTGTCAATACCCTTGAGTAATTGTCTTGTGTTCATCATCTAAGGTGAATCCTCGTGGCTAAATTGTAACCTGGGAAAGTTAAAATATCCAAAATGCAAAATAAATGAAATGCACCGATAGAACCTTTTTTTTTTTGTAAAGATTTTGAGAAATCTCTTCATCTCTATATGAAGGAGATCTCATATATTAGAAAAAATTTGTGAGACCTATTCGTTTTTCTGAAAGAATATTCTAGGAGCGAGTTATCTAAAAATTATAAAAGCTCACGGTATGTTTATAGTTCTATGTAACCTAAGATGTGAATCTTTTTTCTTATATTATTTATAGATTGTAGTTTCACCTAGTTGTTTGATGCAAGTACAGGCAAAACAAAAGCAGTTTATCTTTAATTTGCCTTTGATCCTGTGATATTATATTTTGTGTGCTCATTATGCTTGTTTACATGAATCTATTAATCTCAAGAACACACTATATGCTTAGTGTTTTTAAAATGCTTAATGTTTTGGGAAGATTTTTTTTTTACATAAAAAAAGGTTCCCAAAAATGCTTGTCAGCAATCAGTGAAAAGTTCTTTCAATATATATATATTTTTTTCTTTTAGGTTGTGTTGGTGCTGTATGCCCATGCTTCCTGTTTGGGAAAAATGCAGAATTCTTGGGATCTGGAACACTAGCCGGGTCATGCATGACCCATTTTATATTGTGGGGACTTGTCAATAGTCTTTGCTGTCTGTTCACTGGAGGTCTACTTGCGGCAGTGCCTGGATCAATGGTTGCTTGTTATGCATGTGGATACCGCAAGACACTACGGGCAAAGTATAACCTGCAGGTATGCCAGTACTTTGAAAACATTTCTGGAAGAAGATTCTATATTCACTTCATGAAGTATACTAAAGATTTACATGAAATACTTTCTTCTTCTTGTTTCCTCTCTATATCTCTTCTTTTGTTGCTAAAGCTATTCATTTGTACCTTTTGGATGACTATTGTTTGAGGATTGCTTAGTTTTTTTTGTAATCTTAGTACTCAACAAAGGCAATGTTCTGATGTAATTAGACTGCTGATACTTTGTGTTTCAGAATGGATCTGTAGTCTATAATGTCAATACACTGTGTGAAGCAAAGTAAGAGAGGAAATATGATCATTTTCCAATGTTATAACGTGCACTGCCAAAATAGCAGTCAAATAAGTACTAAAAATTCAAGTACATTATTCTTGAAGAGGTCTCTTGGTGTTATAATATCTCACAGTCCAGGTACCAAAAATCTCCTTCTACCAAAGTTAGTTCTCCAGCATTTGACTGCCTCTTTTCTTTTTGTAGGGTTATTCTCATTGCTGCTCTTTTAAGAATGTGTTCATATAAGTTTAACTTGGCCTTCATTGGAAGACTGCTTAGTTATAATCTGGACCTGTTTAGACATTGCTATTTCTTCACCTAGGTATTATCAAACTTTAAGTCTTGGAGTCATTTTGCAGGACAGTTACACCTGCTGTTAGGTGAGAAACAATTTCTGGTGTGCCAGGTGCTTTGCAGGTCATGGCACAGAGGTCATGTTCGATCACATGGTAGTGCATATTGGAGAAGAACTAAGATTGATAGTACTAAGTATGCATGGTACACTGGCGAGTGTGACCTTTAAGTCATGTTCTTACGTAACATCAACATTGTCTTTGTCCATGTGAACCCATTTGCTGGGGGCTAATTATTTAGCATCTTGAGAGTCCAACAAGCTCACTATTTTTAGTCCAAGCTTGGCTTTCATATTCCGAGATATTCATACAACTAAAGTAACAGGCCATAGTGATTCCATGTCTTGAAAAGGGATGTCGGCATTAGGTAGTTGATGACCACCGTTAACCTTTGTTGAACCTTGTGAGCAGTAATCAGTTCCACAATACTCATGATTTTTTAAAAAAATTTTGCATCATAGCTAGGCATGAAGTTTTCACTAGTCACGAGTAGTTGATTCTTAGCTTAATTTCTTTTTGGAAGACCAATACAATAGTTGAACAGATTTCAAGTTTTATTACATGCTTCTGATTGTTGGATGTAGAGAAAGCGAATTTTTAGCCTTATTGCAAACTTTATCTACAACTTACTGAGATGACCAACTTGTCCCCTCCTCTATGTTCTGATTTGATATTTTTTTCCCGATGACGGTGTTAACTCGATGTTCTCCAGGAAGCACCATGTGGTGACTTGACGACTCATTTGTTCTGCCACTTGTGTGCCATTTGTCAAGAGTACCGAGAAATCCATGAGAGATCCAGTGGTTCAGATCCTTCCATGATGTCCTCTGCCGTTGCTGCTCCTGCAGTCCAGACTATGGAGTTAGCTCCACATGAATGATGAAGTCGAAGATAGTACGTCGGCCCACATTGATCACCGGCGACACTGCTCTCTGCACCTCCTTGAGGATGGCTTGTAGCTTTAAAAGAGCAGCTGAAAACGTCGATTTCAAGCATGAGTTTTGTAGTTTCATGACTTTTAAAGCAGGAGTTCGATAGGAGTGCCTATATTTTGTAATCTTGGCGAGTTTTAAAGCAGGAGTTTAATAGGAGTGCAATTTTCAAATATCCGTTTCTGCTTGTTTGATTGTACTACGATTTTCATGTAATACTTTGCAAAATATTTCTGCAACATGTGATTCGTGATGTCTATGCTTCTATCCGGACTCAGACGGATTTAAACTGCATTGAAGTATTAATTCATCACGTACGATAGGCATATGAGGTGATGGTATCAGTTCATTCTGTGCCCCCAAAAAAATTGTTATAACAACAGTAAAACTAAACTTTATTTTACTTTCTTTTCTAATTAAGAAGGTTTATGAAGATTAAATAATTAAGCTGAAATTTTCTTTTCTTTTCTAATCATAATCCAATGCCTGGATCAAAGTTTAGACCAACATAAGCAGACTGTTATGGTTTACTGAAACTCTCCAAATATAAATAAACCTAGATATTTTTATTTTTATCTTGCTAATTATTTGAGCGTCGAAAAAATCTTATAAACTATGTCTCCACATAAGTTATATAATAAATATTAAACTATATCTCGACATAAGTTATAAATATTCACGTCAGGAGGACTCGAGTCAAAATCGTGTTTAACTCGGCATCGGCATTAACAATAATCGTATATAAAATTATGATGTCATTATCCTATTTAGAAGATAACTCTGATTCAAATGACACATCCAAAGGATCATCATTATCCTAAATTAATAATATATATTTAGATATATATAGTAATCGATGTTAATGGTGAATCAATGCTCCATACCGAGAGATATTCGTGGAATTATCAGGTGAAAAAAATCCCGGAATTATGCTAAATAGTGTGAATATTACGGGGACGGTTCTACGTGGCGCACAGAGGCCGGGCGCTCGCGGAGCCTGCGCGCCGCGTGGCACGCCTACGAGCTGCCGCGCCACCACCGCTCTGAAAACGAACCGCTCCACCCCCGCAGGCCCGCCAAAACGAAATCGCCGGGTGAGACGCGAGACCGGACGCGAGCGCCCGTCCTCCCTTCACTAGCCTTGTGATCATTCGTCCTGAGCCCCTTCTATTTCAATCTCGTATCAAACCACCCCCGATACAAAGAACCGGGAAACCCTACGAGAAGCTGGATCGGAGGCCCCCTCTCTGCAGCGTGATCTCTTGCTTCGTCGCGGAGCAGTTCGGAAACGACGGGTATTCCCGATCTTTGAGCCTATCGGTCGCGTTGTATGATGGGTTTCTTGCTTTCGACGGAGTCGTCTTTCGGGTTTTGGTTCTTATGGCGGTGCGGTTCTTGGATTCAAACGCTGCTTGGTCTTTAAGCCTGCCGGTCGCGTTGGGTCGTGGGTTTCTTGCTTTTCATCTTTCGTGTTTTGGTTCTTGTGGCGGTTCTTGGATTAAAATGCTGCTTGATCTTTAAGCCTGCCGATCGCGTTGGGTCGTGGGTTTCTTGCTTCGTCGCGGAGCGGTTGTTCTTGATCTTTGCGCCTGTCGATCGTGCTGGCTTGTGGGTTTCTTGCTTTCGCCGTAGCCATCTTTGCGTGATCTTTTGGATTCTGTTTTCTTCCTGGAAGATCTACCGATGGGATCTCGAAGGTGGTAGCATCCTTCGATTTTGTTTCGACATTGAGATTTACATGGTGGTTTTGAGTGATTTCCTGCATCTTGATGGTGAAAACTTCCTCGATCGTTCATTATTGGCATTGGGAACTCGTTATTCCACATCATCAGAAGAGTTGGTCGTCATCGTGATGCCGAAAGACGATCGGTTCAAGAGTGTTGTTTTCCTTGTAATAAACTTTTCGATGGCTGAACAGGATAAGTAGTGCAGTGATGAATTTTTGTTTGTTGTGCCATCGATATGGAATTTTAGATCTCAAACATTTGAATTCATGAACCGTTACATCCCTTTCATTCAACTCATATAAGGATTTGTTGACTGTAAATTGGAAGAGCACAACCCATACTTATATTATGGATGTCTCTTACCTCTCTATACGTATATAACGTATGTATGTTTGAGATCATCAATCTTTTACTAATCTGGCGTTTGAACTTGATGAGATTATTAGATAGAACAAGTAATGTTGTGAATTAGAGTATTTATTTGATTTTTTGTTTTTTTTTTTTTGAATTGTGTAGGTTGGGAGTAGGTTATCCTCTGTGATGGGTTTTCGTAGATCAGCTCTTCCCCCTGTTTGTTTGTCAAGCCGACATTGCTCTCACTGGGCTCGAATCTACTTGAAGTACTGCCTTTGTAGTGTAAAGGATGGAATGGCTTTATTTCTTGGAACTATCAGTATCATCAGCTGGGGAATTGCAGAGGTTCCTCAAATCATCACAAATTACCGGCAGAAATCTACTGAAGGCCTCTCAATTGCTTTTCTATTGACCTGGGTTGTGGGGTATTGCCTATTTTAGATTTTGATGTCACGTTGTTGGGTTTCATTTTGGTATAATTCTGCAAAGATCATGTTCCACTCTTTATAGGGGCCTTTGACTTGATAATTTAATTGTTGCCATCTCTTTTTCACATTGCCTTTTTCTGTTTTCTTTCTCGTAGCTCATGACTTCATTTACTTGCAGAGACTTATTTAACCTTATTGGCTGTCTACTGGAGCCTGCTACTGTAAGTGTCATAAACATCTCTTAGCAGGGTCTGAATTTTGTTATTTATGGAAAATTGAGCACTAGATGATTATTGTTTGATGTACGCTTTAGAGCTTCTTAACGTCTGGGTTTTTCCTGTTTGGTTTCATTGGAAGGTAATTGTTGACAAAATTGTACCATCCTAATAAGCCTTGTCACATGATCCTCTGAGCTTGATGTGGTGTAGGGGTGTAACAGTAATGAAATGAATAATGCTCTTGATCTCTAATAAATTGAAGAAATTATTATCAAGGTCTTAGGCTTGCTAATTTTTGTGTTTATTCTTGCAGTTGCCAACACAGTATTATGTGGCACTGGTAAGATAGTTAATCTAGGTGCTATTATTTGCTTTTATGAACCTGTTGCTTATCTTTGTAAGTAATTGTTATATGACCTGCAGTTATACACAGCAACAACATTGATTCTGACAGGACAAACCATATATTATGGTCACATTTATCACAGATTTAAAGCAAACTGTGGAGTGCCTGGCAGGGTAAGACACTCTTTAGTCGTCGTGGTCCTTGTCGATATGTAGCAAATGAATTTAAATGTTTCTTCTTGAAGTGTGAATTATCATTTCTGTCCAGATTCTTGGTTTAGATTGGTTTCTACCCTTTAGCTCATGATGTTATATGTGTCCTTATTTGGCCACCACTGAGCTTTCTGACAATGAATATTCAAATGATTAGAGAATTGTGGATATTAAATCATATATATATTATTCAGCATATCTCAGTTGCAACACATGGACAAAGTTAAAGGTGTAGTTTTGCCTATTTGTATCTCTATGCTCTCATCTTGATTTATATTTTAGTTCATCTTGCACATTTTCAGATTGAGATCATTAAGAAAATTGGAATTGGAACCTATGGATCAAACTCATATATTTCTCATGAAATTTGTCTTGTTGGGTATGTACTGTACTGGTATGTGTGAGACTCTAGAGAGAGAGAGAGAGAGAGAGAGAGCGTGCGAGCTTTTTGACACCTGTATTTATGATTGCAGAGACAAAAATATTATCAGGAAGATGCATCAGAAAGAGAGAGCCTGTTAGGAGATGCAAAGAAAACTAGAGTTGTTGGTGACCGAGGACATGATGCAAAGGAAGGCAATATACCAAGCTCACCAATTCCTGTTGCTGGACAAGTGTTCCATGATTCCTGTGGGAAAGACTTCTATTACATGTATGTTTTTAATCTTTACCCTTTCATCTCTTATGAAGATCAAAATTGTTTGTGTTAGAAAGTTGAAATATTAGGAAGTTGCTGATTATACCTGTGTATTTGGTTTTTGTTTTGATTTGGTTAAAACCTCAATTGTAGGTCCTAAAAGAAAAAAAGACAAAGACCACAACTATTATTTTGCATTTGCAGATCATGAAAAAAAAAAAACACAGTAAAAAACAAATTGATGCTGTTATGACATTCCTTCTTACATTAACCTTTGCTGAATATTTAACAATTAATCTATATCTTTAGTCAACTCTTTATCCTAGTAAAAATGACAGTCCAAACAAGAACTTAATGTCAATATTTCTTTACGGCTCACTGGATTAACAATGAAGAATCCTTGAATAAATGATAGTCATGTTGAGAGACTTTTCTTCTTACATGGGTTGTTTTTACCAAGGAATAGAAGTGTTGTGGTGTTTATCCATGTTTATTTAGTTTGTCTTTCATGTTTCTTAGTTTTGGATGGTTGCCAATCCTAGCATGTGGTTTTGCTTTTTCACATTCAGTTTGTCCTTCACGTGGTCTTAATTTTAGATGGTTACCAATCTGTGAATGCCAGGTCAGCACGATCTTTAAAAAAGAGCCCAGTGCCTACTTTTGGTTTTTGGTCGGTACATTCACATGACGATGGAAGGGTACCTCCCGTCGATGGAAATCAGCAATCTGCACAGTCTGCACCATCTAATTTGGATACTAAAAATATGTTTTCAATTGTGAGTATACAGTATCTGCTCAAAAACCTTCTTTTGGTTCATTGCATGATGTGGTAGTGCAATGTACAAACACATCTTTCTATTTCAGGTACCGTTAGTTGCATTTTTCTTTGGTATATGTGTTCTTCGCCCTTGCATCAGTAAAATGCACACTGCATCGTCACCTGGTGGAATGGTTATACTAGTTGGCCGAAAGTTGTTGCAGGTAATCTTAGTGTGTTATTGACTAATGCTGCATCTTCACTTGATGCAAGTCCTTTGTCACAATCTTAGACTACCGGACAAGATGATTTATTTACTATATGTAACCCATTCATTCACAGGACAAGGTTCAGGATGATGGAAGTAGTGGTGTTGGAACATTACTTGGCTGGGCAATGGCAGCAATCTATATGGGGGGAAGGCTTCCTCAGATATGTTTAAATGTGTGTATGAATTCTGTGTCTGTGTAAATAACATATTATGATACTTGGCACATTTTTGTCCATTTAGCACCTAGATGGGGACAATTATGTTATTAGGGGATATTTACATGGAGTCATCCTTCTTTTTTTTATCATTGTTTAATAGCTATAATAATTTGGATTATCTTCATTCTGACTCGTTGCCTTTTTGAATCAATTGCAGATTAGAAGGGGGAACGTGAAGGCAGGGCTTTATTTTTATGATGCTTTTAGTAGCTTACACTAACACTAGCGACCAAAAAAAAAAAAAAGATATTTCATAAATGATGGTCAATTGTGAAATTTACTTTAAATACTTGGAGTAATTTCTTGAGCATTTGGTGTGTAAACTTTGGTTACTTTTACAGGGCCTTAACCCACTGATGTTTATATTTGCACTGACTGGAAATGCAACCTACGTGGGAAGGTATGATTGTATTGTTAAATGTTTCCTATAGCATAGCATTTTGAGAAGTTTCATAGACCTGCTTCTTTTTTTCTTTTCTTTTGTATAGCAGCAATTAATAATACATATTGTGCATCTTGCCGTGCAGTATCCTTGTAAATAGTTTGGAATGGTCTAAAATCAGGCCCAATCTCCCATGGCTAGTTGATGCTGGTGGATGTGTCATACTGGATACTTTTGTATCCTTTGGTAGTAGTCAATGTTTTATCATTTTATTTCTCCTGGAAACATCTTGATGAAAAAACAGAATTTAAGATGATGACGTTTTCCATTTTACAAAATGTCTTTAATACATTAATGAGAAGAATAAGAAAGAACAGATTTTGGTTTGAATTATACTTTTGTTGGTTCATAAGATGATTGAAGTTTCTCTAGGATCTGTCTGTGTGATGCCCTCGACTCCTAGCAGCTATAGTCTCTTTAACTGTATTCTAGATTCTCATCCAGTTTGCCTATTTTCATATTCGAGAAAGCAACAAGCGTGAATCTGAAGATAATCCAGTTTAGTGGAGATGAATAGTAGTTGCAGAGATTCCAGAGATGAAACTTTCTCAGGTAACTTCTCTTGGTTCTGTCTTATTGGTCATCTAATCACTAGACATTAATGATATATGGTTCATAGAATTTAGAAATCTGGTATCTGCCTCCCAATTTGGTTTTGAACGTGTTATGAGGATGTGCTTTTTCTAGCACGTGATACTCTGAGATGTGCTGTTAGTCTCATATTTAGAAGCTTGAGATTTTTTGTTACTTGGTCTCTTGTAGCATGTGCACCTTTGTTGCTGATCTTTCCTTAATTGCCCATATTCAAAGATCCTGAGCAAACATGTTTGTTAGTGCTCTATCGCAAGTGATGTATCAGGAAGATGACAAGAAAGATTTTGCATCTGAGAACTGAAAATTTCTTGCTGAATATTTACCATAAAGAATTGATGGAAAGCTTACTAGTAGCCTGTCCAGTCATATATTTTTTTTCCCCAGATGCTTTTGCTGTAGCTGATTTAACTTGTATATGGATAATCATTTAGATGTACGCAATATAAGTTGACACCTCTTCCACCTAGAGATGACAGGAAAAAAAAAGAAGGGAAAAAAAAACAAGAGAGAGAGAGAGAGAGAGAGAGAGAGAGAGGAATACTAAGATTAGTAGATATTTTGTCCTGAAGTTTTTATTTAGTTCACGATCCAAGCCTGAAACTATATGGGTTAGACAATAATGAATCATAGCCCGAAGTCATGTGCGCCTATTTGGGGCATCGCACTATCCATGTTTCTTGAAGACGGGCCAGACTGCCTATTTCAAGTTGAAGACTAGGTTCCATAGTTGAATTTTCCTTCCATCACTGTGTGATTCCCTTGATGTTGCAGGAACTAGAGCTGGCAAGGTGAATACGCAGGGGTGGACTGTGGTCACTTTTCTGCGGCATGTAATTTGGAAGTCGATAATCACATCAGATTAATACGATTCCAGGTGTATGCGGAGCTGGTGATCGAACTGTTAGCCCTGACGGCAGAGGTCATTTGTCCATTTATGCTAACTGCTCTACTCTTGTTATCGTCACTCTTTTGGCTGAGGCTTGAATTTTAAGTTACTTTTTTATTTTGTGACTCAAAAATATTTCGATTCTTGAAATGGTGACAGCATTCTGACCTTGGTTGCGGTAAGGAGTGGCTAATGTACGTTCTTTATGAAGTGTTAAGAGGAATGTGCAATTTATCTTTAGCATCTCATGGATCAAGTTACAATTCATATTCCTTTCTAGAATACTTGAAGTTTTGACTTGTTTCATAATATTGGTTGATTAATAGTTGGCATGCATGAAACACGTAAAATAGATGCACGATGTAATGGTAATTTTACGAAAGAGAAAGAATCGCAGTCCTGCTTTGTTGCATGTCTTGCGTGACGTGGTATGTGGTAAGCGGGTGAAATATTGTACGTTAGTCTCACACAGGAGAAAATGGTACAACGTCATGCGTTACAGGTTATAGGGTAAGGTAGCAAGTGGCGGGTGGCTGAATAGGGCAGACACTACATTAAGGAGACATTTCAGGAGCTTGGTAACACATAAGAGGGGAAGTTTCCGCCTCACAAGGGCGTTCCATTTGTAGTGTGAAAATGTCCTGGTGCTTGTGGTCATCAATGAAGATTAGATGGATGATTCTTCACTTTTTTTGGTTAAGATTTGTTGATCACTGTTGTTTTAGGATCCTCTAGTCCATTCCCATTCCCCATTTGTACTCGATAAACCCGCTCAGAATGGCCTGTGTTTAATCATAAATTCGACTTCAATTCCAACAGCAAAAAGCTTTCTTTCGATACAAAGTTACGGTCCCTGATTCTTCTTCAAAGGAACCACTTTACACCGATCAACACTCGAATTACAAAAATGTCATCTACGGCCAAATCGATTCTACGGAAACCTTCGCCTCGCTCAGATCCTCCTCCCACGCGTCGCCACCGTCAATCCTCGAAGACGGCCTCCTCCTCGCCTTGGCCACGACCTCCTTGCCCGCTTTCCCAGAGGTGGAAATGGATTCGCGAGGAAAGCAGCTGCTGGACGGGCGACTGTCGGCGAGCAACTTGGCCTCCGTCTTCCGCTGGAAGAGCTCCGAAAGGATGAGAATAAGAGACGCCATGGGGAAGCACGCACTCGAGTCTTACCGTCTACTCGTTAGGATTGAATCAGATGAAAACGAGCCTCTATTTAAGCTTGGGAAGAATGCCAGGAGGTTTGGACGGCACACAAACAGCGTGAACGAGTTGGTGGGCTGCACACAGTGCATCCTGCAAAGGAGCACATTGTTTCTGGTGATATTTAACGCTCTGATTCCTATGCGCCATTTTGCAGGGCTCATCGACGGACGATGGAATACAGAGCATGGGTGGCAAAACCGTGGATTCCCGAGATCGTCGCGGCCGATGATGGAAGCCTTTCCCCAACCACCGAAAGAGGCGCCTTCGTCGTGGCCCCACTTGGCTCCGTCACCTCGCGAACAGGTTCGGAGATAGTCGTAGTTGTTTTATGTCGTAGTCGTTTCATGTCGTAGTCATTGATATATGATGATTAACCAAATCGAGAAGCAGGAAATGAATGCATTTCGTATTTTCTTATCATCATCCTAGTCGCCATATCATCACTGTTCTATATGTAATCGTTAATATTATAGAACAGAACATAGCACAATCGATACCCTCGACGTCTTTGTTGCCCCCGAAAAATGATACGACAACGTGTTACGAAAAATGTGAACACAGATGAATGCATCAACTACTTCATATTTTTCGGCCGAAATCATATCGGATCTCGGGCTTGTCGAACCCAAATCCACTATTAGCCCATCAGCCCGATCATGCAATTGTGGTCCAATGAAACCGGAAGCCTATTTGCCGGTCCACGTTGTCCGGCCCAGACATCGGCAATCAAAGAAGAATGGTTCCGAAGGAAGTGACCCGATGGATGGTTCGAGAAATAAGAGGTATTTATCGTAAGAATAAATATATCAAATAATAAACATCAGAAAACAAGAATGTCGTGTTGGTCAAATGGCAAAAACACCCTTATGCGAAAGAAACGAACCGATGGATGGTTCTAGAAATAAGAAGAAAAGAACGAGGATAGATGTGTAAAATAATAGCAAACATCCGAAGCCACGGTGAGCAATTCCTCATCCTCCCCCTCTCCGATGGCAGATTCAGAGAAGGAGGCGACGGAAGCACCCACAATGGTCGTTTCTCTTGTTGATTTCGTCATAGTTTCGAATCTTTTCTTTACCTTCATTCATGCATGTCAAAGTGGATCTTTCTTTCTCTCCCTTTTTCTTTAGATCTACAGATATCTTGTTCTCGGGGGTTGCTTGTTTTTTTTTTTTTCTTTTTCGGTCGGTCAAGAAGACGCCGATCTTCATCTGTCGGTGTTCCTAGAAAAAAGATGATAAAAAAGGATTCTCCCAAGAACCTAAAATCTATGTTATATGATTCATCTTGATGCAGATTTGACAAGATTATAAAGAAGGAGATCCCGTCCACCGTTGTTTATGAGATGACAAGGTGCAAAAACTGTTTTGCTCTTCCATATGCTCAATCTCTGGGACCCCCTTTTCATTCGTGTTGACCACTTGTTGTTGCTTTGTGAAAATTAATGCAAATTGCTAAGGCCTCAAATGAATGCTATTACATTGGTTAAGCTCGACTTAGATGTCATGTTTCATTTGCTTGAATCAGTTATGTTCTTGTTTGTGTGATGCCCCAATTGTTTGGGGTTGGCTACATGTGTCTTTTCCTACCAGTATAGGGAACTTGGTGGACAATTTTTGGTAGTCCTAACACTAGCAAGAATTTAAGATATGTACCATAGAATTATCCTGGCTGAAGAGTGTCTGCGAGGTTCCCTATGACCATATTTTGTTAAGGATCTTCTTTGAAATAATGACTTGATGCTCTCATGTGTCAGTGGGTTGATTTCTTATCCGAGTTGAGCATCTTCAAATTTCAGTGGCAGGCTGCACACAGTGCATCCTGCAAAGGAGCACATTGTTTCTGGTGATATTTAACGCTCTGATTCCTATGCGCCATTTTGCAGGGCTCATCGACGGACGATGGAATACAGAGCATGGGTGGCAAAACCGTGGATTCCCGAGATCGTCGCGGCCGATGATGGAAGCCTTTCCCCAACCACCGAAAGAGGCGCCTTCGTCGTGGCCCCACTTGGCTCCGTCACCTCGCGAACAGGTTCGGAGATAGTCGTAGTTGTTTTATGTCGTAGTCGTTTCATGTCGTAGTCATTGATATATGATGATTAACCAAATCGAGAAGCAGGAAATGAATGCATTTCGTATTCGATGGTTCTAGAAATAAGAAGAAAAGAACGAGGATAGATGTGTAAAATAATAGCAAACATCCGAAGCCACGGTGAGCAATTCCTCATCCTCCCCCTCTCCGATGGCAGATTCAGAGAAGGAGGCGACGGAAGCACCCACAATGTCGTTTCTCTTGTTGATTTCGTCATAGTTTCGAATCTTTTCTTTACCTTCATTCATGCATGTCAAAGTGGATCTTTCTTTCTCTCCCTTTTTCTTTAGATCTACAGATATCTTGTTCTCGGGGGTTGCTTGTTTTTTTTTTTTTTTCTTTTTTCGGTCGGTCAAGAAAGACGCCGATCTTCATCTGTCGGTGTTCCTAGAAAAAAGATGATAAAAAAGGATTCTCCCAAGAACCTAAAATCTATGTTATATGATTCATCTTGATGCAGATTTGACAAGATTATAAAGAAGGAGATCCCGTCCACCGTTGTTTATGAGGATGACAAGGTGCAAAAACTGTTTTGCTCTTCCATATGCTCAATCTCTGGGACCCCCTTTTCATTCGTGTTGACCACTTGTTGTTGCTTTGTGAAAATTAATGCAAATTGCTAAGGCCTCAAATGAATGCTATTACATTGGTTAAGCTCGACTTAGATGTCATGTTTCATTTGCTTGAATCAGTTATGTTCTTGTTTGTGTGATGCCCCAATTGTTTGGGGTTGGCTACATGTGTCTTTTCCTACCAGTATAGGGAACTTGGTGGACAATTTTGGTAGTCCTAACACTAGCAAGAATTTAAGATATGTACCATAGAATTATCCTGGCTGAAGAGTGTCTGCGAGGTTCCCTATGACCATATTTTGTTAAGGATCTTCTTTGAAATAATGACTTGATGCTCTCATGTGTCAGTGGGTTGATTTCTTATCCGAGTTGAGCATCTTCAAATTTCAGTGGCAGGCTGCACACAGCATTGAGCCAAACTTAGAGCCAGGGCGACGGTTACGTAATTATTTAATGGCCACCAATTTATGTGGTTTTTGTAGCAACAAATATGCTATATGATTTCCAGAACCATAGCAAGAATGACCGTGTTGATCACGCCATAGCAGTCCTGTCACTTACCAGTATAAGATCTTTTTTCCCCTTTGTACTTTTAGTCACCAATTAGTTGTCTTGCACTTACAATTAGCTTCTGCTGGGTCAGTTGTTTTCTCCTTGAGCAACTAGTAATGATGTGTGCGATATAAATGATCACTAATATTTTTGTATTTATGTTCTTGCACAGGTTCTTGCATTCAGAGATATCGCCCCACAAGCTCCCACACATATACTAATCATTCCAAAAATTAAAGATGGGTTGAGTGGGCTTTCAAAGGTGAGTAGTATATCAATTTAATTGATGAATCAGTGAATCAAGTTGCTCCTATAGTCTTGTAACTATCTAGAAAAGTTAACTGGCCAAAAGCACTTACAATGTAACCAATATACTAAAAGATCATGTGCGAGAATATGCATTACAAGAGTAGAATCATTTATCATATGATTGCTAATGATACAAGTCTGTTCCCGAAAGAAAAATAACTTGATGGTGTAGAACAGGGATATTTAAACTGTCATTTTATGTTAAGTTGTCTTGTTGTCGTCGGGAAAAAAAAGATGGTAAGTACCAAGCAGTTAAAGATGCTTTAGAGAAGTTTAAAGTCATACCTTCTTCTTGCATCTAAAGACAAATTGTTTCTTTCCCTGTCATGACAATCTCATACTTTCCAATAAACTGTTTCTTTGGCATGGCTACACAGAACTACATCAAAATATGTTAATGGTTGTTGGCATTTGTTTTGTGTAACAGTGACTAATTGGATAAGTGAAAATACTACCGGTGATACTTTACTTTTAATATTATTTTCTTGTTTGAAATTCTGTTTCAGGCTGGAATTATAACTCCTGGTACTGATAGCATCTTTTAAATTGCAAGAGTTAGTTTTTAAGAAAATTTGGTTTTCAATGTTTGTCTGCATGAATATGTATACTATAGGAATTCGTCTTTTTTATTGCAAAATATGGATTGTGTAGTTTATAAAATCCATGGTAACTGCAGTACTTACATGTTACCGACTTCCTAACTTTGTGAAATACTCGTAAACGCTCCATGATCACTGGGCATGCATATTAACTGAAGTTTTACTTTATGAATCTTTAATAATTATCAATGTCTGTACGTTTTGATATTTATACCTTTAATTGTTTTACTTAAGGATTAGGCATAGAACTTCTGAGCAAGATATATGTAAGAGAAGGAACTTTGAAATGAAATAAGGACGACACTTCTCTATTGTCTTCGTCTGCATGATGGTTGTCATTTCTTTTTCTAGGAAGTGGCCGTGGCAGGCCATACTTCTTTTGTCAACTAACCTTACCATTGTGTTCTGTGTCATCATCGAAAGGCTGAAGAGAGGCATGTAGAGATACTTGGCCACCTGCTATACATTGCCAAACTGGTAGCGAAGCAGGAAGGACTTGGAGATGGATTTAGGATTGTCATCAATGATGGCAATGATGCTGGTATGTTATCGTTTAATCATTTGTATTCGACCGAGAACTCATTCTGGTTCCTCTTGTTCTACCATCGGTTCATCTTTTTTTTTTTTTTTTTCATAATGTAGGTCAATCGGTGTATCATCTACATGTACATCTTCTCGGTGGAAGACAGATGAATTGGCCTCCTGGCTAAATGAAGGCTCACTGTTGTTGTTTATTGCATGGTAAAATTCATCCATGCATCTCTCTTCTCTACGATGTTTGGAGGAATAGGCTCTATCTTTAGCCGCCTTCTTTTCTCTACTTGGTCGTCCGTATTCTATTATTGAAAATTTGAAACTATTATGCTGCTTCGTTCAGTATACAAATACGGGAGGAATAATGATTTTTAAGTTTCAATGAGGTACACCACAAATTCAGAAAGATATCTTGATCTTGTCTGTCTTGTGACTGTTCTTAATTTGATTGACTAAAATATAAGTCCTAAACAGTGCTTGGAAAAGCTAATTAACTGTGACATTATCGATTCTTGTTGTTTCTTATGTCTATTGATTAAATTATTGCCAAATTATCCTCCTTCCACCCCAGATCTTCCTCGGCACAGATCAAAAGGTGGGATAGTGGTTTGGTCAAACAGGTCATTGCTGGGTTTAATTTACTGCTGTTTCTTCCTCAAATTTTCTACATTCCTTCTTTCTCCCACAGGCCACAGCGCTTTAACGTCTGTGTTGTTCTGCTACGACAGCGCGGGTCGAGAAGTGAAAGCTCAGGAGGCCTCACACGCAACCTCTCCCTCCCAAAGGCGAGTAATCGTTTCCTATCTTAACCTGCATTACTTCAATTTTCCTTCAGCATATCGATTTGTTTGGATTCATTGCAAGTCTCGTGCGACAGAAGTAGATGTTCAATTGCGGGTACAGCATCATAACATAACAACTAGGACCAGCCGCTCCAACTTTTTATTTATTGACTGCATGGGTATCATGCACCGCCGACATGAAACACCTCTGCCAACCCCCACATCCGACATGGGAGTAGATCCTGATCGGTTTGTTATGGATTGGATGAGTCTAGGTCACGTGATCATTGATTAATCAGGTGATGTTCAGATCCATCTCCCCAAGTTAAAAGATGAATGAGATCTCAATAATGAGGTTTTTCTTTTGAGATGAATGAGATCTTTCTACTGCTTAAGTTAGTTTTAACATATAAATGAAAGATGAGGTAATCTGGCCTAATGAATTTTTTTTATGTTGTATCCCAAAAAAAAATATTTTTGTGGTATGAATTGTAGATGGGTTGAGTCATGATTGGATAAATATTCCGTAATGAATAGGTTCATAAAATATTTCATTAGATCAAATCATCATAAATGATATTTATATTGTGTCACAGGACTAATTACATATTATCTCTCCCAATTTGATAGGATTAATTAAATATTTGATGAGCGTTTAACGTTTTACCTTTATAGGTATATATATATGGATCTCGATATAACTTTGAAAAGCATAAGGGATCAAAATTTTAAATATAAGTATAATTAAATGGGCTTAAAGCTGAATGAGCTTATTATTATCCATTTGAGTTTACAATAGTTTGGTTAGCGAGTATGATTTCTGTCGATGAAGCACATATCGACCATCATATCCCGGGTTCAGTGAGCCACAAAGTATTGTCATTGTTAGACAGTGGCCCGCACCGTAAACCGGACGGTGTGATCATGCATACATCAATTTGGGCTCGCTTTCTTTTCCCCCACCCCCAACCGAACTGTCCCGAGCCCCCCGTGGTTATCCGATGCCTAAATCCTCGTCCGAGTCATAAAAGCCGCACCGGCATCGAAGTAGCCGTCCGTCCACGTCTCCTTTCCCCGATGTGCTGGAAGTGGCCCCACCTGTGGCTTTCTTTTCACCATCTCTGTTTCCCTTGTCCAGCCGACGGTGCATCGGTAGCGACGACGTCAATCGCGTCAAGTAATTGAACGAAGTAATGTGAGTCGCCAGATAGACAGACTGCAAGCCCCGGCACTTGCGACGTGACAACGTTGAAACACGGAGACCACTCCACTGCTGCGGCTGTCGATTCGGCGAGCAGACTCGTGTGAAAGGGTTCGACAGCTTAGTTATAATTACTGATGAAAGTTTGTATTTACGCAACTGATATGTAAATGCAAAAATGCCCAAGATTTTGATCATTAAGAGAAGGTCGGTCCACGTAGTGATTCTCCGTCGGAGTAGTAAATATACCATATGGACCTGCGACGATAAAGGAAAAAAAGAAAGCCAGATCCTTCCCGCATTTCTTTGGTTCCCGGTGTCAGTACCCTGCGGACAACCGATGGGACTGCTGATGTGTGTTCTGATGTCGATTCTCTTATCCAACCTGCTCTTCTTCCTCGTAAGGATCATTCAACTGCATGCGAGAGCTCAACTCTGGTGGGGGTCTCACCACGACGTCCATCCACCGGCGACGCGGAACGAGCGCCCCCGGAACGGGCCACACGAGGCGGCGGAGTGCGTCTTCTGCTTGTGCGACATCGAGGAGGGCGAGGAGATAAGGGAGCTTAGATGCAGGCACCTCTTCCACAGGAGTTGCCTTGACCGGTGGCTGGTGCGGCGGCGGCGGGCGACGTGCCCCCTGTGCCGGGACGTCCTGCTGCCTCGTGAGCCGGCGACCGTGAAGAGTAGCGGCGGCGGTGCGGGGGACGACGACGAGGACGAGCTCGACGATTGGACGGTGATGTTGTTTGCGTACTTGAGATGGTGGATGACATGACGTCCCTTTCGATCGCCCGACACTCGCTGGCTGGCTTACAAGAGTATGTTGTTTGGGCTGGCCATCTCGAGGCATGGATCGCTTGTTTCTTCTCCGCCTCTTCGTTTTAGGGCAGGTAAAGCCGAATGATTTCTTTTCTTTGAGGGTTTTGCTCTCCGTTTTATCTTCTTCTTTGGTAAGTAGGCATGATATATATATAGTTCACCAAAACTTCTCAGAGAGAGAGAGAGAGAGAGAAGAGAAATACGTCGACCGTGGTTGACCCTCTCCTTCGCCAGCTCGACGAGTCTCTCTGGCTTTTTGTCGTTCTCCAACTTCTCAAATCCATTGGAAGCGAGACTTTAGATCAGAAATAGAAGGCAGAGAGAAAAAGTGTGTCGCTGCCATACAGGAAGTATGAATGATCATCTACGAGGAATTAGAAAAGTGTTTGGACCGTCCAGACTCCGCTCACCGCCCTCGACTCCTAAATAAGACAAACGACTCCGAGGCGTTTCGAATTCCATGGAACCCACCACGGGGCACTCTCTCTCTCTCATCAATGATATGTACAAGATCTCAGATATTTAGAATATAACCGATTTTTTATGTTTTAATTTTGCCAATGCTGTGTGATATGTGGGATTCTCATACTGATCTATGACGGAAAGCATAAACTCAGAAATCGAGAGAAGAAATTGGACGGATCGAAGCAAGTCGGTATATTCTTTTGAAATGTTAATCATCCTCGGTTGCAGTAAGTATCCTATAAAACTACTACAAGACATAGTAGGATGAATTACTCACCTCGTTTCGACCTCTGTAGCCACGCTCATGGCGAATCGAAGTAAATGTCGCCTGCTGCATGCATGCATGCATGCATGAACCCATCGTACCAACAAACGTCGAGAAAGGAAACCACCAGGCTTCCTTGTGCAGATGGAGGATAGGCTTGCCAACAACCCCTGGTTCCAAAAGAGAGAGAGACAAGAGAGCGAGAGGGAGCATCTTACAGTATCAATAGAAAAGATGATATCATGGAACCTGTGACACGCTCTGCCAGCTCCCGTGACAAGGTGGCAGTAGCATCGGCTCCGGATCATGTAAGTTCCAGTGGAAAACTGGTGACTAAAGATGCCTAGATTCAAATCTCTTATTGGTCATTTTCCACAATTCCAGATACAGTTCTTATCCTCCTTATGTACAAATCCGGGCTGGAGAGAAAAGAATTCCTGACCCGGCCAACTTTTACCACCGGCAAGGATATCCCAAAAATCTCCACATGTATGCATGTACAGGCCTCTGAACCCAACTCTCTGGTTTTTTTTTTTTTCTTCTTTTTTTCTTTTTTTTTTTCCCGGGGGTGGGGTAGTTATGAACCACTGCAAAAGTCAAAGGCGAGGCTGACTTAATCGGGCACAGTAAAGCAGCTAGAACCTACACCAGCCCGGGTATCCATGGTGTGATTTCTCAGTCATTGGAACCACCAACTCTGCTGCTGCTACACTCTTTCCCGGACACCTTGTCTGCCTTCTCCTTAGCCCTGAAATCATCCAAACTGCGGTACTCTTCTCGAAGAAGCCTCTCCAACTCGGAGTGCTTCCTTAGAGGCTCGGTACTGCCGCGATCTTCTCTGTAGTGATGAAATGCCCTGATATATGAAAATTTCAGCAATTAGTAATAAATCAAACAAAATTCGATGAGCTTCAGGGATATAACTACTGTATACTCTAGCATGCATTGTTGATGAGAAAGATGATACCAAACCAGAGAGTTCCAACAAAACTGCATCAGGGGAAACAATTGGGTAAACCTTGGATACAGAGGTTAGACTTTATATCATCTATATCTTTCGTGGAAAAAATATGTGGACCATTTGAACATCAGAAACAAATACACCATTTCTTTTCATAAAACAAAAGAAAACTCTTCATATTGGCGAAAAAAGTTGCAGGAAAATACATGACACTGGAACTTTTAATTTATAGCAAGATTTATGTCAATAAATTTATAACACATCTTTCCGAATTTAAAGATGCTGTGTCAAGCCATCAGAAAATCAATCAGAAGCACATGCAACTTCTTTGTATAAATTTCTTTTGTGCTTTGATCAATCCACAATATCCCTAAACAAAGCTTTAGACAATGCAGGACCGGTCTTCTCACATCAAATCCTAATATATTGGTAAACCAATGAATTGTAATAAATAATGAGAGAAGCTATCACAGCTAGTAACTTTAGCATACAAGATAACATGGAATATAGCATAAATTCCTCAAGCAAGCAAGAAAGTACACAAATGACACAGGTATGTAGTATATCTCATGTAAGAGATGGATGAGCTACAAACATCAGGAGCAAGCGAAAAATAACTAAACATTAGCAACCAAGGAAAACAAACTGACAGTAGCAATATTAGACATATTACCAGTATTTTTCAAGACCATAAAGATTGCCTTTCTTGTAGAACTCAAGCGTAAGCTGTTCAAAATCATCATAAAGATCATCTCTAAAGTGTTTCTCCAAACCATAACTGAAAAAAGAGTAAAGAAAAGCAATTAGAATTATTCCAAATTTAAATTAATCACAACATGCAAAATAAAGCATTGTGAAACAAAAGTTCAAGTCCAGAAATTTGTGGTTCCAACATTCATGACATAATATTCAGCCAAACCTATAAAATCTGAAGAGACACTCTAGTCCATAATTATACTTAGCAGCTGCATCCTCCATTGCGAGCTTACAGAATTCATCGTACATGGATTTGTTGAACATGTCTCTGAGAAAATATGACCAGAACCGGTAGAGAGTATTCATTTCCTGCAAATAAAACAACAGATACTTCATGCAATTCATCACAAAAAAAATATATAGTATACCTTAGTCGAAGACCCAAACAGAATTTAAGAAGATAAAATATACAGTTGAAACATAAATATTTCAGCATATATGGGAAGCTGCACATGTGCCGGCAGGGAAAACGGAGTCATCAGGACATTAGTACAATGTTCAGAGGATAAATCAGGAACCTAAGGACAATGACGCACTCCATTAACCCCAATAAGGTCAAAGGTAACCTTAGAACCCACATTTTTATCATGAACATCAAGGAAAAAATAAATTAATGATCAAAACCTACCTCACTGCAACCGATTCCTAGTCTCTTACGATCATTAAGACATTTCTTGTGGAACTTCAGATACCTTCATCAAGGAACAGCTGAATGAGAATGGGTACATATAATAAATAACAAATCATAAAATAACACAAATGAAATAAACATTAATTATGATGTTAAAGCATTTAAGGGTCTAATGAAAAATCATCTACTTTTGCTGCTTAAATTGATTTTCTTCTAAAAGCTGATGACTTGGATGCTGAAATGGTGGAAATGATTTTGGCATCGATCCCACAGGTGGACTCCCAGAAAGAAAACTATGTGGAGAGCAACTCAACTTTGATGACATCAGTCTGGAATGTGAAAGTTGGAAGCAAAGATCAATAAGACATGATAATAAAGCTAGCTGTACCATTTAAACAGAAACTACCAATACTAACCCAGGATTTTCTGGTGGCGTTGATCCGAAAAAAAATCCAACCGAGTTGCTTGGTGGGCTCTCAGACACAATTCCATGATGATTTCGTCCACTGCCATAATTTCTAAAATTGCTTGGAAAAAGACGCCGTTTATGTGAGGTGTGTGATTTGCTGGTGCCTTTATTTTGGCGCCTTCGGGAATTAGCTTGACCAGCCTCTTCAGAGGCATTATTTCCAATATTTATGTTTGCTTTCAAATGCAAAGATGAGGATGCAGTGATGGAAGTTCTAGATTCCCCAGATTTATTCACTGTTCCAACCTTATTCCTCCGACTACCAGATCTTTTGGCATGCAACTCCTGCTAGTTACACAGCACCAAAGACATTTATACATCTGCATCAGAAAACTAAAGTTCTCTACAGAAGAGCAATTGAACTTGAACCAATAAACAAAAAATGTCAATATCAAACTCAGATGGTACAAAACTATCATGCTTATGGCAGAAAATGATAAATAAAAGGAATCAAACAACAAAAAATTTATTTGAGTAATATCACCTTGAACTTCAACAATTGAGAAAAACAAAAAAACTACCTGCTCATAAAAATAAAGCCCATCATTGATAGCAGATGCAAGTTCATTCGATATTGACTCCGATTGCCCTGAGCCAGTCCTATCATCGTGGTCACCCCTAATATCCTGTATAGCAGTTGTACAAAATGCAAATATCCATCATTACTGCAGAAACTTTATACAGCAGTACAACCACTAAAGTTATGCCAACTCTGCCAACTGACCTATGGGAATTTACTGTCAAACATCATGTCTATCCAAAGCTATAGATGTAAATAGAATATTTTGAGTTAGTTTACAAGACATTGGTTTATACAAAAGCAGCAGATTGACAACAAAGCAAATTGCTTGATAAAGAAATTCAAATGACCTTGATCCAAAAGCGAACATTTAAAGGTCCTCATGGCGTTTAAAAACCAACTTGTGTTGTTACTTGGTTTTTACACCAAAGCAACAGAGGGATAATACCACAGCAAAAAGTTTGATATCTTTAATCAAGAGAAAGGGAGTTTGAAGGTTGGCTTATAACATCTAGAAACAAATTTTCATCCTTGATACTTGGAAAAAATTATCAAGAAATTTCCAATAATTTAAATCTAAGCTGCCACATTCATCCTCAGTGCAAATACTGTCAAGAGAGTTCGGATGATTTATTTTTAAGCTTTTAACATAATATTACCTTTTTAGAATTTAAGAAGATTATTAACTTTAGTCATACTAAGAGTTCCATGGTTCAGTTTTATTGATTTGGAGGACTTGAAGCAAGCTTAGATTTTTCAAACAGTCTAAAGGTATCAGTGCAAATAAACTTTTCTTATGATGCAGGTAGAGCCTAACAATAACCTCACATGTAAAATATCTTAAGCTATAATTTGTGGACAGACTAGGTTACTAACTTACACCATAAAGTAATTCACCAGGTAACATCAGAACCTGGAAACAATCAGTAAGCAAATTTTACTGAGACTGGAAAACTACAAAAATTCCATGAGATGTTTGTAAAAACCTGTTAACCCAGTGATTTAAAAAGTGCTAGACGCCAAAGTCCAAAAACGCCCGAGACGCTAGGCACTCGCCCAAGCTCTCGCCCGAGCGAAGCGAGACGCTAAAATATAAAAATATATAATATAATTAATAAATATAATTATTTAAAATTTTAAATTAAAATATTATATTAAATTAAGAAAATTAACAGTATTAAAATCAAAATAATATATTATTAATCTATTAAGAGTATTAAAAATTAATAATTTCAAATAAACCTAACAATATTAACAGTATACAGTATACTGTTAACAGAAGGAGAAGTGTAAGGGGGTGCTGAGCCTGCTGACTGAGAAAAGAGGAAGCGGCAGCGGCGGGAGCAGGAGCGGCGAGCAGCGGGAGGCGCGAGCGACGACAGCGACAGCGTTTGCGAGCGGCGACAGCGGCAACGTTTGCGAGCGACGACAACGGCGAGCAGCGGGATCGGGAGCGACAACAAGAGTTAGGGTTGGGTTGTCACTGATATCGATTTTAGTTGGTTTGATTGAACCAACTAACCACCGGAGACCGAACCAGACCTAAAATCCTGGTTCAGTCACCTTGGTTAACTCAGGCGCTCGCCCGAAGCGCCCGGTGCCTGGGCTCGGGCGAGTGCCCAGGCGGCGCTCTTTGAAGCGCGCCGCCTGGAAGATTAGCGAGGCACTCGGGCCTCGCCTCGCCTCGCCCGAGCGCCTTTTTAAATCACTGTGTTAACCTGACTCAAATAGATCCAGATGGGGAAACTTGACTGCTTAGTTAGTTGATATGACTTTGGTAAGCAAGTATCTTAAGCACCAGGTTCAATATAACCAGATCCAACATAATATGCTGTCCATTCGAAATTAACATGAAAGTCAAGATATCTTCATGTACGTTTTCCCTGGGTAGCAACTGGCACCAACTGCATATGGCTGACAATGAAGATAACACCAATATGTCATATCCTATTTGATACATATTACACCCTATAATTATGGAAGAAGCTTCACTGATGATTATGGATGGTGCAAAAAATCAGTTTCAACCTGACATGACTGTCTTTGTTAGAGGTCAGGACAAATGGCCTATTTTCAAAATAGTGAGGTTTGACGTGATATAACCCAGCCCTTCACCAAGGTTCTATGTGCCATATACTGTGAGTAATGTACGTGCCAGCCACAACTAAAATTGCATGTTACTGACTCCTGTTGTTGCATGCAGCATTCTTTCACAAACAGGAAGTGTACCAACATGAGTACAAATATTGTCATGGCAGTCCATGTTATTTGTCATCTCTAAGCATGTGACTTAAAGTGAAAAACAGAGGCTAACGCTAACAAACACCAAAAGAAATTGTTCCAAACCAATAATGTAATTCCACAATCAGCCCTGATTAGAGCTCCAATTGAAGGACAGGTAATGTAACCTAAAGATGCTATGTACAAATTCATTTCTTTTCATCAAACACTAAAATACAAACACAAAGGTCTCTCCTCTTTGATCGAGGTACTTACAAAGCAGAACAATGTTTACAAAAAATAAGAAAAGTGATCTATGGCATGTTTGTTGCATGGAAAAATGCAAAAAAAAAAAGAATCTTTTATTGTATTTGGAATGTAGAAAAAAAAAGTTATTCTCTTTCCACAAAAATGCATTGAAGAGCCAATGAGAAGATTCTCAGGTGTTTTCTTTTCATCTTCCATTGAGAAAAATCTGAAAAATGAAGTCAAATTTTCTTTGGAATCTGGAAAGTACTTGCCAGATCTTTCGGTTTCACTGTCAAACAAACAATGGAAAACATTTCCAAAGGAAAATGAGTTTTGTGAAATTTTCTGTACATTCAAAGACACCCTGGAGAAAGGATATAACCGCAAGATACAAACAAGAAAAACGATATAGCAAGACTACCGTCAATAAATAAGAAAAGAACACCTTTTAATTTCAAAAGAAGGGATAAAAGAGAAATTTCTCCTTTTTCCATTTCTCTCCCAGTCAATTTTTTGGGTGTTCCTTCATCCTCATATGGCTGGGAAATAATCAATGCATTTGTTTTCACATAAAAACAGCAAGGTAAGACAAAGCTATTTGACCACTAAATGAACCCTTTAAACTTAAAATCAGACTGGATGTACATGGAAACCAATGAAACACACCCAATTCAAACTTTACTTCACCAACCTCACCACTAAGCATGACAATAGCAATCATGCGATTTACTCACCTCTTGCTACAAAGCATGGATCTAAGTATTTCAGTCTATGGACCGCACTATAGTTGTTCAACCACTTAACAGTTTGCAACATAATGTGCCTATTAGAATATCAACAATACAACTATTTTTTAACTGCAGCATGCCATACTAGAGCGACAAACTGTACTGGTCTGAAAGGAAAAGGTATGCAAGTAGTGAATGAAATTTAATTCCTAACTTCAGAACACATAACTTTTGGTACAAGACCTACATGAAAAGAAACACTTCATATGCACAAGACAGTTTTCAGTTATCTGCAATTTCAAGTATCTAATTTGAACTAAAATTTCTAACACACATTTCAGAATATATTAAAACAAAATACTTAACCAAAGAGAAAAAAGTCAACAAATAGGCAGCCCCAGAGAGAAAATCATCAAGCCAACTTATCCAAATTGATAATGGTTGATGTACAGTTAATAACTACATGAATTTTGCCCACCTGAAAAGCAGATTTGATGTGTAATTTTATAACATGAATCAGTGAAGCAAATATGACAAACAGTGTGAAAAATTAGAGAAATTGGTTGAAAAGTATTATCGTAATCTTGCCTGTGTCACGATTATGAGTCTATGCACATCTTGATCATTAACATCCATTTCATCCTCTTCATCATCAACTCTGTTGTATATTCCACCATTGGAGAAAAGGATTGAATTAGTAGTAGAACAGAAAATTCAACTAGTAAAAGTGAAAACCATAATTCAAAATAGAGCATTGTCATTACTATCACAAGGCATCTAAACAACATTGTATCAAGACTTCTTAAACAATGATATCTACAACATGAACTTGAAAGATCACAGAATTTGGTACTTTTATTGTTCAATCACTCACAACATGAAGTTGAATGTCCCTGATACATCTAGAGCCAAGCACCACTTATGCAATTAGATACTTTCACGGGCCAACTTCAGAGCATAATTCAAAAGAAAGAAGGACACATAAAGACTAGTTAAGGCAAAATTAGAAAATATAGGGAGTCATCTTAAAACTAAAAAACTACTTTAAGGCGACTAAAAATTCCACTGGATTTGGATTCCCCATGCCATTTGCTATGTGCATAGATGACTTCTTAGTGTTTTGCTGTGATAATAAAACACAATTGAGCCAAGAAAAGAAGTACCAAGACTTATCAGCTACATAGATGTACTTAGTTAGATAAGTGTCTGTAAAAGGTATCTAAATGCTATCATATTCTGCACCACAAAATTGATAACAACTGAGTGCAATATTTGAATATTCTTATACAAAATGTTATGATGTGCATCCAAGCCAAATAGATAATTTGTGATGAGGTATGCAAAAGCTAGTTCAGGAAAGGAAAAACTTGAAGCAGAATAAGGCACCTTAATAAAAGGAGCACTTAACAGAATAAACCTCTTAATTACCTTTTGCGTAAAGAGAGATGTTCCATCTCGTTTGTTGTCTGCTCTAATTCGAGCTCCTCATCAAGCATAAATGTGCTTTGCGCATTGAAGATAAGAGACTCATCCAGGAAACCACTATCAAAACCTGAATTTTGTGTGCCAGATCTCTCTGTTTGGAAAAAAATTTTCTCAAGTTTAGGATCACTACTGGACAGGTTGGCTGCATCCTCTGAATTTCTGGAGCTAACAGCATCACCCAATTTAATATTGACATCAACATAGCTTCCAGTGGAGTCATTACCAAGTGTAAAACTACAACCACTGCAAGGATCTCTTTGTCCGCCCTCAGAAAATAATCCAGATTCTACCTCCTTGTTGTTCTTGCTATCTCTATCATATGCTATTTTTCCATCACTAGTAGGCATGTCCCCAGTAATACATTCTGAATACTTATTAGTTTCTTTTCTATAACAATGATTTGTTTGATCTGAATATTCATCATTATCTTCAGTAACAGCTTGATGGCTATTGTGAGAAATGCAATGGCCATTAGTTTCAGTAGTATCAATATTCTCCACCCTGACAGAAGATTGGCTCTCCATGGGCTGAGGTTGTGGAGATAACGTAGAATGAGTTGAAACCTTAACCCACTTAGACCAATCACCACGCCGCCTTATTTTGTCATCCTGCCAATTCAAATAAGAATAAGAACCTAACAACATAAAATAAATTCATAGAGTCTTTGTTATACATATTCGACCAGATAAAATTAGCAAAATCAACTATAAAATAGCAAATCTTGTTTCTAAAAGTACAAAAGAACTACTGCAACCTGGACTTCTACCAAACTTGAGCCCCGCAAAGCATCCAGAATCAAGGGTATATTATTTGTCATTTTCTTTACCTGCAGGACCATCCATTTATCAGTAACAACATCTTGCAAATCTATTTACCATTGAAAGTTTATTCATATGGCATCACACGAAAATATTTAGCAGCAAAATAAAGTGTACCCTATTGAAATCCGCAATTCTATATATAGGTACCCATCCCTGCTCATCCAGTAATGATATCAAGTAAGCGTCCGTCTTCAAGTTCTCATCACTACAAAAGAATATTACAGTTAGAGCAATGAGACAAAGAGAAAAATAAAGTACAAAGATGACTTGCTTTAAGTGGAACTACATCTACAGCTCTGACCATAAAAACATCACACAAGTACAATTCATGAAATGATCCCAACCTAATGTTGAGATAGCATAGTTACATAAATGTGAAGTGCACATGTTGAAGGTCTCAGACAGAAACATACATGTCCTGTTTGCAACTTTGCATACCAGGTTTAACTGCAAACTTACTTTCAACAACTCAGAGCAGCAGCCCATGTGATAGAAGAATTAACACTAGATCAAATGACACATGGAAAACATCAAAACCAACCTGAAATAGTACTCGATTTGCCTGACTATATTAGTTCTCAAAGCAGCCATCTCCGGTGTTAGACTGGGATAGACAGTAGAAGGATGTGAAGAAAAGCGAGGGCCATGCATCATTTCAAGAGGAGCAGGGGACACATAATACATGGGAGGGGGAGGACCTGAGATTGAGCAACATAGATTAGTTATGCAAAAAAGTAATATGATTCCAGTTAAAAAAATGAAAAAAGGGAACATTTAGATGAAATATTACCAGTGAAACCAGGTCCATTAATGAATCCAGGAGCAGGACCAACAAATCGTGGAACTGGCCTAATAAAAGTTCTTGGTCCAATAGCTTGTGGCATATTGATGCTGTCCCTTGGACCAAAAGCCCGATGATTGCCCCATGTTTGATTGAAATTGTTAGGAGGTTCACAAACATTATATGGTCTACCACCATATCCAGCTCCAGGATGCCAATTATTTGGATCTCCTCGTGGTAGTGGCTGAAGATTTCTGTTTCCCTCATTTCCTCCAGCTTGACCAGTTGGGACAAAAACTGGCATATGAGATTCCCCAGATTTCACAATGTGTGGTTGACCATTAGGAAATGGTGTGCGGCATGTCTGATAAGCATAATCATGAACTATCAGGGTTTGAGGTGGTAAAACTGGATAGAATACTGGTTGCCCTGGTTGTTGGTGGTATGCAAAGTGTACAGGAAAAGATGGCCCACCATTAACCGGTGTGTTACGTCTGGGACCATGCTTGTTAGAATGCACTGAGTGATGCTTGGAAGAATTGTTACTTCCAAATCCACCAGATTTGCGCATGACCATCGACCCCTGAAAAGAAAGAGGAATACGCTCACAGACAATATCCTTAAAATGAAAACTAATCACCAAACTAGTACATAAAAAACACACAAACGAAGGTACAGAACTTTGTAAACTTCTAACAATCATCAATTTTTACAAACAAAGCTGAATTGAACAGAAATGAAATACACTTTCCCATATATAAGCTACAATGTATAGAAATGGAAAATATGTTTCTTGTTTAACCATAAAAAAATGATTGTTGTTCTCCGTTATTTCTCCTCCAACAATCATATTTAGCCAGCCTGTAGATTCTTATGCTAAATAATATGTTGTACATCTACTGACCATTGTTTGGGTTATCAACCAGAGAAAGGATGGTAACACAGGAATCTTGATTCTTGAACAAACTGGAGAACAGCTGGCAGTGCATCTGCATACAGTTTCTAATGAGCAGACCTTGCTGGGTCACGTACTGAATCAGTCAAAGGATAAAGGAAACTTTCTGTGTGACTCAAGTCACTCAACCATAACTCAAGCTCAGGTCAAGCAGAATCAGCCCAAGTGATAACCAAATTACCGAACCATAAAAATCAAGAAGGTCAGGTTCAGCTAGGGTTGGAGATCCAAAGTTCAAAGTTCAAATAAGCTAGGTTTTGACAAGTGGTTATAATAGTCAGCTTAGGCTTGGGAGTAGCTGGAACCCAACTCAACCAAGTTGCAACCCTATTGAAAAGACATGCAACAGTTGAGAAATGAGCAGGCCCAATTTTTATCTTCTTATTCAAAGTAGGATCTAACTAAAGAAATATATTCTTGCAACTTGCAGGCATAATTCCATCAGATATATTGCACCCTTACCTACACAAATTGGTGACTGACAAAGCTATTTGACAAATACAAATTAACACAGTTACTCAGCAACCAGCAAAGAACCACACGCCTGTGATTGTAAATCATCAAAGCATTGCTACCCACACAAAATTAGTTACAGGTCGCGCCATCAACCCCACCCAGCAAAAGCATAAGTACAGAAAGGTGTTACATATCCTGCTCCCCATGATCTATATAATTTCAAGTGCTTTTTAACATCCATTACCTTTTCATGCAAAACCAATATGTAATTTTAAACTTCTTACTCCCACAGAAATTTGACATTTATTTGCAGAAACCTAACCATGGATTCATCATGTGATGACTCTATATGCTTACAATTTTAGTAATCAGTCGCACCTGATTTTGAACTTAACTAGATTGTATAAATCACTAGTAACTATGGTAACTAGCTAGTCAAATCAGATACAAAATTTTTGGAGCTGAGAAACCTGTTCAACCTTAATGCCAGTACTTACTTTAACAGTAAAACATACATTAAGGATTAATCTCTTGAATGATGCAACATGTATAGTGCAATGTTCTGCATGTACTAAACCAATGCATGCATGGGCTAGCACAACACATTTGCAACAATATAAACACTCAGAATCGTGTTCCATCACATGGTAGTTAGTCTTAATGTTTCAATCCTTTCTCTTGGTTTTCTTTAGTAGCTTAATCTGGTTATACTCGGAGAAAGCATCCATGATGGGCAATCCAGAACAGGATTTTACAATGAAAATACCATGCAGGTGGATAAATCAATTTATAGCAAAGTGGCACACAAGATGCATGCCATCAACGATGTAAAATAATATTTAAAGGTAACTATATGTAAAAAGCATAAAAGCTAGCAGTTAATGAGACCAGAAATAGAGTGTCATTATTGGAAATATATTCTTTGAGATTAGCATTCTTGGAATTAAAAAAATAAAATGATGAATTCAGAAAATAGACTCTGTACCCAAGTGTAATACTCAAGATCTGATACATTACACCATAAAGAGCGTCAAAAGACTGACCTGAACTGGAGGAGGGGGTGGTGGAGGCGGCACATTCCATGGAGCTGGACCTGCATTGCCCATCGCCATAGGTGGTGGCACAGCAGCAGGAGTCACCTTATCAGCACAATCCGGCGAACCTCTGGCCCTGGCATCTCCGAGCGTGGGCCATGACTCTGCGTCCATCACCGGGTCGTCTGGCTTTTCGCCATCCTCTGAGCTTGCCGTTTTTCTCCACGGCGACCGCCCAGTCTTCGCCGCCGCCGGCTCGTGCGCCACCACCTTTCCGGGATCCACGCCGGCACCCGCTGCCGGCGCAGCGGAGTCGCTTTCCGTCGCCAGGGTATGAGTTTGGGGCAAATCTAATCCGAGAGAGATCAGAAAGCACAACGAACAGAATCTAGCATTTAGGGCAAGGCGCCTAGCACAGTGGAGAGAGGCGGTCGACGAGCAGCCATCGTCGCCCGATCGGAGATTGTGCCGAGGTCAGATCAAAGGGTTAGGGTTTTAAGGGGCGTGGCAACAGAAGGCGGGATTAGGGTTTTTGGAAGCGGGTGGAGAGCGACAGTTTTGCGTGCGGCATGGAGGGCGGATAAAGTACTCTGCAGGAGGGTTTTATACGGGAGAGGGAGACTAGCTATTGGATGTTTAGTTGGCAACACCGGATTGGATACGAGCTAACGGGTTGCCAATTCGAAATCCGATATGTGGCCTCGAATTAATTTCCATTTCCGAAAAAAAGGATATTGAACCCGATAATTATTTGGTTTAAACAAAGAGTTGGGCTTTGGGAAGAAAATGAAGTCAATACTATTAATATAAACTACTTAATAAGCCTTATATTTTTTATTATCGTAATAATTCATGACAGTCAAATTACGGAGACCAACTGCTAGTTTAGATAGTCACGTGATGTTGGTTGCCTCCGTACGAAGGAAACCGCACGGCCGCACGTGCCACAGCCTTATGCCGATAAATGGACACGCCACAGGTCCTCACCCTTCCACCGTCGCCGAGTTCGGAGTACGAGAGAGGCGAAGCGGGAGGAGGCTCCCGCCCCACCGAATCGGTCTCTCTCTCTCTCTCTCTCTCTCTCTCTCTCTCTCTCTCTCTCTCTCTCTCTCTCTCTCTCTCTCTCTCTCTCTCTGTGCCTCCCGTGTAGATCTCCAGGTAACTGAGCCTTTCCTTTCCTCTGCTCGTTTCTTGCAGAGATTTCCCGTTTCGTTCAAATGATCCCTTGATCTGTTCCATTCCTCCGCATCTGGGATCGCCTCCTTGGATCTTTGATCCGTTCTCCTCTCCCCCTTCCTCCTTTCCTCTGCACTTATTCTGAATCGAAACCCGTATCTTTGCATCTTTTGACGTCCGTGTAGATCTCAGAGCTTTCTTCGTTCGTGTTGGTTCAGAATCCGAATCCGGCTCCCGTTCTCGTGGATCCTTATTCGTACATCTTCTTATCTGCGTTACAAGATATTTTACTTAGATCTTGGATTGGATGTAACAGCTCGGGAACAATGGGGCTCACCTTCACGAAGTTGTTCAGCCGCCTCTTCGCTAAGAAGGAGATGAGGATCTTGATGGTGGGTCTTGACGCTGCTGGTAAGACGACCATCCTCTACAAGCTCAAGCTCGGAGAAATCGTCACCACGATTCCCACTATCGGTGAGAATTATTTGTCTCCCTATTTTTTCCTCCTATCATAATTCCAACCTTGACTGGTATACTTAAAATCACACCAATTGGTCTGCGGGTGTGAGGCAGTGATCCATGAGGCTTTTGGAAAAGAATGACTTTGTCTGCAACGTTTTAAATGGTATAGATATAATTTGCTCAGTTAATAAAGTTTGAGCTTCTTTAGGCCTTGATGGGATTCTTACACTATTATATTTTTGTTAGTTATATTATATTTTTGTTACTGTGTTTATATATATATATATATATATATATATATATATATATATATATATATATATATATATATATATATATATATATATATATATATATATATATATATGTATATGTATATATATTGTATATGTATATGTATATATATTTGTATATGTATATGTATATATATTTGTATATGTATATGTATATATATTTGTATATGTATATGTATATATATTTGTATATGTATATGTATATATATTTGTATATGTATATGTATATATATTTGTATATGTATATGTATATATATTTGTATATGTATATGTATATAGATTTTGCATGTATATGTATATCTGTATGTATGTATGTATGTATTTATCTATATACATGACATTTTGTTGTTCTATCCTAGTGAGGATTGGAATTCAGGCTATCAATAGAAGGATGAATTTTAATTCTATGGACATTCAATGTTGATTATTATTATTGTTTTTTGTATGCACCTAAATAAGTGTAGGGTTTTTTTCATTGGTTAGAATTTCATGACTAGTTATAAATCCTTGTGCAGTTTTTGTTTTCTTTTTTGTTTAATTCTTTAATTTTCCTAAGGTACTTCAACTCTATCTATGTCCCTTTATTTGGATCACCAGTCATATTTAAGTTTCTTATGGCACCTCTCCTCAAAAGAATAAAAATGTAATTGTGGCAATGAGTATTTGATTATGCATTCAATTCACGTTTTGTTTTGGAGAAGGGAGTCAGGGACAGTGGCAATGCCGATGAGTCTCTTATAATACTCTCTCTTTTGTTGGCAGCTTGAATTTGTTTTCAAGTATTCTGCATTCAGTAGGGCTCGTAGTACTTAATGTTACTCAAAAGTAATGAATCATTTGGGTTGAACTAGTTATTTAGTGTTTCAATGCAGGGTTCAATGTGGAGACTGTGGAGTACAGAAACATTAGCTTCACCGTTTGGGATGTTGGTGGTCAGGACAAGGTACCATAATGCCTGATGTAGGCAATTATTTGACATGGAAAATTTGGTTGAATATATGGGTGTCATTATAATTCACTGCAGCTTGCAATGCCAAACAATTACTTGACAAACAAAATTAAAGAAAAAAAAAACCTTTTCTCCTTGACATAGATATGCATCCAACAATTACTTGTCAAACAAAAGTATTACCTCTAACAATTCCTTCTGGTGATACGATCCTTGGACAACAGATCAGACCCCTTTGGAGGCATTACTTCCAGAACACACAGGGCCTTATTTTTGTTGTTGACAGCAACGACAGAGATCGTGTTGTTGAGGCAAGGGATGAACTCCATAGGATGCTTAATGAGGTAGTTCCTTCATTTGGTTATGCCTCTTTTGAGCTCTTTGGGTTTTTGTAATGTCATTGCCTACAAGTGATAAAGCCAACTATCCCTGCTCGCAAAAACTTGTTATCTATTTGCTTTTCCTACTTTAGTATCAGACTTGATACATAAACATGTGCATATCGATCAGACATTAACATCATAATTTGTATTTGAATTCTCACTTGGTATTGTAGGACGAATTGCGGGATGCTGTTTTACTTGTTTTTGCAAACAAACAAGATCTTCCAAATGCAGTGAATGCTGCTGAGATCACCGACAAGCTTGGTCTGCATTCCCTGCGCCTACGACACTGGTATGACACTTTGCTTTTGCTAAGTTTAGAGTCTACTGGTGAACTTGTTCATTTGTTTGTCAAATCACCTTGTCATGATTGATAACTGTTAAAATCAAATTCACAAGATTGTAGATGAAGTTGAGCAACAGTGGCATTTTCATTTTGTTAGATTACTTATAGATACAATTGATATGTAATTAATATGATCACGCCATAAAAGAAGAAATTCCTTAATTGCCAAAGAAAAAGAACATTTGCTTATGATTGCTCAAATTATCATTAGTGAAGATTTAGCAAGCATACTTAGAGAATTTATAGATGAACCACATATAGTCATATTTATGTATGCAACTTCTATAACTATCATATATAGGCAACTATTGCATGAAAAGAATCTTTTTTGTTCTCTTTTTTTTTTTAACAGTTTGAAGAATTCAGCAATAACCAAGCAAGACAACAAAATTTTGTAGATGTTCATAAAATATTTGAGACTGAGGAGGCCCCTGTCCTCTCTAACTTGACATATTAATTATGATTGTGTTCAGGTACATCCAGAGCACCTGCGCTACATCTGGTGAGGGTTTGTATGAGGGGCTTGATTGGTTATCCAGCAACATTGCCAGCAAAGTATGTTTTCTGATCGTCTTTCATGTTCTCATCTATGCTTCTAGATTTTGGTTCTTCATGCATGCATGATTTCCTTTGACATATATGATTTGAACAAGATTTACTAGCTTGTACACGTTTCTTACATAACTGAAACATATTCTACCCTCCTAAACGTTTATTTGGTATTTGTTTATCAGGCTTAAATTGGCAGGAGGTGCTGCTTGTCGATATATTCTCCCTTTATATCAGTGCTGGAACAAGAGAACCATCAGAACTTTCAGAGTAATTGTGTGTATTATTTCACATCAGCTTCTTGAATTTTAATACCATAGATTTTGCACGTTTGAAAATATAAATTTCTAGGCTACATTGTGTTTTCTAAATCCACTTTTTATCGCTCATTGATATCATCTCAATAGTTACTAAGCCTGCTTTTCTCTACTTTTTGGTGTTGATGTTGATTCTTTGGCATCGCATAAACTCACATATGTGCTTAACAACTTGGTAGGATGTTAGAGGATTTAACTGCACTAGAGTTGTCCGGTTCTTTAGATTGTTTCATGCCTTCGGTTAAGTTTCAAGGGAAGCAGTTCTACTTATGATGCCTTTAGAGTTCGGTCGACCTGTAGATGCTCGATGAGGATGTGGATCGTAGAGACTGTTATCTAAACAATGCAGGAACATACGGCACAAACACACCCACAAGTTTGATGCAATTTGATTCAAGATTTTCTGGTCCAGAGCAGGCAACGATCGGATTCATGGAGGACAATCCATGGGTTCATCGTAGTCAACCTTGAGCTGCTTCACCAGCCTTTCATTGTGTTCTCCTCTTGAAGCTAGAACTTGATTCAACCCTAGAATATAAACAAATAGGAAGCAGGAATCAACAATGTACCACTGAGGTTATGAAGTTAAAATGAATGAGATTTAAAATCCTATAAACCTAGTTCTATAGGAATTTTTTCTTTTGTCCATAAAAACACATACTTTTTTTTTTTTTCATATCTAACCCACACACATAAATGTAATCAAAGAACACATTTGGAAATGCCCTTGCATATCTAGGAGGCTGACTAATCTCCCCCTTTACAGATCTTAGCCACCAAATATTTCCAAGTGTTGGAGGCATCCTGCAAAGTGCAAGCCATATCCCTGCCCCTAAAGATGTAAACAAGTGGGATAGTTCTCTTATTGTCCATTCTCCACTGCTTCCCATACTGATCAGTGCTCTACAGAAATTTTCTCAAAGAAATCACTAGGTAATCCTCTATGTTGCATGAAGGAGCAGAGAAGGAATGGACCAATAAATCTTAGAAACAAAACCTGAACCTGACCAAAGTTGAGGCACTGTTGTCTTGCCTCAGACGGCCAACAGAATCTGATGCTTATATTGCAGGCCTTTGATTGCTCATGCTGTGGACCACGGTTTCAGCCACAAAGCTGTTACATCTGCCCTGATTCTGATGGCTGCTTGAGCGATCAGTGATCAGTAGAACCATCTACTTAAACCCAATGGTAACTGAAGTCTCCAAGAATAGAAGTCTTAAAGAGGAACAATACTACATTAATACAAGAAACAAGTCTAGTGGTTCTTTCGCCTGAGTTCGACATAAATGATCTGATGGTACTTGTTGTTAATGTCTTTACAGTCATTGGCATCCAAGCAGTCCTGCTCAAGATTCTCATTTAGGTATCCAAACACCAAATAAGCAGGGTGCCTGTCTTCATCATCATCATTGGCATTCAGGATGTCCAGCTCAGGATTCTCATTTAGGTCTTCTATGACCAAATAGTCTGCTAATTTATTTGGAGGATCCACAGTACCTTCTCCCAGAAACATATCAGTGGGTAAACCATCCTGATTAGCCAAAAGCTGTTGAAAAGTAAATTTCAGTTGTGTTAGTACTCTCCAAGAAGGTGTGTACAGATAGCAGAAGATAGTCCATCAATATAGAGCATACTGGCAAGACCAAACATAGAGATGAGATGTATAGATATGCCTTTGGCAAGAGCAAAGATAGATATGAGCACCTGATGCATGTTTGTTATCGCAGTATCGATATGGATGATAACTACTGCACTTTCATTTTTTATCGTGAAATTGTGAGAGCAATTAATATGTCCACAAGAGTGACAAAAGTCTCATGTATAATAATGGAAAAGACAGCACTACCATATAGAAGAAAATATAACATATATTTCTTATTCAAGTTCAACTACTTCTGGAAGAGTGCTTACCTCCTCAAGATCCCCAAAAAAACTCTCGATTGCATCATTATCATCAGCCTCCAGATCTGAAATACAACTCACATCAGAATTGGTATTTTCATCAGCCATTATACATTCTCAACCTAGAGATAAGAAAAATCTCTGTTTCCCTGTGGAAATTCTATACTACACAATCAACAAGAGAAATATAGGGTACTTATATGCTTGAAGAAGGTATTCGCTTACTCGCGGGCTATTTTAGTTTCTCATATATTGTTATTAGGTACAGCCAATACTGAATCTTAGTCATAGCTTTTTCATCGGATGCAAGAGTAACTAATCATATTTATAGCTATCACGAATGACAAATGGTCTTCTTTCAGATTCATTTAAGTAATAAATTTAAACATTGATCTTTGGGTGGATATTATCATATACGGACGGACTTCTATGCAATGAGAAGGGCTAGCAGTTTAGATCTCTAACTCACCGCAAGTAGGTTTAACCAATGGTCATGTGACCTACCATGAGACGTGCCCTACAAGATTATCTCAAAATTTCCTACTCATTTCATATCATCACCACATATCAAAAAGATCCAAAGGGTGATGTATTGAGAGTAGCCACAGAAACAGAGTAGGATTAGGTTATATGGTACTGGGGACTGAATAAGGATGCATTGGATCTATATTGGCAATGGTGTTTATGACTAACCAAAACCATTAGTGAGAATATAGGTAAAGGATTGAACCACAATTAATGAAATGTTTACTTTACTAAATTGCATTCTGAAATTGGTAACGATTATTTATTCTTTTGATGGAGAAGAAGAGAATCAGTGCACTCATTACAAGGAATGAAAATGGCCCAATTTGCAGCATGAATCATTCTTGAATGTGTACATTAGCTAACATTGAAATTAACTAGATCAGTGCACCTTCACTATAATCACAAAGTCCACCATATGACTGCTTAAAACATGCAACAAGGGTTAATATATCATTCAAAAGAAACACATAAAGCAACTTGGATACAACAAATAGAAACACCTTGAGCTGCAGAACTGCCGGATACCATGAGACCGAATTCTGTAAAAACTATTGCTGTGGCCTCTACAGAATAATCTTTGTACTACAGTAAACCAGCAGATGTAGTGTTTACAACAACAACCAGTTTAGCAGTAGATTGGAACACTTTTGTTGCATGTATACTCAAACTACTCGATTCTCGATAAAGAGGTAAATGAACTCACCAGTCTCCCATCAGCCCATCTCCCTTAAGATCACCTGTACATGATTACTTAACAGACTGCAAAACAGAAACCAGATTGCATGTGCAACACAAACAAAGAGCAAAATGCTAGGCTACTTGTCAACACAAAATGTTTGCATCAATTGTTAATGATCAAAAAAGAAGCTAAGGGAAGTCTATTTAGGGTGAACATCTTTTGGTACACTACTGCTCATGAGATATAAATGGTATGTAGAGCAGATTATAATGAAGCTAGATTATGTTTCATGAGCTCTTCTACTTCACCCAGCAGAATCATCACCATCTCTGCACTGCCTAATGATTTCTCCAGCAACATTCCTCTCATTAATTTGCATTGCTATAGCTAGTAGAGAGACTTATACTTCTGAGACAAAACCATGCTTCCCTACCTCAGGTCTGCTTCACAGCACGCTCGATCCAGAGTGACACAAGCTTGCTAAGAAGAGTCGGCTCCAATTCCTCTAAGCCTGTCCACCTCCCACCCCATAACCCCTGCCCTCACCAGGCTCCCAATTGTCCTCCAAGCCAAGCCCAAATCTTTCCTCCAGTCCCCCCTCGCCATCCTCTTGTACAGGTAGCTCTCGAACGTCATCCTCTGCACGTACTCATCTGCGCACAGTTCCACCAGCGCCTCGCGCCCGGCGTTGCTCCCGTAGAACACCTGCTGCAGCAGGTCCAGGAACCGGAACATGCCCCTGTACTCATCGTCCCATTTCCTCAGGTACTCTGTCTTGAGGTCGGCTTCGGTCACCACCCCCCGCTCCTTCCACGCCCTCACGATGGCCTCCCCGCACATCCGCCCAGACTTGGCGGCGAAGTAAATCCCCTCGCCGGAGCACCGGGTGACGTACCCGGCTGCGTCGCCCACTAGCGCCGCCCGCCCCACCACCCGTCGCGGCCTCGGGTGCTCCGGGATCGGGTGCGCCTCCACCCGGATCACCTCCCCGCCGGCTATCTTGGGCCCGGCCCGGGCCCGGATCGCGGCCTGAAGCCGCTTGATGTCGGGCTTGGCGGCGGAGGTGCCGGTGCCGACGGCCACGTGGTCGCATTTGGGGAAAACCCAGGCGTAGAAATCTGGGGAGACGTCGGCGCCGACGTACATCTCGGCGAGGTCCTCGTAGCGGGACATGCCGGCCGGGGGGAGGCGGATCCGCTCCTGGAAAGCGATAGCGGTGGTGTAATCGCCGGCGGAGATGGAGCGGGCGACGCGGCTGTTGGCTCCGTCGGCGCCGATGACGACATCGACGGCGAGGGCGGAGGGGGTGCCGGCGAGGGAGCCGGGGGTGGAGGGGGAGGCGGTGTAGTGGACGAGGTAGGGGTCGGAGTCGGATGAGGGGAGGCGGATGGAGGTGAAGAGGCCGGGGAGGAGGCGGGCGCCGGCATCGGCGGCGCGGCGGCGGAGGAAAGCGTCGAGGACCTCGCGGCGGAGCATGGGGATGTGCTCGTGGGGGCGGAGGGAGCGGCCGAAGTCGGCGGCGCGGTTGGAGGGGGAGAGGACGCGCATGCGGGTGACGCGGCGGTCAACGAGGGAGGATGGGAGGTCGAACTCGGACAGCATGCAGAGGGGGATGGCGCCGCCGCAGGGCTTAGATCCCGAGGGGGCCCGCTCGATGAGGTAGGTCTCGATGCCTCCGAGCGCGAGGGCCTCGGCGGCCGAGGCGCCGGCGGGGCCGCCGCCAATGACGGCAGCCCTAAGGGGGCGGGCGGAGGATGCGATGATGATGGGGGCCTTGGGAAAGGGAGGCGGTCGTGTTTTGGTGGTGGTGGTGCGGGTGGTTTTGAGGGGGAGGCCGGAGGTGAATGGGGAGGAGAGAAGGTAGTGGCAAGAGGCAGCCATCGGTGGCGGAGCGGAGATTGTGGTGCTCAGCTTGGCTTCTTCTCGATTCATCTCCTGAGTGCGACTATTTTGAACTCAGGAAACGATTCCGGGTTCCGGGAAACCTTCCCTGTCTCGCCCGAGACACGAAACAAACTCTCCTCCCGTCGCACGGGCCGCACGTTGCGGCTGACACAAAACGCAGTGGCGATGCCCACGAGACTCTCGGTGTTGTGCACACCCAAGAGGGGGTAGCGTGAGAAGGGGGTCCACGCGGGATCCGTGAGTCGTTCGTAACTCGGTCGGTCTGCAACACGCGATACGAAGGCAGTTTTCGGTCGTGGTGAGGGCGAAGAGTCGGCGTCCGTCCCGTGACAAAGCAGTCTCTCGGCACGTGGCTCGTCGACTCAATCAAGGTAAGTTAGTGGGTATAAGTTAGACGTAGTGTTAACATCATGGTTATCTTAATATTATTTTCGACCGATCAACAATACAAAACACTTGTTGACGCTTAGATCGATGTGACGTATACCGCCATCTTTAACATGTTTCTATCCCTCATATTTCAATAAACTTGTCACATCATTTCCATATGCAGCAATGATTTTGGATTGAGATGATCTAATGGTCATAGTGATGTGATGCTTGAGATTTACATCCTGTAACATCTCAATTGATGAACTAAAGGTGTTGGACAGGTCGTCCATATCCAACAAGTTCTGTAGCTATCCTATCGGAATCACTTAGGAAATGGGTTAGAAATATGTATTTATAGTTTGATTTTGAGCAACAACTACGAATCATACATTCAAAGATGAGGATTTTTTTACTTAATTATTTTTGTACATACATTCTTTGACACCTTATCCACCTATTTGGATCACCCAAAGCTTCTGATCACTCGATCGCTGATGATTCTAATCGCTCGATCTCGACCCTTCATGTTGATCACAAATCAAAGGATACATCACGCTGATGCTTATTATCACTCGATCCCAGACGTTCATCTTGATCACAAATCCGATGGACGAACCAGCCCGACGCGAGCCCTCCGAGCCCGACCGGCCCATGTCTTCTCCCCACCGACGTTAGCCGTCGTCGTAGCCACAACTGACCTCCGCCTCAGCCACAACTGACCTCCGCCTCAGCCCCTCTAGCTGGGCCTCCCAGTCACTCAAGCCCCCGTTGCGCTGTGCCAGGGCTCGGCCCCCCGCTTCATCTCCTGAGGACTTATATAGCCAGGTGTGTGTGTGTGTGTGTCACATAGAGAGAGAGAGAGAGAGAGAGAGAGAGAGAGAGGGGAGAGCGGATTAGCGACAAGGCGGTCATACACAAGCAATGCGGATTACCATACGATTCTCGGGAAGATAACAGGTAAAAGGAAAGGACAATGGAGGGCGATTTCGGGCTTTCATCTTCGTCGCTCGTGCTGGCCAGATCATCACTTGGGAGGCTTCTAGAATGATTCCCTTCTCACTATGTGTGTTAAGGGCGAATTGTTGTTTGACATCCCCTTATTTATTTTTTTAAAAAATAATATTTTATTATTTATCATCTTGGTATTATTAATTTTATTATTTTTTCATCAACAGCATGCTCTCTGTCAATGAAGAAAAAAAAAGGGTCTAATATATTTTCATTAGATATTTGATTTCAGATATCAATCATAAGTATAAATTCTATAATTATATTATTATATAAAAATTAAATATTAAAATTAAAATTAAATAATAATTGATTAAGATCAAAACTATATACTTTTCGGTATCATTTAAAAAAAAAATTATTCGATCTACCTAAATACTAGACTCAACTGTTAACGGATTCGAAAGTCATTCACATTGATTATAAAATATGAACTACGAAAAATTAAGAATGAATATGTAATTTTAATTTTGGTATTTCCTTCTTTTGTAAGTTAGAACAGAAGATTTAGGAGAGTAATTTCAATTAAAGTAATCTCCTAAATAATCATATCATGATTAATTTTTTTTAATTGATCAATAATCATACTTAGAATCTAATCAAATCTATAATATATCTTATCTAATTATATAAAGTCACATAATAACACCACTAACCTAGCTTTTTTCCTTCTTTCTCCACCATCTCCTCATTGTCTGCCTCTCTCATCCTTCACCTTCGCTACCTCTCCTCTGATGCTTTCTCATTCCTCTTCGTCTTTTTTTCATCCTTTGCTTTTAGCTTTGCCTCCTTTTTGTTATGTCCTTCTCATCCTTCACCTCCCCTTTATCCTCAACCTCATTGTATTCCTTCTCATCCTCTGTTGTTGATGTGTTCGTGGGTGTTACCATTGTGTTGCTACATTGTTGGAAAAAGATGTCATCATGATTTCACTGAATCCTTGGCAACATCGATAAACCCTCGATTGCATTAGTGAATTTTTCACTACATTCATAATATGTAAGGTTATGTGACTGTCTCATATATGACTATTGTTAGTGTCAACAACTTTATGCCGCGTCTCGAGGCTCGCACGGTTTGGTTCAGGTCCGAATGAGCAGGGATCTCGTTGGACAGACTTCGGGATGACTGAGGTGGTCGGCTTCGGTGGTCCCATCGTGATTGGGTCGCTGTTTCCTCCGGGAAAGAGGTTCCGTGTCTAGGCATTCGGTGGAGGGGCACTTCGTCTTCGTCCCTCAGGTCGGGTCGGGGAGCTCGACTCGACCCCTCCGACGATCAAGTTAGTTCACAATCTAAAAGGGGATCTCTCTGGGGTATTTTTTTCCTCCTCCATTCCTCCTTTGGTGCGAGGGTTTTTATATGGAAGATTATCGCTGTTTGATGTGCCTGCTTGCAGGGAGCAGGATCGTACTCCTGGTAACTTCTGACACCGGTGTGGGCATGGCGTAATGGACCGAACTTGTGCAGGATGTTAATGTGCCTCGGTCGACGTTCTGGATTGTTTTCGCCAGATGCTGTCAGGTCAGTTGAGGCGCAAGGTGTCATCCAGGGCAGCTAACGTCAACCTGGGTCTCATCGTCATTATTGCCCTCATCAACTATGTTGTCAGAATGTTCGTGAGAGTCGTTATTGTGTCACGAAACTATTAGAGCAAAATATTATTGTTACGTTGTTGAAGATTTAGGAGAATCATCGAAGCTTTAGGTGCATCAATGAATTTGTCGCTGAATCATTCGGTAAAGTTTTCGATGAATGTGTCATAATATTATGAATAATTATATATTATTATTAATTTTGAATATCAAATCATCATTGCATAATCAATCTTACAATCTTTATTATAATTATATTTTAGTTGAGTTATGAAAGTGAATTAATAAGTCAGATCTTACAATCCTACAACATGTCAAATTTCATTAATCATTTAAAAAATAATATTAGTCAATCTTAAAATTATGTTATGCTAGTCTTGTAAAAATTTGAATAGATTTTATGAAAATATTACATTCGATTTTGGAACTAAGTTTGACTCATTCATAAATACACTGCACAAGTGTCTAAAACACAATTAGTTAAGCCACATCCTCTGCCTAACCACAGTTAATGATGTCATCTATTTGAATCAACGACAAATCCAGTTGGAATCACTAAGGAGAATTGGCTGGCAATAAACAGTTCACAAGCGACTACTGTCAAAGCCTAATATACGTGCAGCAATCGAAGAAGCCATTAAGCTCGGTCTGTGACCGATTTAACTTTGTTCCCCAATCGCAAGGCGGGTACGGGCAAGGGTAGCCGATAAATGGGTAGATTTGCTACGCAAAAAGGCCCGACGAAACGGATAAGCCTCACCGTGCGCTGACGCCATCCGTCGTCCGCTTCTGTGCTGCGGGTAGGAAGACACGTGCAGGATTACCGGCCCTCCCGCCCTCTGCAGGTGACGACAAGTGCGAGCCCAGCGCGAGCGCGATGGACGGCTGAGGGACGCCCGGAGCCGATGCGCACGCGTCGGCGCAGAGCCGACGCGTACGCGTTCTCGGCTGCTTTGCTCGATCGACGCAAGATGGGATTCCTATCCTTCTCGACGAGATACATATGATCAGCGATCCGGTCCGTCTCGAGCGGATGCAACTCATGAGTCATTCGCATACAGGATTTGAGGATTTGTAAGTAATGAATAAGGTTTTTCGATTAGTGAATTTTCAAGTTCGTGTGTGGGTAAAGGAGGAATTGTGTGCTCTGCTCTTTTATCAGGTCACATGCCCCTGGAAAAGGCCGCGGAGCAATCATAGAGTTCGCGGGAGCACGGAAAGAGGGTCAGAGGAGTCCACCTCACTCACTCTCTCTCTCTATCTCTCTCATGTCGTAGCCATCCCTCGTCATTTTGTTACGGACCCTTTTCTCGTTTACTGTCTCTGTTCTCGCGTCCTGTCTTTGTTCCATGTTCCTGGTCTCTATGAAAGCTGAAGGCTTCTGAGGGATCACCCCCTCCGTCATCTCAGAGCCGAGGAGAGGCGGCACGAGCTTGGGAACCAAGCCGGTTGAAGTTGGCAGGGGATAGAAAGGTGCGATTTTTCCTCCGCTTCTTCTTCATCTTCCCTAAAGTTGTCGCCTTTTCTTGTTTCTGCTTGTCACTCTGTATCTGTTCTGGTGGACATCTCTGTGGCTTTTCTCTACTCGGTGTCGGTGCTTCGAGGGCAGGTGCTTCTCCGTGCCCTCGGTTTCAGTTGCTTCTTGGTGCTTTTCCGACTTGTTTGGAGCTCTTCGGTGGATCGGCGGTTGGGGTTTTGGAGCGTCGGTTTTGTCGGCTCTAATGACAAAGAAAGGCGCTTTGATTAGCCATTCGCCTCTGCTTTCCGCTCTTCAATTCAAGTCTTTGTTCGTTCTACGATCTTAGATTCAGGCCATCTTTGATTTATCGCCGTTTATCTCCTAAAATTAGCGAGCTTTTCCTTGTTTTCTAGTTTCTATTCTTGCCTGTAAGAAAAAAGACAGATTTTTCGCGGTTTGGTTCTTTATCTTCCATTTCCAGTGAAAAAAGCGCGTTTCTTTGCTTCGGATTTGGATTCAGCATCCACACACGTTGCAACCCCGTCAAGTCTCCGTTTTTATTAGCCTAGACAACCTCGGTTAGACGGATGGGTGTCCGAATCCCTCGCCCTGTTGTTCCTGAATTATTTTTCATGGTCTGTCTCTCAATTGCATGATTTGTCGTTCATCCTCGATCGAAAACCTCCATCCCTCCGTTTTGATCTTGTCAGAATCTTATCAAAGAGCTGACCGGGAATTTGAATGTTCCAGGTGACTATTTTGGTTGTTGTTTGTCCGCTGAAATGGATTTCTTTTTGTGTGTGTGAAATTGGTTTATCAGACCACTAAAATCTAATTGGTGCTTCCCCCTTTGGCAAATCTGCTTCTTTCCTTGTACAATCCGTTCTCTTTTAGTGTGATAGGAAGGAAGTACAGTCCGATCTACTTTCTTTACACCTCTTATCTTTCTGTTCATGTTGGATCTGATGCGGTCGCCTGTTGTGTTGCATGTTTACCATCTCAATTTGGTTCAGTTTAGTGTTTGTCGATCATGTAAGAGGTGTAGGTGCAGAACTGTAAGTAAGGAGAGAGAGAGAGAGAGAGAGAGAGAGAGAGAGAGAGAGATGACACTACTTAGTGGTTCTTATGGTTGTTCTTGCTGTTGACTGTTTGTATAGATCTGGGGGAAAGAATCAATCAATCTTTTCATAGTTCGTAATATGCTTTTACAATCTGCGAGTGATTGTGTCACATCTGTTTAGCATCATTATTCCGAAAGAAATGAGAAAGGTTTGCTTTGATTTCATTTGGCTGAAACTCTAATCGTGTTAGTGTCGATCTATTCTTGCATGAGGTTCCCGCCTGCCTGTGGTTCAGGAATGGTTGATGAACATAGCCTTTACCCTTGCAAGCAGAGAGGTTGTGTTAGATAAATATGATGTGATTTCTTCCAACCTAAATGGGAAGCAGCCATTAGTTTCTTCTTTTTGATGTATGTGTTTATCGATGTTGACACATGAGTTTCGTTAACATATCCTGTGATTAATGACTCAAATCAAGGCCATTGTTGTTCTTCATGAATACATATGCAAGTATATGTGTATATATGTGGTCTTATTGAAGGCCTCATTTGTTGCCGCTCTATTTAATGCATCAAATATGCTCCTGTTTGCTAAACATATATTTTTGTTGATGAACTCGTTTATGTTACTTGTGGAATATGTTTTGATTAGTTTCTTACATTAGATTCAATGCATGCATCTTTCATATAATAATGTATATAGAATGTCTGTTTCTGTAAGGTTCATCATCGTTTCATTGATACTTCTTGTCGTGCACCTTTTCTCAAGTCATAAAGGATATTCTAGCAAATACCAGATTGGTGCTAGCATGTGTTTATGTTTTAGAATAGTGATATTCTTGAAGAAATTCCAAACATTTCAGGTGCAGCATCACATGTTTTCTAATGCTCAAGTTCGCTGAATTGGTTCAGGGAAATGGGGAGTCTATTGGTTGAAGACATGATGTATCCTGGTGACCCTAATTACATGCAAATTTTCCCCTCCGGTGATGAGAAGAATATCAATTATTGTGGCTTCTATCAGCCTTCGATGGGTGAATGCATGATGGGAGAGGGAGATCTGGTTGATCTTCCACCGGAAAAATTTGCTGAGGCTGGTGATGAAGACAGTGATGATGATATCGACATAGAAGAACTCGAGCGACGAATGTGGAGGGACCGGATGCGACTGAAGCGCTTAAAGGAGCATCAACAGAGCAAAAGCAGGGAGCAGGGCGATGCGTTTAAGCAATGTCAATCCCTAGAACAGGCCCGTCGGAAGAAGATGTCTCGGGCACAGGATGGAATTCTCAAGTACATGTTGAAAATGATGGAGGTCTGCAATGCTCAAGGCTTTGTTTATGGTATTATTCCAGAGAAGGGCAAGCCCGTCAGTGGTGCTTCCGATAATCTCCGGGGTTGGTGGAAAGAAAAGGTCAGGTTTGATAGGAATGGACCTGCTGCTATAGCCAAGTACCAGGCCGATAACGCCGTCCCTGGTTCTGGCAGTGAGATTAACTCTGGAACTGCAAGTCCTCATTCATTGCAGGAGCTTCAGGACACAACGTTGGGTTCCCTCCTGTCTGCTCTTATGCAGCACTGTGATCCACCACAGCGGCGATTTCCCCTAGAGAAAGGAATCCCACCGCCTTGGTGGCCTACCGGGAGCGAGGAGTGGTGGCGTCAATTGGGCATTCCAAATGATCAAGGTCAGCCTCCGTACAAGAAGCCGCACGATCTAAAGAAGGCTTGGAAGGTCAGTGTCTTGACAGCTGTGATCAAGCATATGTCTCCTGACATTGAGAAGATCCGCAGACTTGTTAGGCAGTCCAAATGCCTCCAAGACAAGATGACTGCCAAGGAGAGCGCAACGTGGCTTGCTGTTGTTAAGCAGGAAGAGGACATGTATACGAAGCTGCATCCGGATGCATGCCCACCCCCGTCCTCTGGGAGTGGTGTCACTGGAGCCTTCTCCTTCGACAGCAACAGCAGTGAGTATGACGTTGAAGGTGTCGGTGTCGACGAAGGCAAAAGTGAGGATGTGGATTATAAGCTGGCCGCGGACAGTGATGCTTTCAAGTTAGTTGCTAGTGCAGGGAGTGGCAAGTTAGTTAGATCTTCTCCAATGAAGGAAGAGACTGATGTGGAGTTTGTTCAGAAGAGAACTGCTGCGGAGGCTGAACTGGTGATGAACCAGCGGGTCTATACCTGCGATAATGTGGTCTGCCCACACAACAGTGTCCACCATGGATTTCTGGATAGGAATGCCAGGAACAGTCACCAATACTTCTGTAAGTATCAGACTACTCATCCTCCAGGTATTGGGATGACCAACAACAGCTTCCAGGTGACTGAGAACAAACCTTCGGTTTTACCTTTGCCATTGAATTGCCAGCCAAATCCTTCTTCAATTGGGTCAAGTCTTAATCCAGTTAATATATCCGACTTGGATATTCCATCTGATGGTCAAAAATCAATCGATGAGTTAATGAACTTCTATGACAACAACATTGATGGTAGCAAGAACATGAACTTGGGAGGTGTGACCATGTTGGAAGAAGTTGGTGACCTCTTTGAAGAAGTTGGCAGGTTAGTCGAGCAATCACAGTACGGGCAGGAAGGCATGGTGCCATTTGAGCCAGAGCTTACTGACCAGCCTATTGAAGTGAGTGGGGACTTCAGGATAGGCTCTGGCTTTGACATGCCTGGAATGGATTACACCGATGCTATGCATGAGAGGATCGAGGATTCACAGAAGCAAGACAGGTTCAATTGGTTCTACTGAGGAACAGATAGGGTCTGGAATCATGTGTCAAGATGATGAGATCATCTCAGCAGTGGTGTAAGAGATCTTTAAATTCAGTTGATCTCCCTGTATCTAGTTAGTTGCAATCTTCCTTTTCTTATATCGTGTCCAGGACACATATTAGTATGTAGATTGTGCTCCCTAGGAGTTCTTGTGAGATGCTCCAGTGAAGCATTCCATGAGATTTGGTTAGGACTTGGAAGTATGAAGTGTGGGGTTTGTGTAGGCTGTGGTTGCTGATGGATGGATGTTTTGAGCTAATCTGTTTAATAGAAATCTGCTGTTTAGACTTTATGTTTTGCTTTGTTCAGATATCTGCCTCTTAATTAGTTTGTATCTTAGCTTTGGATTTCTACATAGTTGCTTTGAGGATTTGGATACTTTTTACTGCAGACAGTGAATGAATTTTGGTTTCATTGAGGTCAAAATAATGCAATGAAACAGTCGAATGCGATAGATTATCGGCTTTGTGTTTGTTAGTTCTTTCATTCACTTAGCAACCTTTATAGTTTCTTTGTTCAAGATTGTTGCTTATGTAAGTAACACCAGCAAATTCCCATTTGGCTTCTAAAACTTGGCAGCTTCTTGTGTGTTGATGCAGTGATCTCCATCCTCCATGCTTAGAAAATTTCTTTTTCCTTGATGTTCAGCAATGTTCATGATATGGTTCAACTTCTTGCCAACCAGAGTGTTGTATTACCTGAAGTTTTGCCAGGATAAGATAGGGAGAGATCAAATCCTAAACCTACCAAGTCTTGTCAACCATCATCTTGGGGTTGCTGTTTCTTGGTCACAGGTACCTGACACACCTTTTGGGAGTGCTGTCCATCTCATTCCACTTCTCCACTTGTGACTCTTCACATGCTTGCATCTGAGAGCCAAGCCACAAAGAGTACTGACTGAATCCACAGCTTTTCACATGGCCTCATCAAATTCTGATATATAGCCAGGAACATTGTACAGATGGCTAGTAGTCTTAAAGAGGCACATTCTGGTGATGTTGATGAGGAAGCTCCACTAACATCCAAGCCAGTTCTTATGGTTCTGCAGTCTAGGAGTCCAAAACATAGGTTACACAAGGCTGATGAACTTAATAATGGCTATTGATGAGATTATTATGCTTCAAGGAGAACATTAATTAGGATGTCTCTGTCCTTTGGGAGTGTAGGGAAGAAGAAGATGCCCTTTGGGTGTTCAGCAATGACTTGACTTGATTGGGGTCTCTGCTGTGGTCCATGGTGAGTTTATAGGACCCCTTGGCTGTATCAGAAGGGGAGAGGGTAAGATGTAACTCTTGGACTTGGTTAAATCTGTACCTGCTTGAATTAGTAAAGTTGCACAGGAATCATGTGACCAATTAGATTGGTGATGCTCTGAACCATGTTACTATGTTCTTCATTCATACTTGACTGCTGAATGATGATCGTGAGATTGCATGCTTATATGATCAAGATATTGGAGATAAATCCTGTCAGAAAATCCCTAACAAGAAGCACAAGATGGACATTTTTTCTTGGTAATTTGCTTGTACATGCACCACTGAGGATCTTTAGCCATGCTGAGATAGCCATGCTTATATGATCAAGAGATTGGAGATAAATCCTGTCAGAAAATCCCTAACAAGAAGCACAAGATGGACATTTTTTCTTGGTAATTTGCTTGTACATGCACCACTGAGGATCTTTAGCCATGCTGAGATAAGTGGGGAAAAAGATCTCCATACAAACCTTCATCAAGACAAAAACAGTTCCTCAAAAGAAAATATTGGTGTGGGTGGCACTCACTGGATACATCTCCCTTCTTGTCTCCACCAGCTTCCTGTAGTCCAACAATAATGGCAGTTTCACCACTTCCTCCTTATCTGTGGGTGTCCCAATTATTGGTGTTGCAGTTGTAAGTCCTTTTCTGCTTTCCTGGACCTAATGATCTGTCAATGTTGGTTCAGGTCATGAGAACTTGGACTTCATTCATGGTGCAACACTACTTGTCTGCAAATGCTTTGAAGCACTTTCCTTGTTGTCAACAAGTTTGGTTAAGAAATCATTCAGCACCAGTGAGAATAGGTTTCAACTAATGTCTCATTTCTGAACCATATTTCTGTGCTTGACATCATAAACTTCACAATTAATTGCAGGCTTGGAAGCCGAGGAGGGTGGATTGCGTATTGTATGCTGAAGCCTTCATCTTCGGATAGCTGAGTTCCAGAAGAACGTTGAACATTCCATCAGAGACAGTGCAGCAGCCTCTTTTGACCAAAGAGGTCATTCTCCCGTACGCTCGTTTTTGTCTCCAACCGTGTGATTGAGGCTCTCTGCCTAAAACCACACGTACCTCTGTATTAACAGCAAATGGTTGTCTTTTTGTCCTGATTCTTCTATTCAACTCTCTTTCTCTGTCTCTTAATAGATCCAATTGAACTTAATTTAATTAGAACACAATTTAACCCGAACCCAATTGAATCAATCGCTAATCCTTATTTAACCAACCATCTTAGACTCATATAATTTAGATGATATTGGGTTCAATTCAAGCTAAATAAGTTAAACTGATTCAAAATTATCTTGAATCGATCTAAACTAATCAAATCTGATTTAATTTAATTAATATTTAGATCAAAATCTAAAAAGTATGGGCAATGTGCTAGATTACATGACATCAGGCTAAGTTGAGCCGGCCGATGATTATGTATGCACTATATCAAGTTAAGTTAGCTCATAGTCCCTAATTGGTTGAGTTTGACTTCGGTTTAGTTTGTACGCTATTATCTAGCCTACGGGTTGTGCCTGGTTTAAGACTGATTTCACATATTTATTTATTAATATTGAGTCAATAAAACATAATAAATGATAACAGATTAATTTGCATTACGAGAAAATATCAAATATTGTATAAATCTAATAGAAATTAATAATAATAAAAATTTTAGAAACTGTATATGATATGAATAATCATGTTTTAATCCCAAAATAAAATTCTAAACTTTTAAAGGGAAAAAAAATTTAAAAACTTCATATAACATGAACAATTATAATATATTTTAACCAAATAATAAATTTTAAATATTTAAAGAAATCAAAGAAAATTTTTTCTTTTTCAAAAAAAAAAAAGTAACTTGTTTGGTGAGGAACGAAGAGGAATAATCCTCCCCTTAAATAGGAAGAAGTAAGCCTTTCATATAAGATACTTTTTATATTTATTTAATCATTATTTTTGTTTAATTTACTAACAAAAATGATATCATCCTACTTGGAACATTCAATAATTATTTTTCAAATCTTATTAAAAAATAAAAAATCATGTCTAAATTGAAGATTTGATTACATGCTGACTTGAGGAAGGGGTTGATCAAGAAACAGATGCAGCTTGATCAATTTTACTTCTTTCCTCTTCCGTGAAGATTGTGTTTCCAACTAATCACATCTTGCAGTGGACTTTAAACCACACCCTCTCAGCATCACCTGATTCAGCTCCACCTTGGATCTCTTCTCTAATCTCCTGCAGCTTTTCAAGAATGAAGATAAATCTTTATTGGAAACCACAGCAATAAAATTCACATTTGCACTAGCAAAATTTCTTCCATTACTTTCTCTTGGATTTACCCATATAATAATGGTTCACATCCCTGTTCTTTCCTCCCATTTGGCATCATACTTTACCCAGAGCCTAAAAAGATAGTCCAAGATATTTTATCTGCATAATTTTCTATATACAGTTAACCAGATTGACAAAGATTAATCCAATGTTCACAAAGCTGTTAGGACATCATGACATGAAATATGGAACCTTTTGACTACTTCAAAATGTCATTCAGTAAGTAGTTTCCTTGATGATGAAAATTACATCCTCAACAATGAGAACACCTGTAATTTACACCCCCCAAGATGCAGTAGAACGGAACAAGATACAAAAAAAGGGAAGGAAGAATTTGATGAGGAGAGTTTCAAGAGACTGACTAGCCTTGGTTGTTGATGTCCAGAATGATAGACTGCATGCACCTCTAATTTTCACCATTTCTTTATAAATTCGACTTTCATGAAACTGCACTTTTGATTTCTGCAGCCAAAGACTTTGAAAATAGGTGTTTTATACAATATGAAGTGGTCTGCTATTTTTAATGGAAACAATGAAACAATAAAAGAACAAAGTAGAAGAAGACATGCAAGGAATGCCAACCATGCCCTCCAGGAACAAAGGCTAGCAAATGGTCGAACTGCATGGAACTCCTCCTGTTCAGGCACTGGCTCTTCCAATTCTTCTTCTTCCTCTTTGTCTATGATCTCTTACCATACCACACTTTGCAAGTGGCAAGCCACTGTCCCGTTTCTTCTCTCCTTATTTAAAATCATGAGAAACCAGCGTCATATGGTGTATGCTTCAGGCAGAAGGTCTCAAGTGGCAAGCCACTGCCCTGTTTCTTGCTCAAGCTTCTCAACAAAAATATACTACATTCGCTGAAATGATGCCAGACTATAAGGAACACTATAGAATATCAAGTTATTTGTTTTATTTGGTTAGTGCTACTGCCTAGTTATGTTCTTTCTTTAGTTATTCTGAGTCTTGGAGATGCATGGAAATGATGGCAAAGCTGTTGACTCAGAATCAAATCCTGACTTCACCTTAAATCACTCTCTTAACCAAATTCTTAGGGGTAGTATCCTAAGCAAGTTTAAGGACAGAAAAAACATCATGTAGTCGGTCCCATATTGTTGGGATACTATTGGTTCTATATTTCAAACAGAATTTATGTAAAACCCAAGTTCATCAAGTGTGGTGTTCAAAAATATATCTTGATTCAACAATCAATTCCACTTATTGTAGGCTAGTTTACCTCTTACAAAGTTTAGAATTCCGGATCTCTAAGACCTTCCTAATCTATGTCATATGAAGAAAAGCAAACAAAGGTTAGAATACTGAATCAAGGTCAATGAATCAATTCATGAGTTCCTCTAAAACTGTGAGATTGCTCTACTAAGATACTAAATTAGATTGCGAACATTATTCTTTTCTGAACGAAAGTTCTGTTAACATCCATAGACCAGACGACTGAGATAAATGATACTGTTCCTTGACATCCAAAACAAATGAATCCGAGGTCTTTTAGGTCAACTGGAAGATAGGATGCCAAATTTTCGTGGAGAGAAATGCAAACCAAGTATGTAGTCGATTACTTCCATTGCAGTTTATGTCACTTTTAGAATAACATTCTGATATCTTAGCATCGATGTTTGATCAAATGTTCATGCCATATACAGCAAAAACAGGGGAACGCAAGTCTCCTTTAAGAGATGTATCAATCTGAATTTATCAAAACCATGTCAGTTTTCCAAAGTGCCTCCAGAGTTTTCTCTATGGTTCATTAAGAGTTTTGACATTGCCAAATCGTAAACATCAACCTCAATAGCTTCAGATTATGTGCTACACAAGAAAAAAGGAAAAAAAGACATCATAAACTCTTTAATTCCATATTATCATTACCCAAATATAGAAATAGCAATCAAATTTTCCTACAAAAAGGTAGATAAGAAAACATACCCGGAGATTAAATGTAAATAAATAAAGAAAAAGAAAAGAAAGAAATGACGAACTCCGCATCGACATCAAATAAAAATCTAAAAAGCAAAATTCCAAGTTGAAACCCAATCTCAGACACTGATTAGGCAAAAAAGACGAGGTCTTTACCTCAATCCCATCTCATGCACTTAAGATTTCTGAACAACAGTAAAAGGCACCAGGAGCAACCAGTACTGTCAACTACACGACGCGGAAACAGAATTCCAATAAAAGGGAAAAGGAGAACGGGCAAGGACGGCACATCGGGAATAAGAAGAGGAGGAGGAGGAAAACTGAGAAAGGAGAGACCTTGTTGTCGAGCATGACAGCGAAGAGGATGCCGGCGTTCTCCATGGACGTTCGCAAGTCGTCCAGGGTCTCGAGGTCTTCCCCTCCCTCAGGAACGGGCCCAATGTGCAATCGATCTTCATCTTCGCGCCTCCAGAGCTCCCAACGATCGAAGCCCTACAATCGAGAAGGAGAAGAGGAGGGACGCGGAAGAACAGAAAGCGAAGGAATCGATCGGGGAATGCAGAGACGACGAGCACGTAGGAAGCCGACGGCGAACGGCGAAAACGTCAAGATGGTTGTGACCTCTCTCTCTCTCTCTCTCTCTCTCTCTCTCTCCATATATATATGTATATATATATATATATACATATATATATACATACATACATATATATATATATGTATATTTATACATATATATATGTATATATATATAGGTTGATCGAGAGGTCCGAATGTTTAGGAGGAGAAAAGATACTCGTTAGTCGTCGCCCCACTGCTACCTGGCTCATGATTTGCGAAGAAGAAGCAGACCCGCTGCGGGTCCCATCCAATTTGCCCAAGGACGGGTCAGGTAGGCTAACGAGTAGAGAATGGGTGAGAGAATTTATATTTTTTCTGATTTTTGAACTTTTGGACACTGAAAATAAAAAAATCAATTATTAATATATTTTTATCTTAATTTTACATATATACCTATACAAACATATATACATACACACACACAACAACATAGGATCTTTAATTATAATTTCATATATATATATATATGTATTTATATTTATATTGGAGTGTCTTAAACACTTAACTACATGACTACCAAAGCATCATTCAAATGAAGTAGCTATGAATTTAATTGCACATCAATGGCAGATTATTTCACCTTTCTTCCAGAGGGGGGACACTTCTCTTCATGAATAAAACATGTTTCTTCCAAAAGATGGATGGATGTCATGTAACTTGTGATGCACTCATGGCATATGTTAGGAATCAAGGGAAAAGGAATTTTTGAAGTCATATGGGGGACTCTGTTGCCCACACCATTCCCTCACTCAGTTCTTCACCATTCCAGTCTGAATTGTTGTATGTGATTTGTCTGAAATGGTACACCTTTTTGAACCCATAACCTAACAAAAGGCATATCTCATTCTAATAAAGTTCATATTCCAGGAATATGTTACTCACATAGTGGAAGACACAATTAGTGGAGGAATGAAAGAAAGTGCTGAGTCATGAGCAAAGGAGATGCATTGTGTAGGAACAAAGGAATCCACTTCCAAGAACAATGTTCTTATTGCTCCTAGTTACCCAGGTGCCACAACTTGACTGGAGGCCTAAAATAAATTAAGCAGATTAAAGTTATAAAGTATTTAAAATTCTTCAAGCACAATGGAACCAGAACATGGGTGATAGAGAATGGGGACTGGGAGCAATACCTGTGCAAGCTCTGGTCTGAGGTGGAAGAAAAGAATATTTACTACAGCCATTATGGGAAAAAGCTGATCCCAAAAGTATAATTGATCATTGAATCAAAGGCACATCATTATCTGTTCATGAACCCACTTCATAGATTTGTTGGATGCTACAAAATCATGGATTACCATTTTCCTTAATAACACTGTTAAACAAGTTACAATAACTACATGCATCTCTCAAGATCAGGTGAAGTAATTTACCAAAGGCTGATTGCAGGAAACTTTTGGCCACAGCAGTCCCTCCTGTGAGAAAATAGAAGTTGGTGCAAGAGCTGTAACAAGTAAGGCTTGAGCATCCTTGTACCTTATGAAATTGAAACAAGAACAATATAATCGCACCAAGAAAACCGAGGAATAATAAGAGATTGTCATGCAGAGCCACATTCACAGATCCAACCAAATTAATATATGTTGACTCTCTTTCTCAGTCTGCTTCACTTTACCTAGTCTAGGTTTGTCCAAGACGATCTATCATCAACTCATTCTTTTATGATCAGTTGAAGTGATCAAACTAGAAGAACAAATTCTGCATACAATATCTTGCATAACCAAGATCTTGCTGAAACCATTTGACTAATCGATATTTTAGCCTTATATCATGTTTGGCTCACTGTTAAAGAATAGTGGTGTGATTTTAGTCCTTATAACTCGCCTGATATCAATATCATGGGTCAAGTTTCAAGAACTCATATAGTCAGATTAAGTTTGTATCTAGTTTACTCTCAGTTTCAATCAGTGGAGTGAGGCCAGACTTGACACTAAAAGCTGTACAAGTTAACTTGGTCAAGTTGTGAGTCAACTCCGATGATTTGAACTATGATTTTAAGCAATCCAATCAAATATTGGCCAACAAATGATGCACCAGTAGTCCAGAGAACATATTTCCTGTCAATATCCACATATGAAGAGTCAGTTGTATTATTGCTTATTTACCACTGAAGTTTTTTTATTCTTATGATTTGGAAGGTGGTTCCACAATGTGCTATGCAGAATGAAGAACATTTGAACATGTTGATGTACCAATCAAATGAACAAATGTACTGCAAACAATATATTCTCCCACAATCATAAAGTCGCAATCTAATGATGGTAGACCATATTTTGTGCCCAATCTAATCCTCATGCTAATGGAATAATATCGTTTGATAGCTAAAAAAATTCTGGATGTGACAAGGATCTTTATATCTTAGTTGAACAAATGGAGAAGAATATCACTGTATTTAAGATTCCTATCTTATTAATTAAGTCTGTCTATAAGCTGCAGGAAATCTCTATCACCACAATAAATTACAAACAGAAGAAGCATGGTAACATTATCAGATTTTCTGGGAAAAATATGTTTTAGAATATCTAGTTGTAGAGTGAAAGAATGTTAAAGCCATATTAGTAATAGCCTCAAAACAAAACCAAATACTCCATAAACTTATTGTGATAGCATGAACTAATCTCCATCCAACATGGTACACTATAGAAAAAACTCCATATCCATCTCGAGGCATGAGCTGACCAGATCTTTAATGGCAACCAGTTTCTTGTTAGACATCAGTTGCCATGCATAAAACTAGAAAATATTTGTCAATACAAGTTGATGATTAATTCCCACAAAAGCAGCATTTATAGGATAGTTCAATGCTTTGGAGTTTGTAGTCTAGAGAAGGAATACCTAAGGTGCTAAAGAAAGATTGGAAGTGAACTACTAGTCATGATAAAAGACCTTGCATTGTGGTCTTGACTTTGATCCTTACTCTTTGTTGATCCATGGAACAGGTTCTGTAGGCATAGAACATGAGTATTTATGCCTGTATTTGCATTAATATTTGCAATAGGTGCAAATCACATACACGTACAAATTAACATGAACATATGTGCGCGGATGCAAGGCTTACATCATACTACAAGCTGACAGAGAAATATCAAGTGGTGGAGGGAAATCAAGTGACCCAGGTGTTAGTGAGGAAATTAAATACCCAAATTTCCTTATGTTCTGTTCTCTTTCCTAAGGTCTTAGACCAACAATTGCTTCAGTGTGATGACAGCCGACCGATGAATAGCTTCCAGATTCCTATCTTCTTTTTCTTTCTGGATAACTGAATAAGTACCAAACTTAGTGGAGGAGAAAAAAGGGAATTGAATCCTTATTCTATGTTCCATTCCTTGCTTTCAAATGGTACATGGAGCATCATGTAGGGTTTTCTGTTCTTTGTAGAACAGAGGCATCTAGTTCTGCTTCTGGATGCAACTGGTCAAACAGAATTTTCAACCTTCTCCTACCAAATTAATAGAAGTTCTCTCCTACTGTAACTGATAAAAATTCCTCAATCAACTTTATGAACTATGTATCTATACCAATTGTAATATATTGTATAGTTCTAGACGTCCATGAGAACCAAAATAACGTAAACCAACCACTTAAGATGTCCCTTCAAATGAAGCTTCCATGTGTAAGGGACTGCCTGATTAAGCTACTACAACTAAATTAGGAACAAAAAAAAAAAGAATTGCTAGTTATCAAGATATTAGAAGTGTTAACTTTGGGTAAGAAAATTCTACTTGAGTATAAGGTTCCTGCTTTTTCTTACAGTGACTTTTGTATTAAAAGATACATATTTGTGGAATTATTCCTTTGGACGTGTGACAAGCTAACGCTGTCCCACAAAAGTTGCTAATGCATAATACAAATGGAAGCTCTAGCCTGTAAGAATCGACAACAAAAGTTCCAAGACAAAGTCCTCAGCTACTTAAAGCAGCATAGACAATCATTTTTGAAGCTGTGAAGTTTAGATCTATGGCTGAGTCTTTGGTTCAAACAACTACAAATTCCCTTTCCACTTGCCTCATAAGAAGCGGCTTGGAGTCATTCCTCATCACTTGACGAGTTGAAGCAACTCAAGTTCCTTAGCAAGAGCAGCATACATACCGTGCATGTCTTAGCTTTCAGGAAATATTGCATTGATAGTATAAAAGCAAACCAGTTTGTTAGACGTGAAAGCAAGGTGTCGGCAAAAAGGTTAGAGAGAAAAAAAAAATGAAAACTTGATAAGAAGATTTTTTTTCTGTCTGGTTTGTGATGTTCTCCTCTAATTTAATTTGTTTATAATTTTTTGTTTTTGAATCAGATGTTTCAGCATCAACCTCATCAAGGCCACAATAACCTCCTTTCTCCTAGGACGACATTTCCTTCAGAAAGGCAATTGTTTCTGCAAAGAGGAAATACTGCAGGAGAGCCAGGACTGGTTCTTTCAACTGATGCCAAGCCTAGACTTAAATGGAACCCTGAGCTCCATGAGAGATTTGTGGAGGCGGTGAATCAACTTGGTGGAGCAGACAGTGAGTATACAAAGTTACATATATGTCTATTATGTGCAGAATGTGCATGTGTAATGTAAGGTCATAATCTTGCAGAGGCTACCCCAAAAACAATCATGAGACTCATGGGCATTCCAGGATTAACTTTGTACCACCTAAAAAGTCATCTTCAGGTCCTAATTCACTTCTCAATTCCCTTCCCCCCACCCTCTCTCTCTCTCTCTCTCTCTGGCTGTCGTCATTGCATTTGAGAACTAATTTGCTATTATCGGGCTGTTAGAAATACAGGCTTGGTAAAAACCTCCTGGCTCAAACAAATACCGGAAGTACCAAGAATGGTAAGGCCAGCTTGTAGAGTCTATATTCAAAATCTCAAACTAGATAATGTGGTAAAAACAGTTTGTTTTACCTGCAGTTATTGGATGTACACTAGCAGCAGAGAAAACATCAGAGGGCAATGGATCATCAATGAACATCGCAGCCCCAACAAACAAGTAAGAAAACAGCAAATGCACTTTAGTTATTTAAAGCTGTACTGACCTCTGACTAATGGTACATTAGTTTCAGAACCATGCAGATTAATGAAGCACTCCAAATGCAAATTGAAGTACAAAGACAATTACATGAACAACTTGAGGTATGTTGTGAAGTCAATGATATCATACAATCTTTTTTAGCTTTCTCTTTTGCCTTTTTGATTTAAAATTGTAGTATCTTAAAGTTCTTATTCAGAAAGAAGAAATTATAAGAAAGAAAATTCCAATCATCTGAAATATTTCAACATCCATATAGATCAACTATCGTGAGCCTTAAAATTTCAGAATCAGATATCTTTTATTGATAAAGCATGAATGTCAAGTCCAATTACAGTTTTTTGCGAAAAATTTGAATGCACCCATACAGATGATTTCACCGGTGCATCAATATAAAATGTATGAACATAAATTGAATTGCTTAGAACAGAGATAACTCAAAAAATTGTAGTATTTGAGTTCCAGACTTCTTTCAGTTGCACTCGAAACGTACAGCAGCAAATACTGTAAAAAATGGAAAATTCAGCACTACCATGATCCTCTTGATATAGTAGAAACAAGAACAAGAGCAAAGCAATGAATTACAAAGCAATTCAAATCTTTGCTTTCAGTTTAATTTACTCAAATTTTGTTAGATTATGCTGATATAATGTTATGAAATATACTGTAAAGGTGCAAAGACACTTACAACTCCAAATAGAGGCACAGGGAAAGTATTTGCAATCAGTGCTAGAGAAGGCCCAAGAGACTCTTGGGAAGCAGAACTTGGGCTCCGCAGGGCTAGAAGTTGCCAAAATCCAACTCTCCGAACTGGTCTCTAAAGTCTCAGGTGAATGCTTCAGCGACCCATTTCCAGGTCTGGAAGAAAATCCTCGCCTGCATATGTTTCAACTAAACCCAGCTCAACTTGCTGATTGTTCAGTAGATAGTTGCTTGACATCGTCTGAGGGATCACAAAAGGAGCAAGATACACATGCTGCCATTATGGGATTAAGAGTCTGTCATCAAGATTTTCCTTTATACGTGAAACAATTCGGAGAGCACACCAGGCTTGAACAGACACAAAATGCATGGCATGGTGATTTGAGTGAGCAGAAGACTTTTACTTCATCAATTTTAAGAGATTCACAAAGGGCATCTTTCCCAATCCAGAGGGACCTAAACATTATACAAGCCAGTATTAAGCCTCAAAGAGAAATTAGGGACAGTGGAACTGTTCCTGAGGCACGAAAGAAGGAAAGAGATGATGAAGACATGTTTCTTGAACACACAAGCAGCAAGAGAGCAGCAGTCAAACAGGAGAGTCGAAAGCAATCAGATGGGTTTGAACTGCCATGTCTTACAACAGACCTAGAACTGAAAATCCATGAAGGCAGTGAAGGTGCTTCAAGTTGTAAAAAATTTGACCTGAATGGCTTCAGTTGGAACTGATATCTTAAACACAATGCCCATCAAAGAGAAAGATCCAAAGGAGTTGATTTATGAAAATCAACAGAGTCAGTCAATTCAGAAGATAAATTTTAGAGAACGAACTGAGGATGCTTGTAATGAATGAGTTCGAAGAAGAGAAAATGTCAAATGTTCGTAATTGGCACCATGGTGATGTAATAAGCAGCATTATCAACATAGCATTTGACTGGTAGGTTAGAAATTGCAATCCACTGGTGACTCATGTTATAAAATTGGTTCTGCTTGAGAAGAGCAAAGATGAGATATTTCCTTTTAATATAATGCAGAGAGGACTCTGAAAAGAGCTTTCACCACAATCCCACAATAATAGCAATGAGCCTTGCAACTTTATGATGCAATAATTCAAGGCGGATAAAACTCTCAGATACACATTTACCAGATCCATCAACCTATAGCACTTTGATTGGAAACTTCTCAAGACACTTCCAAGTGCCTTCAACTAAAGATTCACAAGAAGATATTGGACGAGATAGTATACATTCTAAACTTCTGCGCCCCTAGAAGAAGGGTAGAAATGCAGGAACCAACTTCTATAATTTACAACATTGATAGAAAAATCAATTCTAGCAATTGTTAGGCTCCAGCAGTAAGCATTAAATCTGAAGAAATTGTTTGGGGGGAAATGGGATGATTAGCTTTCTTTAAAAGTCCTTTCAATTTAGTGTCCTTTGATCCCTACAGCCGAAACGTGATTTTTGTTTACTCTACTCAAGAAGAAAATACATCATTTAATGGCACAATAATAGCAAGTTATTTTCTTGACGTCACAATCTCAAAGCATTCCGGGAGAATTAGGTCACCTTGGGCAGCACGAAAACTTTTGGTGTAAGAATTTACGAATGTGGATCTCTCCATCGAAAGATGATCTTTTTGACTGCATGTCGGAGCAGAAACGTACGTCGATGTTCCTCAGCTTCTTTCTCAAACCCTCCTCCCTTGACCTTCTCCCATTTCACGCCAAAATCTACCGCACCCAAAAGAAAGAGTCAAGAAGAAGCTTCATTTCTCACCTCGAAGAATCGAACGGTTGCGTAAAAACCAATCACAAACCAACGAATATCGAGAACAAAGAACTGCACATGGGGAGGAAACGTAGCGCACAATCCACGAAACGGTTGTTTTCTTTTGATTAGGAAACCGAATCGAATCTCCAATCGAGAAAGATATGCACCATAAAAATCTCGAGAAACCAAGAAAATTAAAGAAATGGCGAATTAGAGAGCAAAAAATTGAAGCGAAATAAGAAAGGAATATATATATATATATTTGCCATAAACACTAAACCTTAAACCTCAATAACTGTTGCCACATGAAAAAGGCTTTTTTCTTCTTTGTTATTTTTGTTATTATTAGTATAAAAATAATAAATCTCAAGCACCAAAATTTTATTGGTAAAATACAGAATTTGAGGAGAATGAAATTATTAGATAGTTTGACTGATAAAGATTTTATTATCTTAAAAATAAAAATAAAAATAAAAAATATTTTATTTTAAAATTTTAACAAAAGTTTGTGGTCACTCAATTTGTGAGAGAGTCAATTAATGGAGTCCACCAGTGGCTCATGAGAGGGATGTTAAAAGCATATACTGAATCTTTCCTAATAGATTGAGCTTTCAAAATTTTGGATCACCTAATTTAAAACCTAACAAAGTCAACCAATGAAGCCCATGAGTGTCAACATCAACAAAGTCAATGAGGCAAATCCCTGGTAGAAGTAGCTCAACTCCCAAGCAACAGTTGCAGTCAACAGCAGAAAGGTGCACTTGTGCCAATTCACAAAGCAAGCAAAGGCAGAGAAACTTGCTGCTTCACTGAAAGCTTTGTTCTTTATCTTCTCAATGGTCTCCACTGCTTTTCTCAGAACAATTGTCCTCAGAAACCACTCCCTAGTTGGAAGAAATTGAGATACCTTGGGACTCACATAACCCAATCAACCAACACTGGATAAGGATCAAGCTTTCCAAGTGATCAGTGGTGAAGCAATTATGAAAAGAGACAATTGAGAGCAGAATGATTTCTGTATATCCATTAGAATCAGCAAGAGCAGGTTGATATGATCGCTTAAGCGCCAATGTTACATAATACATCAACCCATCAGGTTTGGTACCAATAGTATTACATGATAAGGTATACAATACAAATCCAAAGCCACTTGGCGATGATCACTAGCTAATCCTTCTTCCACCCAAAAGATGGATTTAAGGTTTAACAGGGTTCTTGGGATCATGGCGGCTGTTGGCTCCAGAGCCTGGGTAGTCATCGAGTTCAATGTCCACTCTACCATTCACAGGAACCCCTTCCTCAAAAAGCATTGGTTTGTCGATCACCTGCACCAGCAAGCTCATGAGCAACTGATGGTACTCAATGGTCAATCACTTGGCTCTTTGATCAGTAAGCTTTGTAGTTAAGGAAGCTAAAAGTTTTTGCCAATGGCTAAAAAGCATAGTGAAGGGAGAAGGAAATTGACAAGAAGCAATTGTTTGCTTCGACTGTTTTGGACAGATGTTTGTCTGTCTCATGTTCAGATGAGATGATAATACTCTTCATTTTCAAGAACAAGATGAGAGGAGAGATGAGAGAGAGAGATGAGAGAGAGAGAGAGAGAGAGAGAGAGAGAGAGAGAGAGAGAGAGAGAGAGAGAGAGAGAGAGAGAGAGAGAGAGAGAGAGAGAACCTGTTCTGCTGCCTTGATTGCTGTTTCATCTTGATTCCTTAATGCAAGGCGTCCTGCAAGACAAAGCAGAGAAGTGACCAACACTTGAGTTCAGGGAGGAACATGCAAAGCAACTCTATTGCTTCCTCTCACTAGGAGAAGAAAGCAGTACAAGAAACCTTTAAGAACATTACTTGAAAGAGGAGCTGCATCCAGAGAGAGAATGAATGAAAGGAACAGCAGCAGTGTTAGGAGATGATTCAAAGCCTTCGTCTGAACCATGAGTGCAGGAAACTTCCTCATACCCCAACTGTGGCACGGCCAAATTGTTGGTGGTCATGAACTTATATAGTGCAAGAAAGCAAAGGTAGCATCCTATTGTCAACCTTCTCCCTTCTTCTCAGTATTTGGAGTGTGTGCTGTCATCTCCCTACTTTTTGCAGTGTCCTTCTTCTTCCTTGTTAAATGAGAACATGTGTACTGTAGCCAGGATGCAGAGCCAGCCATATCCACCACAAGACACAAGAAGACCAAAGATCTTTTGCTGCACATCATTGTTTATGAACACAGTTGCAGTAAATGTTTGGCAAACCTCTTGATGCACAAATGGTGCAGATCAAAAGCAGGGAATGGCAGCACAATGGGGGGGGTGGGGTTGGGCCCGCCACAAGCAATAGCGTGCTCGGTGCACCAGTCCAGTACAAAAGCAAGGAAGAGCACTACTACTGTGACAGCAACCAACAAGGAAAGGTAGCTGTTGTGGAAACCGCAATCTGTGCAAGGAAATTTAAAGACCTGAACCTCCGTTACATGTGTCCCATGGAAATTGAAGCAGGTCATTAGTCGCTACTCTGGTGGATCATCAAGTCCTTAAAAAAATTGTTGACATATCTCAGTGCATTGGTTATAGAAAGCTTCAATCTGTGTTGATTCAGTATAATAAGCTGGTAATTGATGACTGACTACTTGAGTGGCACCAGATTTCTGCTACTGGTTTCAGGCAACCATTAAAAATAGGATCAATGGGTAGATTCTGCAGAAATGCAATGAGACCTTTCCCATGCATGCCAATGAAGGGGTTGTCAGTTCAGACGTCAAATTTCTGATTGATGTTTGCAGCTTTAATGAGCAGAATCAGAGGCATCAAATAATACAATTCATAAAGTGATTTCCTTTCCCTCCTGGTGGAGTTATGAGACTTGCAGGTAGGACATATCAGTTATAAACCTTTCCTTCCTGCCTTTATCCTTTTCATCTGAGACTGATCACAAACACAAGGTGTTTGAATGTGACATTTAATCAAGGGAAGATTACTTAGCTTGTGCAGGCAGCATGAGAGATTTCTTGCAAGGGAGAGCTGCTTCTGGTCATGTGTTCCAAAACGTTCTGGCCATGTTATCTTCCAGTGGAATCTTACTCATCCTCCAAGCTTGTAGAAATTCTTCATGTCCTCTTGTGAGTGCTATAAAGATTTCAGCTTCACAACTTTCATTGCGTTGGAGTTCCATTTACAATATCAAACTGTTATATCTATGGATTTCACCTCTCAAATGTGGAGCACATGAAAGGCTTCATTCTAGTCTCAGTGGAGTTGAGCGAGCAAATATGCAGCCATATTTAGCAAGAATATTTAAAGATAGTTTATAGCCAATGCAGAACAGTGATCAAAGATATTAAATATATGATGAAACCAATGTGGTGTTGAAATTGTATGATAGGTACCACCACTAGCAAAGTACAAACAATCTGTAAATACATAAACAGAGATAGATGGTAGCTTAGAGGCAAAACCAAGCTAAAGTGGAGGATCATGTTGCTATGCATGGCATACATGGTGACAATTGGTTCCACTAAAGATGAAGCTTTAGATGACTGATAGCAAAATCAAGTAGTAAACAAGAAGTTGGAGGCATAGCAAGAATTAATTAGACTGCATGATTGAATCTTTCGGAACAGGAAAGGACAGTAGCACATGTGCTTTTGTAAACACAACAAGTGCAGATTATATATATTTGCAACTCATGAAAGCAAACAATACACAAATGTGACAGGAATTGGATGCATATCTCAGGAGTTCCAGCTTTTCTCATTTTGAACTTTCCAAAGTATATTTGATGGAAAACCATCTAATTTTACAAAAGATTTAAGAAAATTTTATTCTAGATAAAGAAATCAACAAAAAAGTCATCAATTAGTTGACCTAAAAAGTCTAAAAATTATATTGAAAATTTAAAAAAAATCTTTTGATCTTTCTAGGGGACTCTTTTTGTACCAAGTACACTCGTGTATTAAGTACACTAATTTACTGTTTAAATAATCTAGAAGTTATATTTGAATTTCTAAAAAAAATATTAATTCTTTAGGAGATTATTCTTAGGAATCATTGTCTTCATTAATTGTATCAAGGCTCCTAAACCCTTATAAATAGTAGAGCTTATCAATAGATCAAGCATTTCAGATTTGAATGAAAAGAATTGCATCTTTTCTAGTCTCTTACTGTCCTCTCTCATCTCACACTTCTCTTTCTTTCTCTTCTCCTCTTTTTCTCGCTACTTTATACTTTGTTTTACATCAATCTTGGTCATATATGAGTACACAAACTCCATTGCAACTAGGCTTCTCTAGAAACTTAAAGCCAAAACATATCACAAGCCCATGAAGATGTCCAAAGATCAGTCATAGCTTAAACCTAATATGTGGGTGGTGGGAAATTCTCAGCATTTACCATTATTTTAAGTTTATTAGAAATAACATTTACCATGAAGCTTAGAAAGTCAAATAATCCTGATGAAAGATAAACATGAGACAAGGTTCAAGTAGAATAACTTGAGGAGGCTTTCTTGTGATTGCACACTTTCTTTCAATCACTACCTATTTCTTCCCAAAGAAGCAGCCTCAGAAGAAGATCACTTAAATGGTCGTGTGTTAGGAGATTTCCTGTAGTAGTATAAAGAGAAAATCTAAGATTGCTATCCTTCATTAAGAATCTGAAGGACCGACAAAGCGTTGTGCTTAGGGCTGTGATGAAGCCATTGCAAGATTGACATACCTTCAAGTCATCTGATCTCTTTCAGTGATTCTGGATATTATATACGCTTGTTTTCTTTTGCAATATAGCATAAGATCTCTTTACTTCCGTCTTTGTTTCATCCAAGTACAATGCTTGCATGTCTTGTTAAAACCAAGGAACACCAAAGCCAAATGGACATGGAAATCTCCCCCATTTGCCCGCCCAACTAAAATCTGCAGCCAAACAAAGCTAGAAATCAGCTAAAATATTTGGCTCCCCACATGCCAAATGATTTAGGGCCTTAGCTTTTTACATATCCATGAAGGCAATTCATAGGCCCCATCAGAGCTCAGAGATGAGAATAATGCTACATCATATCCGACCAAAGCTTTACTCCTCATCTCACCATTCACTTTCAGTTTCTTTTTTCTCTTTTGCAGCCATCATCCTTTTGATTCATCAATATACAATAAATTTTCTAACACAAACCAGTGAATCCCTTTGTTGGCTTCCTGCAAAAGAAATGACAGTAACGTTCGCAAACTTGTACCAAGAGTCATGCAGGCAGGAATGGCTCAAAACAATTTTATCATGAGGAGGACTATTGTCTTTGGTGCCTAATTCTTTGCCATCCACCAATCCCAGCATCTAACATGTCACTTTATGTCATCTATGGGATCATTTGTGTGCTCTTCTTTGATCAGAGCAGGCAGGTTGAGATGGTGCTCTCAAAAAGATGAGATTATGTGGTATGTAGGACTTGATAAAGAGACATTTATGGAGCCTTTAGAGAGAAATCCAGTAACACTCTGCCGGGGACCATTTAACTTTAAGATTTTTCACCTCCGGTGGAGAATTGGTCTCCCATTGTTGAGAACAAGAGAAGAAGAATAAAAGAAGAAAAGAGTGGTGGAGAGTGTCCATGAAGCTAGATATTTTCTTGCCATGTCATGGGAGGCTAATTCCAGATTATTCCCTGTAAATAGCTATCTTTAGTATCCCAGTTCCTACACTTTCAAAAGTTACATTGGGATTCCTATACATACAAAAGTGAAATATTTAATCGTGTTTCTTCTCACGCCATCGACTCTGCTGATAGAAATACCGCACGTGCTCAATGGTAAACCGAAGTGACATAAAGTCAGCACGTATTCAGGGGTAAACCTTGTGGTATTTTTATCAACAGAGTCGACGACGTGAGGAGAGACCGGATTAAATGTTTTACTTTCATAAGTATAAGGGATCTCAATATAACTTTTGAAAATATAGGAATCGATGCTAAGGATAACTAATTACAAGGGGATAATCTGTAATTAGCCCGGTCATGGGTGAAATCCATGCCATGGACATGGTGATGTGGATCCTTCCTTTCCTTGACTTGTTCCACAAGAAAGTGAGCACTAAAGCTGAAAAGAATGAGTTATGTACTGATTAAATAGAGAAAGTAATCTGAATTAGAAGTCTGATAACCCAACAATGAAAAAGCGCCTTTTTTTTTTTTTTTTGGTGGCCAATAATATCCATAGATCAAGGCATGGATACAAACCCATCCAATTTCCACAATGAACAGAACACTGTCATTTTCCTTCACCATACTGAGAGGAATTGGCAATCAATTGGAAGTCACATAGCACATTAAAATCCATTCTGGATAAGTCTGCATGTTTGCAGTGTCCTATTCAAGAAAAGACTGGAGAAGAAATATGACTTTGTTGGCTTTCAGGCAAAAATGTGAGCAAGAAAAGCCACAAGCAGCTCGATTGAATGTACAATAACATCAGGAATGCGTTCATCACAGAACTACAAGAAAAGACAGAAGAAGGACCTTACCAAAGTTGTCTCTTTTCACGGAGGAAAAGCTGAAGGCCCGACTTGTGGGGGGTTTGCCGCTGATGGTTTTCAGATCTTTCTGGTTTGTGGTTGAGATGGATCGACAGTTGGCTTTCACGATCCATTCGATCTGAGATCCACATGGTGGATGGCGATGAATCATTCCGCGTTTCTAATGGAAAAAATGTCGAGAAACCCTTCGCCTTATCCCTTCCTCTCCGGCCTGCACTGCTCGGCTCTTCGCCGCTCACTGACACGCGGCAGTGAGGGAACGGGGAACATTTGGAAAGGATGGTGGCTGGCTTGTACGAAGAGGGTGAGGGAGCGGTGACGTGGCAGTGAGCACCACCTGCTGTTGCCGGTCATGAAGCCGCGAGATGAGTGGGATCTCATGCAAGGGTGCACACATCCACGAGTTTGAGATCCGGTCATGAATCCGCGATATGAGTGGGATCTCATGCAAGGGTGCACACATCCACGAGTTTGAGATCCTATGTCTTGGTAAAGGCACCATGATATGTGCAAATACTATATGGTTGGTCTTCAGCTGCGGGGCCCAAGATGACGGACACCTCCTTATTTGTGGTTGTCCGCCTGGCCGAAACAGAGGATCTTTCGTCCGGTAACATGAAAGAGCATCATTGTCGTAGCAGTTGTCGTGCCCCCACGTTGGGGACCTTTTTCCAAGGCTCGGATGACGTCACCTACCGGGATTCCCAGCCACGGGAAAATTCGTGGCTCAGAACGTCTTCCCTTGCTGACTAGGACGCTCACATGGCACTCTTAACGCCCATTGATTACCGGCAACTCCCGGTCGGCCCCTCGATAAAAGAAGGAATTTTACCTTCCTTCGTCTCGCATCGAGCGCTGAGGAGGAGGACATGCGATTCGATTCTCCGTTGGAATCCTCGGGAGCAGCGATTGGACGGCGCAGAGAACATGTCCGAGGCCAAGGACCCCGCGATTAAGCTCTTCGGCACCACCATCCCCGTGGTGGCTTCCTCTCCGACCAGGATTGCGGATGCTGAGGACGCCGAGGTTGAGGCGGCGGATACGGAGCCCGTCGTATCTGCGGCGGAGGGGCAGAAAGTGAGAAGAGACGCCACCCACCTCTTTCTTTTTCTCGATTGGCTTTCCTTGTTTCTTCAGGGTTGCATCTAAAGATCTGGTTGTGGTTTCAGGAAAGATGGGTTCTTTTCCTCTTTTTCCTCGCTCTTTTCGCCTTGCCTCTGATTTCTTTATTGACATCGTCTAGTTCCGGTTATAATCTCTCCTTCCTCTTGGATTTTATGTGGCCTTATACTTGATGGGGTGATTGCTAGAAGGAATATCTGGTTCGTAGTCGATTCTTGCTATTTCGATCTTAAACATGATAAAATTTACGATCTTGCATCTCGTTCTAATAAGTTCTCCAGAAGTTTTCTCTCAATTACTCTGGAAATTTCATGGATGGATGGTGATTTCCCTCTTTAGTGCTCCTTTTTTGGGCTATCTTCATATTATGTTTCTAAGAGCCCAGACCAAAATTGCTTGGTTCAGCTTTCTACTATGTTCATCTTGACATCTTCTGTTCATTGAGTGCTTATGTTAGTTGGTGTCTGATTTTTCTTTTTATGTCAAGTGCTAAACTCTTCTTCTTTTTGTTTTTTTTTGCTTATTGGGAACATTTTTTCCGAAACTTGATATTGGCAACCCCTACAAAAATAATAAAATATAATTTTATTATTTACAATCTCTCAATTATCAATCATATCTTTATTCCCACAACCCCTTATTCCTACAACCCCTCGAGGGGGAGGAGGAGATGGATGATGATGATGATGATGATAGACTCATGATTAGGAGAGAAAAGAGGGAAGATGATGAGGAGGAGATGGATGATGATGATGATAGACTCAAGAGTAGGAGAGAAAAGAGGGAAGATGATGAGGATATTTACGTCTATTTGAAGAGGGATATCTTAGGAATATTAAAAGATCTTAAAATAAGATTGCAAATAGCAAAAAACAGTTGCCAATGGAAATCTCATCCTTTTTTTTCTTGTTTTCCTTAATTTTTCTTAGCAAGAGTGAAAAAAAAAACTTGTTTGTTGTTATTCTTATGATTTGTCTCTTTCAGCTTTGTTCACAGTGAAGCATCATGTATGAAGTAGAAAAGCATACTGGTTTCATGTTCTGTTTTCTCTTTAGAAAGGTTAATTGCTATGGGATTAATCCTGTTTATGATGTTACATCTGCTACACCCGAAACCTAATTGTGCATTTCGCAGAATAATTTCTATGAGAATTAAGGTTATATTCCAACCAGTTATTGATGAGAAAACAGTAAGGAAGAGAAGTAAGAAAAGATTTATGAGGTTGCAACAGAAAGCACTGTCACTTGAAGATTTGTTGATTTCAGAGCAAGGATAATTTACTGTGGTTTTTTGGTAGGAGGATCTACTTGGATGTTTCTTTACAGTTGTCTACAAGTGAAATTAGTGGATGACAACATTTTAGTTCCATTAATCACAAACTTTTGGAGAATTTAGCATGTCACACAGCTACAAATTTATTAGATACTTATGCTTCTCCACTGGAAGTACTCTGAAAGGATGTAGGTTAAGTTTGTTCATCTTATTTTGCTGTGTGCTTCTTGCTAGAATATCTTTGGCATGTCATCCATCTCTTGATAATGGAATGAGACTGAAGTGACGAATGTGTTCATGCTCATTATCAAGGAACTCAATTTTGGTAGTGGACCAGTATCGCATCGGTCCATGGTTGGACCGGTACAGATATGATCCTTACCAACATACTGGCATATGGTATGCCAACATATATCAGTCAGACGATGGTGTTTACAGGAAGAGTTAAAAAATGTTTCTTTTTATATAGTTGTGTAGAGTATTCTTGTATTTCTGTGCCAGAGAAAATTCGGGGAGGGTTTTATCTCTGTAGTTTTAGGGACAACACTATCTGTGTTATAATATAGTTTCTGTTATAATTTTTAGTATCGTCTCGAAGGTTGTCTATCAAGTAGCAATTTCACAGTTTAAGTGGATCTCATACTTTCAGGAGTGATGTTTTAGCATGTATAGCATTTAGGTTTGTTTATATGACACAAGATCAATATTCTGCTCTACATAGGGGTCTCTATGAAGGAGAATGACCAGAATGGTCGGTCAGGAATGAATGGAGGAGGAACAGAGGAAAACAAAAAGAGTAGATTCATTTCATCTAAGTAAAAAAGGAAGCTAACTATAGTTTGTATTCATGTAGCAAAAAATGTAAAATTGCTGGAAAAGAGAATATAGGAAGAATCGCAGACGTACATACAAAGTCTCGATCTTTTGGGGTTAGCCTCATGGATCCTTTCCTTCCATATGGTTCTTCTTAAGGCAATACGATTAGGCAAACTAAGAGTCGTCAAGTCTCTTTAGTATGCTTTCTTGTGGTGTTCTTGAGCCTTCTTCTACTTTTGGTGCACTAATGCTTAATTAACTCGCATCGTCTATCTAATGCCATTTCATATCCATATGAATTTTTGTTTATCAATTGAATGTCTTAAGATAGACATGGTTTTGAAACCTCTTATTTGTACTTTGTTAGGGGTAAGTTTTCAGTTTTGAATGTCTTAAGATGTCGGTGCAGTCGCTGAAATATGCTACTTAACCTATTCTGCTGGATAGTTATTTATCTTAGATGGCTGTTATATTTCAGGATGCATCTGAAGGAGTAACAAATGTGGAAGTCGACAATGTTTTGGCTGCAGAAGCTGATGAAGAGGATGAAGGTGCACCAATCAGTTCATCCGGTTTGACCAGTAGCCATAAAGATGAAGTCAACAAAACCTCCATTGCAGATGAAAAAGCAGCGGCAAAAGGCAAATCTGAGGACACCAAAACTGAGACTGATTGCTCGACACCAGAAAAGGTTCTCAAGAAGCCGGATAAGATTCTACCGTGTCCGCGCTGCAATAGCATGGACACTAAATTCTGCTATTACAACAACTACAATGTTAACCAACCGAGACACTTCTGCAAGAAATGCCAGAGGTATTGGACTGCCGGAGGAACAATGAGGAACGTCCCTGTGGGTGCCGGCAGGCGTAAGAGCAAGCATTCGGTGGCTTCACAATGTCGGAGCTTGGGGATTCCTTCAACCGGGTTACAGTCTGCTCAACCGGACACTCCGAACTCGACTCATCATCAACGAGCTCTCCCGTGTGTGCCGACGTCCCCTGCACGACCTCTGATCGGAAATGGCACCGTCCTTAGATTTGGACAAGAGGTTCCTCTCTGCGAGTCCGTGGCCTCTGTGCTCGGTATCAGAGGAGAGCAAGGTGAGACTGCCGATTCTGGCTCCACGATACGTGGAGACAACAGGGAGGAGCCTTGCTGTGCATCTTCTGACATGGAACGAAGCAGCGTGCAAGTTCACTGCAACGGACTTGCTACCTGGGCGTATCCATGGAGACCAACTTGGAACGATGTGGCTGCCATGGAAGCGCATTCTTGCAGACCAGAGAATGGCGATTGGAGATCGGTTCCGTGGGGTGCCGGAGCGGTGATGGCAGCAACACTCCCTTTCCCTCTCATGGCAGCTCCATTTTGGGGCTTCACCGCCTGGCCAAATGGGACGTGGAATGTATCTTCTACGAGCAACAGAGGTTGTTCAGGAAATGACTCGCCGACTTTGGGGAAGCATTCCAGAGATAGCAACTTAGAGAGCGAGGCGGAGACGATGGAGAAGTCTTTGTGGGTTCCGAAGACTCTTAGGATAGATGATCCAGAGGAGGCTGCAAAGAGTTCGATATGGGCTGCCTTAGGTATCAAGCCTGACATGGGTGGTATCATCTTCCAGTCCAAGGCCGAGAAGAGAGCTAATAAGTCGGATGTTGCGCGTATATTGCATGCAAATCCTGCTGCAATGTCCAGATTCGAGTCATTCCAAGAAAGCACATAGAAATCCTGCTTAGGTTTGTGACAGAGAAAGCAGGATGACAAGTTCCTGTGCTGCTCACAAGCAAGCAGGGAAGAGCTCGGCTTGTCAACAACACCTGATGTTGTGCAGGAAGTTCATGTTGTAAATACAAGAGCGAGAACAGTCTGTACCTTCAGATTTCTACTCCAGAGAAATAGTTCAGAACAAAAAGCATAGCGTTGGAACTGAGTTAGTGCTGAATCTTGAATCACTAATATCCTTCTAGCACAGAAGAATAAATTTGACTTGTGTTTTTGTGTGGTAATTGGTTGTCTTTGAAATCTGTGAGCCATCTACATTTATGAGCCAACTAAAAGGTCTCCAAAACCTTGCTTTTAGACACAGCTGCATGATCTTGCACCTAATGAGATTTCTCTTTGGGCATGTAGCTTTAATGCAGCTGCTGCCATTGACATTATCTGTTTTCATCAGTTCTATGATAACGCCTGCAATATTTTGAGCATGACATTGATTTGTTTGCTGAGGTTTGTACACATTTATCATGCCATAATAATAATCTCTGCCACCTGCAACCTTGGTTTTCTTTTGCTGCAGCATGACTGGCACAGCTGATTCCAACTCTTTTATGGCATTGATGTGTTTGCTGAGGTTCCTATACATTTGGTAAGAGCAATGAATAAGAATCTGCGCCACCTGCAGGCTTGGTTTCCTCTTGCTGCAGCATGACTACTGACACAGCTGATTCCAACTCTTTTATGACATTGATTTGTTTGCTGAGGCTTGTATACAATTTACTTATCATGTCATGATAAGAGAGCAATGAAGAGTGTCTCTGACACCTGCAAGCTTGGTTGTCTCCTGCTGCAGCATGACTGACATAGCTGATTCCAACTCTTTTATGACACTGATTTGTTTGCTGAGGTTTGTTTGTATACATTTATCATGCCATGATAAGAGGGATGAATAAAACCTCTGCCACCTGCAAGTTTGGATTTCTCCTGCTGCAGCAAGGCTGACACAGCTGATACCAACTCTTTTGCTAAAAGGTCCAGTTGACATCACATAGAACAGGTATTACTGTCAGCGACATTTCTAGCGTGGAAAATCCTTTGCTAATAGTTCTTCTGTTTTTTTAGTCCGGAAATTGTGCACGTTGTTCAAGATGTGTATAGTCTTGGGTGAATTTTTTTTTAAAAAATATTTTTTTTAAAATTGTAAGTTAGCATCTCAATTTTTTTTAATTTTTTTCTGAATATTTTTATTTTTTTTAAAATGACATTATCCCTATCGACCATCACATTCGCCTAACATCATCACCCTCGTCGTCCTCACCCACAACCCTCTCCCCTACGGTGACGATGAAGGCGATGATAGTCCTCACGCCCCCTCCTTCCTCATGTAAGGGACGCAGGCAAAGACGTTGAGCACATCCCCTTCTTCTTATGCCTTCGTCGTCGATCGCCTGTGCCACAAGTGAGGACGATGAGGGCAAGGCATGCATGGCGATTTTGACGGGAGCTAACAAAGGCAAGGGCAAATTCGACAAAACAAATAAGAGGATAGTTAGGACGATGGTCTTGACCGCTTGTGTCATGGGTGAGATGTGTAGGGGTCTGGAGAGAGCTAATGAGATCCGTGAAGACAGAAACTATGTAGAAAACCAAGGGCAATAATGCAAAGTGAAGGCATCGACGGATCCAACAAAAGAAGAGTAAAATAATCTTTTCACGTAAGAGAGAGGAGACTCTATGAAAATTTTTGAAAGTCGAGACCTAACTAAAAATTTCTAAAACTAAGAGTTTTTTTTTCAAAAATTTCACCTTATACTCTTTTATGATATGTTGCCGTTGTGTTTATCAAAATTTCATATGCCATAAAAATCATGGCATAAAAAGACTGTTTTCATTTGTATTGTATCATATTGAATGAATGATGAAGGCTTGAATAAATCGGATGCACCTTTCGTTAAACACTAATTTGGCTATCTGCCAATGGTAGTACATAACAATATGATTATAGAATCAACTCTTACATGTACATATAAGAATTTGCAGGATTTTTCTCCTTTTTGCTGAAACTTCTGACCATTTACATCTACATTGATGAGATGTAGATGTGCCATTTTATTCTTCAACTTAGTAATCACAATTTATTTTTCTTGCAATAAACCTATAAACAATTTGTCTACATTCTCATGCTGAAAGGAAACATCTTTATCTAAACTAAGATTAGTGAGGAAAGTTGAAATAAGCTGACAGCTCAATAAATAAAGAAGCAATTGGAAATGTGCACATTCAGTTTGGCATGAAATACTGGTATTATTTCATTTAGGAAAAAAGGGACAGTTTGACCTTTCAAGAACAGAATATTCTATTTAGATGTAAAGGGATAAAATCACCCAGATAGATTTATGTAAACAAACTTCACAAAGAATCTAACAGCCAAAATAAATCTATATCAACATACAAAGTAAAAAAAAAAAAAGTTAGGGAATACCCGAAAGGACAAAATAAAAATCATGATTTCGGCTGCTGATGATCTAAAGAGGACCTCAATGGAGCTCCTAGGGCTCCGTCATGTTTTCGCTTAGCAACCTTCTCGATTTCCCTAACGATTTGTACATCGTCAGGCTGTAAGTATGAAGCAAACGCCTTAACCACAAAACGCGGAAGCAATGCCAACACCAAGATGCAGAGTAAGCAGAGCCAAAATAATTTAGTAGCCATTAGATTATTGATGGCCCTGACATAAATAACAAATATGTATTAGAAATATGCTTTAAAAGCAACAACCCTTTCATGCATGTATGCAGCCATCTCTTAAGAGTATGTTCTGATGTATTGATTGATCTTCTTTTGCTATGAATGAACTTGCATTTAGTCTTGTCAGATTTAATTAATTTCTCAATGCTTAAGTAGGATCCCTGAATTTACACTAATGATTACAAGAAAATGCCATACTGACTTAGAAATCATGCATGGACAGAAACTAAAATTGCAGGGAAAGTGTGAGAGGAAATACCAGTAACCAGGCATTGAAGGTGAGGCATCTATTGCCACTATACAACCCATTGCTATAGCTGTAACACCCCACAAAGTCACAAGTAGAATCCAGTTCCAACTGAACACATCCATGGCCAAATGTATGTTCACCAACAGGACAACTGAAACGATCCATATATCTCCTAAGCTGGAGTCATCTAATGTTCCTGAATAAAAAAGAAAAGGAACAAAGGCGGTAACTAGGCTCTGCCAAATGGAATCCAACATATTCAGAACAAACAACTTTAGGTTGTAATGTTCATCTCTAAGCCCAGGTCCGTAGAGTTGGGGGTAACTTAGCAGAGCCCCATGACTCAAATCCTGATCATATATTCCAACCATTACAGTCGGAAGTGCAGTATAAACAGCTGAATATAGAAACCCACTGGCATCAGTTATAGGGCTTGTCAAACTGAATGCTGAGAAAAACGTGTACCTGCAGTTAACAGCCCATAAATTTCAGTTAATGTATTTCTCACATGAAGCAATTGTTATTCACTATAGATAAGCAGCATGATCAGATAAAGGGGGAATCTTAAGATGTTGGAGACCTATACAAGAGTATCCCTTAGCCAATACAGACACAACCACAGCCACCACCTGATACATAAAGTTCATGAAGAATATTATACGAATAGGGCAGAAACTACAAAAGAAATGACCTTAGTCTTGGTTCAATCAAGACCTATCATGAGATAAGGTAGGATGATCTCAGATTATGCAATCATCCTAAAATAATGTCGCATGAAATTAAATTGAGTTAAAGGTCAATTTTAGCTCATGTGGTTTTGGCCATGGACCTTTTAAGTCCTTATGGTTTACTCATGTTTAAAATAACCCTTATATTTTCAAAAATGTAGTATATAAGTTCCTCTCGTCAAGTCTGAGTTAACAGACGTTAAAGTCTGCTTACGTGACATCCTGACTCATAATAAATTATTAATATAATGACACGTATAATTTAGGGTTAAGATCCATTTTTACCCATGTGGTTTTGGCCATGAACCTCTTAAGTCCTTATGGTTTATTCGTATCTAAAATAACCCTACATTTTCAAAAACGTAACATATAAGCTTCTTCCGTTAAGTCTGAGTTAACAGACGTTAGAGTCGGCTTATATGGCATGCTGACTCACAATAAATCATTAATATAATAACATGTATAATTTAAGTTAAAAAAAACTAAGACCTCCATCAATGGTGGAAGGAGGCGTCGTCGTGGAAGCGACCACCAACAGTGACACCGAGCTGCTGCTGCCTAGCAGGGCGTCATACACACGTAGCCTCTCTCGTGTTGATGACGAGTTTAGGAGCTTTCAGATGTCACTCACTAGCTCCAGGGCGCATGCCACTAAGTCGCCCATCACGGTGCTGCCCACTACCACGAATGACACTCACTCCGATCCCGACGAGTATCACCATACCTTGTAAGCCACCTCACCCGCGAAGCACGACATCACGAAGATGGAGAGCAGGCGGAAGGAACGGTTGAGCTGGTCCATATAGCCCTCCCACACTTGCTCGCTCTCCCCGACCAGCTTGTCGAGGAAGAGGAAACGACGGAGGCCATAGCGACGGACAAAAGCGAAGAGGCAAAGATATGAGAGATCGAAGGCGGAGGTGACGGATAGTTGGACCACCATGTCATAAGCATGACGGGTGAGGGCGCAGAAGAGGACGAAGTGGGAGGCGGTGGGAACGAAGATGCCCAAGAGGAAGAGGGATCAAGAGACCATTGTGTGCCTAGCGTCGGACTGGTCGACGCACATCCACTTGAGGCAGGACCGGAAGCTTATGAGCTCATCATCAGCGCGGGAGAGGCTACGTACGTACAACGCCCTACTAGGTAACAGCGGCTCGGTGCTGCTGCCGATGGTCGCTTCCACAACGACGCCTCTTCCCACTATTGATGGAGGTCTTAGTTTTTTTTAACTTAAATTAAATGTATCACTATATTAATAATTTATTGTGAGTCAGCATATCATATAAGCAGACTCTAACGTTTGTTAACTCAGACTTAACGGGTGAGGCTTATATACTATGTTTTTGAAAATCTAGGAGTTATTTTAAACACCAGTAAACCATAAGAGCTTAAAAGGTCTACGACCAAAACCACAGGAGCTAAAATAAATCTTAATCTTAAATTATAAATATCATTATATTAATTGTTTATTATGAGACAGCATGCCACATAAGTATACTCTAACGTCTATTAATTCAAACTTGACGGGAGAGGCTTATATACTACGTTTGTGAAAATGTAAGGGTTATTTTAAATACGAGTAAACCATAAGGACTTAAGAAGTCCATGGCCAAAACCACAAGGCTAAAATGGATCTTAACTTAATTAAATTGCAAAACTAATAACAAAAAGATCATCAAATTATTGCAAATGTCATACTACCATGCAAGGGAGAACTTAAATAAAAGTTAGAATTGTAAAATGATTAACATTCACACGCCATTAAATTTTAAAGGAATGGCCATTCATTAAATGACAATCAATTAATTTCACCTCAAAAGAGAAAATGTACCGATGAGAAAATATAACTTGGACTGAATGCACACAATCATAAAGTGTAAGTTGATTTAAATGCAAAACCATACAAAACAGCACACATTGATATGCTCTATTAGTCTCTAATCATTCCTATTCAATTAAGCTAGATAATTAACAAGTTAAACAACTAACTTGTCCTAGTTTTGAAGCATGTCACAAAATATGTTTTTTTGGATCCATACAAATAATTTTGTATACTTAATTTGCATGAACATGAAAAGATCTTGATATCCAATATCAAGAAAGTCATATGAAATGATGGATTTCAATTGCCATTACAAGACAAAGAATCCTAAAAAAAACAAAAAACTCCCTAAGATAAAGAAAGCAACATATAACTGCTCTCCTCAACATAGAGAAAGCAACAGGGAATATATTTGAAAATTAGATGTAATTTTGTGACTTAAATTTTAACCATTTCTTGTTTTTATACTTTAGGTTTGTATCATTTCCTATTCAAAGTAGAAGCAAACTATGATTCCAGAAGATTAAAGGGACTACAAGTATCACTTATGATGCTTACCAGAAAATCAAGAATACAACCACAGAATTCCTGTAAAAGTTGTAAATAATCATGTAACCTATGCGCTGGTAATTCCAGTGACCATGTACGAGTAAAAGAGGAACCAAAAATCTGAACTGTCCTATGGCAAAATCTGATGCCATAACTGCTTGTTGGCCCTCCTGGCCGCTGATGCCAATGCCAACATCAGCCATTTGTATCATTGAGACATCATTTGCACCTGGTCGATAAGGAAAAGATCATGTTACAAGTATCAATGACAAGTTCCCTCATGTTACCATAAGATTCTTACCATCACCAATGGAAAGAGTCATGTCATTTGTTCTCTTCTTTATAAGCGCGACTATTCCAGCCTTTTGCAATGGAGCCACTCGACAACACAAGACCACATCGCATGTAGTGGCTACTCTGTATAGCTGCCTCACCCAGATGATGGAGAATCAGTATGTAGATGGAGCAAATAAAAGAAGAAACTAAAGACAATAACCTAATCAGCATTTACCCCATCTTCTAATTCAGTTTCAAGAATATGAACCAACGTAGGGCCATCAATAATTAAGGCCACGGAAACTATAGCAGAACCAGTGCTCCCTCCATCAGTCTGTGTTCTTGAAATTGTCAGTTTTTCACACATGGTAATGGCATCTTCAAGACTTTGTTTACAGGATTCCTTGGAATGGCTGTTTATTATGATTTGGCTCGTATTGTTGGATATAAGCTTACATGAATACCCAATAGATATAGCAGTTTCTTGTTTATCCCCTGTTAGAACCCAGACCCTGATTCCAGCTTTTCTTAGAGACTCTATGGCCTCAGGCACACCTTGCTGCAGTTTATCTTCAATTCCAGTAGCCCCCAAGATTCTGAGATCAGACTCTACCTGGATTGCAATGTCACCAAGTAGGTCTTCCCTTCCAGATAATGATGTGCTTGCTATATTATAACACGCCTTCCAGTTCTCAAATTCTCTGCCATTGAAATCCCGCATACCAATTACCAAAGTTCTTAGACCCAAAGAAGAGTAGGTGTGAAGATGCATCTCAGTTGCACTTACTATCTCCAAATCAAAGGATCTATCAAGAATACTGAACATTGCACTGTCTGCACCTTTAACAAATAGTTTTACGGAATTGTCAGGGCAGCAAATTACAGCTGACATTCTCTTTCGGTCACTATCAAATGCATGAAGGCCCAAAACTTCAAACCTGAACTGACAACAATGACAGAATTCAACAAGATTATGGCTTCTGCAAAGAGATGTTGAAATAAAATTTACTTGTACACAAAATGCAGCAAATCATTTAGTCGATTGTCATTTGCAAAAAAATGAGCATGAGATCCAATAGAAGAGCATAGTTACTCATAGTGAATCATCACACTGTCATAGACTTAACTGATTTTGCTAAGTCGTGTGATACTCTTATGTGTCCATTCGCAAAAGGTTAATCTTCCGGAAACTTCTTATGGTCCCTTAAGAACCTATAACAGAGAAGACGGATTAGAGAAAGTGTTCAACTCGGGATCCACAAACAGCCATTTTAGGATAGGCAATGCAAATTATAAACATGAACTTCGCAAGCTATTGACAGTTGTGTGACAAAGGGTCCAAGGTGATCCACCACAGACCAAAGTCCCGACAAGTGCCCACATGACACTACTATGGAACAAGACAGTGAACCAACTCTAGACAATACCCCAAAGGCTCATCCAGCCATGTGCTACCTAGGTAGCTCTTAGGTGTTGTACTGGCTGACGTTCTGCACCACTCTATGGAGTTAGAAAACCTCTAAAATGGCTGCCTGGATCGTATGTTTCTAGGAAGTTTCGCCTCTAAGTGACAACTACACACAACCTACATTTACAAGCCTGAAACAACCACAAAACCCAACCAAACTAGGTCTGCTAGATCTATTGCAAGCCCTCTACATGCTATGCAAAGCATGAACAAAACCAAAAGATACGGACATACATGAGCATTCAATTGAACGCCCCATGTACAGCTTTGCCCATGACAACATGAATGATTTGAGAAATTGATTTGAGAAAAAGATATGCATCTCCCACTTCATATGCTATAATAATGGACCAAGAAGTAGTCGATACTAAACAACTGCAAACATATTGAATCTTGAATTAGTCAACATCTTAGGTGTACTCTAGATATGCTAGGATGATGGTAATGAGAGTTAGAGATGTCCACCAGAAAGACCGCAACTATAGATAAAATCTGTTTCTTTCTTTAAAGTAAACAGATCCAAAATATACCTTATTTGATACAAATATAAAAAAAATCCAGAAAACTAATGAATACAAAGGTTCCAATTGTTTTGCAAACTTCTAAGCAAGTTTCTTAGCATCAAGTGTAGCTTGATAATTCACCTAGTTCATGCATTGACATGGTCTTATTTGACCAAATTGGGCTGCCATGCACCTCCAAATAAGATCTCCTTGCGTAGCCAGTGGACAAGCTGGTGGCTAAGCCCCAAGATTCGGCCTAGTTCTTGTCAGGGCCTCAATGTTGCTTGGAGCCTACACTTAGTTTTCTCCAGATGCAATCCATGTCCATGTCAAATTCCACGCCCATGGCTCCCAGTCAGGCCCATCACCCATCCAAGCCAGGTCCTAACACAGTCTAGGTGCTACCCAAAAGCCACTGGAATTAGCTCTCATTGGACCATCATACCAGGTAGGCCAAGGGCATCCTATGCATGCAAGGGATCAACTTCCCTAACATGACCCCTTGACACACATGTCGACCAAGGAGATCAGTTGACAGAAGAACTTGGAGTAATGGCATATTCTTTTGACTAAGAAATCATACTTCCATAAGGGAGATGCTTCATCTTTGCCACATTTCTGCAATAATCACCTCTTGTAGAATTCTCTAAGTTCTCCACTCATTATCTTTATTTTCACTATAATGAAATAGGCTTCCCTACTATATCTTAGAATGATGAAGCAAGACTTTCTACAAGGCAAATCCTTCTAGAAAAGAAAGGGCATGGAGACAACTTGTTAGTCATTTACTTATGAACTAAATTTATTCTATACGAGTGACAATTTGGAAGTCAGTTATACGATTCATTGGAAAGTTAGGAACCCTTAGAAGACCCTTAAGTTCAAGAATTCATGAGGATCATCCAGGTTATTATGGGCCTAAATGTCCTGGGATACGTCGTAACCCACCTGATTAATAAAAAGTTTTATGTTACCCAGCATATAAGTAAACTTCAAGCATTTTTTTAGAGTCCCAAGAATATTGCATGCCCTTACCTTTTAGAGTCTTAATCGAGAACATTCTTGATCGACACCTATAGAAATTTAGCACCACTAGAACCAGATGGTATGAAAAAACTAGGAATGCAACACAAAACGACTGAAAAATGACAGAAAGGAAGTAGGACCTCTGTCTGTCCCCAAGAACATCAATGGTAATATGCCCGGATGTTCTTTCTATTAGCACAAAACCATAGGCTGCAGCAGCATACACCAATGCCTGTTCGTCCGGCGAGTCACCCTGATAATCTATCAATTTCACTGCTGGATCAGATGTATCCAATACCTGAGGCACAATGGTGTTACACGTAGCCAATGCAAGAAAAAAACTAACAGCATATAATCCTGCTTCTGTGTCCCTCTCGGTCTCTAACAGTCTCAGGAGCTTGCGGTCAGTATTAACCATAACTTTCGGCCTCCAAACTTGACCATCAACTGCTAGCAACATGAGTAAGTGATTAACGATAGGGTAATCGCATCCAAAACATAATCAGAAGCACAGTTCAATAGTCATCTTGAAACAAAACATGGTACCCAGTGTTCATAACCTAGTGAAAATTCAAGAGCAACCAGGACATAAAAAGAAATATTTTCTAATGAAGTGCAATGTGAGTTATCCAGTGAAGGAAATATGACCAAAATGTAGCATACATTCTACTGCTAAATTGAGAGGGATATCACATAGCTACAGTTCATTTATCAAGAAACATATATATTGGTATTATAAACCACAAGGGAGCAATTGCAGAGAAGATACTACCTATGGTGGGATGAGGGGCAATCTCGCCGGGTATCAGAGGCTCTCTACAAACATAATCAATCCCATTAATACTGGCACACTGGAAGACCATCTTATTCTCCGTGAGAGTTCCGGTCTTATCCGAGAACACATACTTGATCTGCCCCAAGTCCTCGTTTATGTTCAAAGCCCTACACTTGAGCTTGTTGCCGGTCGCCTCATGGCACATGCTCTCGTCCTGGGTCATCATGAACGATTGCATCAACCTCGACAGCTCCATGGATATGTAGAGCGAGATGGGAATGAAGTTCTGGAACCTAAAAATGGACTTCAGAAATGCAAACAGCATCTCCAGCCCTAATCCATTATACAAGTAATCCCTTGGCGGAACCCTGGAGTAGTCCTTCCGCCGATAGAACGGCAAGGTGTCCAACTTATCCCTGTTGCTGTGAAGCCAAATCACAGTAGAGATCGCGATCAGTGAGCAGATTCCGACCATTATGACGGCGAGCACGATGATTTCGCGGTTCATGCGGGTCTCCAACCGACTGCGTTTGGAGGGCGCTCCGGAGTTGTTGAGCATGACCTTGGTCTCCATCCCGATGTAGACGGCGACGCCGACGACCCAGGAGGTGTTCTTGATGTCGCAACCGCGGAGGACGATGTTGGTGGGACCGAGCGGGATCCTGGGGCCGTCGCCGCGGAGTTCGATGGTGGCCTGGAATCCATAGATGTTGAGGTTGGGTGGCTCACAGCGGATGATGGCGCCGGCCAGGGCCTCGGGGGCGAGCGCGGCGGTCTCGAGCTTGGCGTAGCAGCTCTTGAGGTTGGACTCGCCGTCGAGGTTGATGGTCTGCACGTAGGCGACGCCGGTGGGGTCGCTGGTGGAGAGGAGGACCATGTCGCAGGGGATGGTCTCGTTGGCCCCGACGCGGACGAGCTCCCCGACGCGGATCTCCTTCCACTTCTTCCTGACGGTGGAGGCGGCTTGCTGTGAACGGAGGGGGAGGACGGAGGCGGGTCGGTTGTTCTCGGCGGTGTCGGAGCGGTGGCGCTGGTAATCCTCGTAAGCGTCCTTGATGGCGGTGAGAAGGAGAACGGTGCCGAGGGGGAGGAAGGCGGTCTGGCGGCCGAAGACGGTGAGCTGGGGGATCTGGTTGAGGAGGGCCAGCGCCAGGAAGTAGATGTAGGCGACGCGGCGGAACTGCTCGAAGAGGTTGCGGGGGATGAAGGTGAGCAGGGAGTACTTGGTGGTGCGGATGGCGTTGCTGGCGGCCACGTCGGCGCCAGGGGACGAGGACCGGTCCGGGTCACCGACGAAGACCAGGCGGGCGTCCTGGTGGTCGCCGGCGGCGGAGGCCATGGAGGGGAGGAGGGGGAGGGAGAGCTTGGAAGGGGAGGAGGAGGAGGAGCTCAGCATTCCGGTTAAGGAGGTGGAGGAAAGAATAGACTCGTCGGAGAAAGATAGGGGGCCGACGAGCGTGGGTGGCGAAAAAGGTGCCACCAGTGTTTCTTCTTATTAAAGAATACGTGGACACATCCGGAGGCGTAAGTCGCAAATGCTTTACTGGAAGCGGGTCCCACTGGAGCCGTTGAGGAGACTGTCCGCCTGTCAGGAGGAGAAAGAAACGGGGCAGATTTGTGCGGGACGCGAATGAACTCCGAGGAGATGACGAGGGAAGTCCTTTATTCGATGTCTGTGTGGGCCCCGGTCCCACGTCAGTGGAAAGACGGGCACGGAAATTGGGTTGGTGCGGAGCTGAGTAGCGAAAGTATTGCCTTTTTTGTTTCGCGTGTGCGCGACGACACTCCGCGATGGAAGTCACGATATACGCCCCGACGTGGCGAGTGGGCCGGCGTTGACCGCACCTCAAAATCTCGTGATCCAATAATTTAGAATCCATAAACACCGCCATCAACTTAATTATGAGCATAATCGTAATAGATTGACCTCACGCATACGCTAAAGTTGATTCTCCTTCCACGCCATATATACGTGGAATTAAACTAAGATGTCGCATGTAAACATGTAGCAAAATACACAAAATATTGTTTGTACTAAAACACGTGATGTGTCGGACAAAATACGAACCAATAAGTTCATCGTCGATAAGGTCATTGTGATCTCCGATGAACATGGGTGCATGGGAATCTCCAAACCTCCTCACATGGTCATCGTAATCTCTAATCATAAATTAAATCACCATCGACAAAATATGTCACAGCTATAAATCACCGGTCGATTGATGTGCAGGATATTTGAGGATTTATCAGATTGTGGATTTGGGCTTCACTTGTTGGGTTGGGTTGAATTGGTCAGCCTGGGAAGAATAGCATGTGTAGGCGCGCACTTGCAGCGGAAGAGACTGGACCGTGATGGAGGCATGTGGCGGTCGAGGTGGTCGATGTTGTCCGAGGAAGAGAGAGAGGAGGAGTGGGGTCATCTCCATCGCTGAATATGCTGAAGCTAATAAGTAAAGGGCTGAGAGAGGGGATGAATGTGGCCTCCTGCGCTGCCTCAAGAAGCATGCAAACGTGTCTCTGCAATGTTGTTAAGAGAGAGAGAGAGAGAGAGAGAGAGACAGAGAGGATTTTTTGGATTTTGCTGTTGCCTAATAAAGCGGAGACAAATCCATGCGTCGGTGTTGTGTTCTTTTGGATGGAGGGAGGAGGCACCGACTCGCTCTCTCATATTACTACTACGTGTGGTGAGTTCACCCAACGCCAATGGTAGGTAGGGAGGGAGGGAGAAGCACAAAGGAAGTTAAAAGAGAGATTTTAGTAGCAAGCAAAGGAAGGGGGGGAGTCTTAACAAAAATTAGTGTTTGGGTGCGCCAAGAAAAAGAGGAGGAGGACCCACCAGCACACATCCGGCCACGCAGCAAATCCTGCGCCCGATATTATTCCTCTCTTTCTTCAGCTTCGCTGACGCCAAACCAGCAAAACGATAGAACGAACATGTCCGAGCCGCGACACGAGGAGAGAACGAGAGAGAGAGAGAAAAGAGAGGTTACCAAACCGGCCCGTTACAGAATGCAGCGATTAGAATAACAGATGGTTGAGTAGAATATTGCTATTCCTACAATCAACATGTTGGGTCTCACATATCAGACGACGGGAGATGTCACATCGTCTCCAACGCTTATATAGGGTGATTCAATGAACCTAAATAAGGGTGTTCTAGTTTCAAAAGTGGTGGCCATGAACATTGTTGTTCTTACACTATACGAATAGAATAATTAGGGCATGTCATTTGGTGAAAATAAGTTGAATTCTACAAAGAAGAATGTGAAGGTTCTTCTTACTAATATATTTGGAATGCTACCTAATCCTAATATATTAGTGATGAATTTCAATGATGGTACTCAGCAAACCATATTCAAAGGAGGTTAAGGTTGGATTCTGTTGCTGTTGACTTCTCCCATCCCTTTGATTAACAATCCATGAGATGCCTCCGAGTGATACCAAATCCTAATTCTCATGCACCACACACAACAATGTCAGATACAAGAAAGTAAATGCTAAAGTTTCTTCAAGTATCAATTGTCCAAGCCAAAATCAACTTCCATTTTGATTGCTCCCCTCTTGAAGTAATTTTTTTATTAGGACCATCAGGAGTTGAAAAGGAAAAAGGATGAAAAGAAATTAGAGTCAACATGCATGATCCAACATATTACACCAAATAAGGAATGTAACTTCCATGATGTCAACAAGCTTGAAAGCAGCATTTCAATTTGATAGCTTAAAACAAAAATTGTGGTCCATCAACCATGATTGCTCACAAGCAAACTTAGTAAGATGTGAATTGAGAAAATGACCTTTAACTGAACTAGTCCTTCTAACATGTTTGATAGTGATGGAAGATTGGCACATTTAATCTCTCTCTCTCTCTCTCTCTCTCTCTCTCTCTCTCTCTCTCTCTCTCTCTCTCTCTCTCTCTCTCTCTCTCTCTCTATCTATCTATCTATCTCTCTCTCTCTACACACACATATACATATAATTAATTACTGAGGACACCTATAATTTAGGTAACTAAGAAAACCAAAGTGGGAATTGAATACTTACAAAGTAGCTCAGGTAAAGACACAGGAAAAAGGGCAAGAGTTGGGTCAAAGAAAGAGGCTGATATTGTTCTTACCTTGGTGCTCGTTTTACTTGTGCTTTGTCTTCTTGTAGAGGAACACATGGCATGGCTGCGGTCTCAGCTTAGCTTCGCAACAATTGGCATGCACATATCTATCAGTGGCAGAAAAAGATTATGATACAACACAAACATGTCTGCTATTAGATTTTCACATGGCTTTGAACACAAGAAGTGGAGCAAATGCATGCACCACCATGGCTGTTGTGATTGGTGAACAAAGCATTCACCAACCAGGACAGTCGTGAAGGAACAACTGCTGTTCTTACAGGAAGATGAAAGCCCACTCATGCCAAGAAAAAGGAGCAGATCTACATGCTAGCTCATGTGACTTGATGAGTGGTTCGAGACCTTGCTGGACTTTGTGGAGAACATAAGTCCATGGTAGCATGGAATAGGTCGAAAGACTTTATGAGCTCCTTTGTTCAATTTGTCTACACACTGTAGGAGAATCTCGTGCATTCCATACATCAATCACCTCACCCAAATCTCTGCCTCTTGTCTCACCTAGAATTTTAAGATAGTATACTTTTTCTAAGAGAGAAAATAATTTGAGAACAGTCCCTACTCTCTTTCTCTCTCCAACGTTTATGAAATGATCCATAAGTATAACACCTACTACGAGAAGGCTAATGTAGACCTATTCATCTCCTTCTTTGCAAAGTTGATGACTTCTTTCCCGCTTTGCTTAAGCTTCCGAAGGACATCCAACTGGTTGTCAAATTAGGATCAAAGGGGTTCCTAAGTTTATCATAGCAAAGCTGGCTGGTGGTTAAGAAAAAGGAGTATGTCAGCTAAGAATGGTTGAGAGGTGACAATACATCACTTGGTTGTGTCTCTATCTACCGAGGTACTTTTCTTTTCTTTTTTTATTTCCTTATCTCTTGTCAGGAAGGGAAATATTCTCATAGGAAAAGGGGACCGTTTCCATGAACCATTTTGTTGTTGCTACACCATGTATTTACTTAGGATTCTTCACCATCCAACGAGCTATCGCCTGACCAAGGAATCTATATGCACTATAATCCAAATGGCTGTGGCATCAGAATTATAGTCAAGAACAATTTATCAACATTATATTTGAGAGGACTGATTAAATGGAAAAAAATTGAAGGCATTCTGTTATATGCGCACATCAAATGACATATTTCTCCATACAAATAATCAAGTGTAATGGCCAATCCTAGTCAATGAAAACAAAGTTCGATAACAAGGTGCTGTGTGTTTTTTTCAACCGGAACATGTTCTGTGGAGTACAGCTTGTGTTTTAGCTACCCAAGAAGACAGCTAGATATAAGAGAATGCATGTAGTATCTAAAGGCAAGGTGGTTGATTTAAGCAGTCAATATTGACTCAGAAAAGGTAAAATGCTTGGAATTGTATTGCACTCATTCAAGAGACATATTCTTTCAGAGAAGCAAACAAGCAACCAAGTGGAAGAGAATAAAAGTGGAGGCAGGCTGATCGGTCCACAACACAATGTGTTCTGAAAGTGTTCTTGTTCTTCCAGAATATACAATTATAGGTATTTAGTCGTCAACTGCAGTATAAAAACAGATACCTGTGAAGATTGATTGGCTACAAGATAAAAAGATTTGAATGAAGGCTGATTACACAGTGATTCTTCTGTATTGAGAATTGGGTGCAATGGACCTTCTATAAGATACCGTAAAGAACTAAATAACCAGCTACCTTATGAAGTCTCAGTGTTTGTCAGAATGCACCTGGTCGAATTAGATGATCCAGATTCTTTAAGAGTAATTAACCTATAAAAGAATTTGGCATGTATTTATAATCGTTTTAGTTTTTATTCTTTGTTGTAGCAGGAGACTTTTGTCTGCTTGCGGGATTTCTTTTGCCTGCAATTGTTTGTACACAACATGCAGTGAAAGATGCAAGGGGAGAATAATTAAGGCCCCAAGATGATGCAATCATTCTGTAGTCCCATTGTCTGTTAGTTTGTGGCATATAATATTATTCCTAGTGTTCTCGTTTTTGTTTCATAACTTAAAACTCTTTCTGAGAACTTAGCTAGTGGATGCAATTTACCGGAAATTCTAGCAGACAGAATGATGCCTTTTGATGGTGAGATTTAAATATTGAGAAGGCCCAGAAAACACAATCAATAAACTATTAATTGTGACCACCAAAACAGATTGCCTGAAAATAAACATATATATATATATATATATATATGTATATATATATATAAACATATACATGTATATATACATTGGATGTAGAGAAATAAAGAAAGGATAAGCATGGGAGGTAGGAACGGGACAAAAGTCTAAAGGCGCAGTACATGTTCCACCAAATAGAAGTTAGAGAGGCATATGATGCAGCACAAAAGTTTAAAGGCACAGTACATCTTCCACTAAATAGAAGTTATAGCAAACATCAGATGGTTACTGTACTAATTCTATATGCTTTCTGTTTTTCTTTTGGCACCTTTTCTTTGCTTTGGAATTGTAAGATTGCTGGGGAGGTGGAAAAAGACAAGGAAAGTTCTGATGGCTTTGTTGAGTGTTAGAGAGACAGAGACCACCATCACATATAAAAGTGTGTGGGGGGGGGGGACTTGGAGTCCCAGACCCACACGAGCGGTTCTTCTTTGAACCTGTGCTTGCAAACCCCAAGTTCCCACACCCTCCTCTGAGCTATCAGTCTCAGAAAAAAAAAAACAAGCAGAGAGAGAGAGGGAGAGAGAGACTCGTGTGGTTTTCTTCCTCCCAAGCATGTTGCTGTCTTTGCTGTCCTTTATTTGAGTTTCTTTCTTGGTGAACATCTATCTCTTGGGGTCCTCCACCATCTCTCTTTGCCTTATTTTTTAAAGCCCTATCATCTTCAGACTTGCCACCAGAAGCAGCTATTCATCAACTCCTCCTCGCCTGCTCACATCTGTGGAGTCCTCATCGGGTCATCCTGGTCCTTCGACTAAAACAAAGCAAAGCAACAAATGGCTCCGAATGAGCTAAAGTTCACGGGTGACATGGGGTTCCTCTCTCCGGTAGCACCACCATTTGTTACAGGCTCTACCCATGGAGAGAGGGAATGTTGGGGCTTTCAAGGCTTAGCAGAGGGGCATGGGAATCATGGGGATCGAAGGAGCAACAGAGAAGGCAAGGAGGAAGAAGCTGGTTATGGTCATGTTCACGGGAACGAACGGCAGCACAGGCCATGCGCTAGGGGTCATTGGAGGCCAGATGAGGATGCCAAGCTCAAGGACCTTGTCTCTCAACATGGTCCCCAGAACTGGAACCTGATTGCAGAGAAACTAGAAGGAAGATCAGGTACTCCAAATGGAAAAGAAAATATCTTTGTCAAGAAAATCTAAGAACTCCACCCCCACCAGTAGTAGTTCTCTAATTTTCTAGCTTAATCCAGTCTTCCTTATCTGTTTATTGGAAGGAAACTAGAGAAAAAAAGAAAACCTGATCCATCTCCGTGTCTTGTAGAATAAATACATTGATGCGTTCTGCTCATTCATCTTCTTTCTCCTTGGTTCTGGATTTGGTTTTGTATTTGGGCAGGGAAGAGCTGCAGGCTGAGATGGTTCAACCAGCTGGACCCAAGGATCAACAGGGACGCATTCAGCGAGGAAGAAGAGGAGAGGCTGTTGGCTGCCCACAGGCTTTATGGCAACAAGTGGGCACTGATCGCCAGGCTCTTCCCTGGCAGGACAGACAATGCAGTCAAGAACCATTGGCATGTGATCATGGCCAGGAAGCAGCGGGAGCAGTCCAATGCCTGCAGGAGAAGAAGGCCATCTGCTTCATCCTCTATCCCTCCCCTGCCTCACTCCCTCCCTAACAGGAAGGAGGTCAACCCCAGCAACAATGCATGCAGTGGTGAGTCAACCATCACCAGCACCAGAGATGAGTCTGCTTCCACTTGCACAGACCTTTCTCTCGGTTCCTTCACCAGCAGGATTGTAACCAGCTTCCCTACTGGATACAGCCCCTCCCACCAGCCACATTCGTATCAAGCATTCAATGGTATGACCTTTCTTTCTGTTCCTTCAAAAATCCTCGTGTGTACTACAGTCTGATTTGGCTTTTACTTCTCTTAACCTATGCCATGCCCTTTTTCTATTTCCATCTCTCTTGTGTTCAATATCACACCTTAGTTCTGGAGCGTGATCTCTGTTAGTTACTTTACCCAGGGTCTGATGGAAAGGTGGTGACTACGAGTAACAGGATTTATGTGAAGCATGGTGACTCCGGTGGAAGCTTTTTCACACATGGTGTTCCCAAGATGTTGGTCCCAGGGTTTGATCAGTCTGATTGCACTGGCACCGGTTCAGCTTCTGGGGCTTCAGCAAATGAAGCCGTGGTCTACCACATGACCAACAACACTCTGCAACATGGAGAAACAGAACATGGGGGAGAGAAGATCAGGTTGCCCTTTTTTGATTTCCTAGGTGTTGGAGCAACATAGGGAGGCTTAGTAACTCCTCAGGTACATTATAACTATAAAGGGGGTCCTTGTATAACAAAGGAAGAGAGGTTAGAAAGAGAAAGGGCAAGGGGTGTTGAAGAACTCTGATCGTGCGTTGTCTATCCTCTGAGCTTTGTTTAAATTTTCAGATCAAACCCCAATTGATATGTTGTCGCTTTATCCTATGGACCAAGACAACATCTCGGAAAGTCTCAGGTATATTCTAAGTTGCAAGAACAGTGGAACTTCATCTCTCTTCTGCTTTGGATTCTAAATGCATGACAGTGGATGCATGTTCATTGCAAATGAAAATTTCCCTCAAAGCATGATTGTGTCCAGAAGTACTGTGGGTTAACAATCGCATTGAATAGGAGCTCTTTCACTAAATGAAGATTCTGTGTGCATGTCTCACATATGTGCATCAACTAATATACATATATATGGAAAAATGAAAAAAAAAATCCATGCATTCGTTTAATTACTGAAAATTATCCTGTTGGCTCAGCTTAAGATAAATATGGAAGGATCCATCTTGTTTTCTTTTTTCAAATTTTCCCTAGTTCCACTTAAAAACTTTCAAGTAGAATTCATGGGCAGATAAAAAGATGTGACCCAGATAATATGTGAAGGTAAATTTATAAAACCATACTTCAAAAAATAATAATAACTAAGCTCCGCGATAAAGTTGATACATACCAGGACACGTTTCTGAGCAGGAAAGCTTCTTTGACAAATACTCTGCATATTTATGTTTGACCACCATCAGAGGTAATTTATGAACATCTGTTCATAGAAGTATCATTAATATAAATAACAAGTAGAGATTTTATTTTGAGCAACAAATCTACCACAAATATAGGAGAGAAAGTGCCCACCCCCAGATTAGGGTCATTAGGTCCATCCAGGAATAGAGTAATGTGGTAGAATGAAGGCTGGATGCTGGAGCTTTTTCAAAATTGAATGGTTGTCCTTGCCGTGAACTTTAGCACAAGCTTTGCATGATTGCTCTACGAACCACTTCTGCAACACAGCAATAAAATCAATATTTAGCAAGTCCAAGAATGGTGCAACCCCATGCCGCCAGCCTCTCTCCTTTCGTGATGACCATGACACACTTACCCATGGGTGAAACTCTAGTTTCCCACGGTTAAAAGCGTCAAGCTAAGCGTTCCAAATCGTGGCTCCGAGTGCCACAGTGGGAACCAGCTAGGCCAAGTTTGGCTTCTTCTTGTGCTGCAACTCCACATCATGTCCTCGGCCAGACTCTCCGCCCCCTGCGGTAACGGCCTCCCACCCCCCTTGGTAGGTGGAGGGTTTCGTAGCCGGTCTGACACAAAATCCTAGGGTTGGTCATGATTCCCACGGACCATATCGGGTAAGAGATCAGCAGGAGTTGTTGGGAAGCAGAGGCTGTTGGGTGCTCAGAGATGCTGAAGACTGACAGTCCCAGCTCAATCATGGTGGTGACCAATAGTTACATTCAGTGAGAAGCTGAGAACCTTAAGAGAAAACATAGACCCCAGCCTGTTAGAGTCGATGCTTTCATCCACCTGACTGAGTGAACATAGTCCTCAAACCAGTTAGACCAATCCTTGGAGAAGAAAGCAACAGAGTAAAAAGCTGGAGTAAGATACATGTTACTGCCTAAAAGTATGTTTGCTTTAGTAAAAAATGAAACTGTATGTGTCATACACATGCTCAATGCTAGGTTATTGCAGTTGTACCCTGTTCTAAGATTCCAGAAAAGCAGTCTACTTTCATTTAGAGAGCTGTCCCTGACAAAAGACTATGGCTGGGACTCCCTGGGGGGATGCTCCATCTGTCTTCGTTCTAGCTTAATGCAGAGAGGCAACTGTATCTTTTCTCCACCTTCATACGTGGCTATGCCATCATGGTTGCTTGTTTGACGCATCCAACCTAAGGAGGTGCCATTTATGGGGTGTGGCAGGTGGTTCAAGAGACACCACAGCCAGATCCCACGGGGTTCATAAATGTAGCTAAATGCTGCTGCTGAGTGCAGAGATTTGGGTGTTCCTTTCAAGGAGGATTTCAGCAATATGGACTCGAGGGTGGGAGAGAGAGCAACAAGAAGAAAACTGCTGAAATGCTGCTGTCTAAAGTACTTCAATACTTATCCAGGGTTTAATTTGGTTCTTTCAATTATAAATAACATGAAGAGAGAGAGAGTGAGAGATTCATGATGATTCTCTAACCCCAATTTGCAGATCCTTACATTACATATTTAAATGAATTTTTGAGGAAAACTAAACGCACCTGCTTTGCATTAGTGAATGGATGTCCACCATCTTTTGCTGGACCTAAATTTCACAGAGCAGGTACAATAGACTGTTAGTGCCATCAGCAACATTATTAAGAAAACAGAAATAATATGACACCAGCAGATAAATAATACTAACACAAATTTAAATGTTTCTTCATATTTTTTTTTCCCTCCGCAAAGAATTAAGAAAACACCTCCTTTCCCATGCAAACATGCAACTTAAGAGGTATGAACCCATTCAAGCAACATTGCAGATACAATGTCATAAAGAAAACACTCATATATTGTTTTGTTTTATCCAATACCCAGAAAGCACTAACTGAACTGAAGGCGCAGCAATAGTTGACTTGGGAGAACCAAACTTAAAACACTTATCTAGCATGCATAAACAATGCTGGTTATGTCATCACTTCAAAGGCTATCGAAATATGCTTTAAATCAAAAGTACAGGTGTCACACAGGAAGTCTAAAAGACATTCAACGACTCATGCAATATACTCTTAAAATGATAAGGCTACTTTTGGTCGGTGATGCCATGTTATCTTTAAACAATAGCAGCAGAAGGAACTGTCGGTACAACCTGCTGAAGAGTCGCTTGTCAACATCAAAAATGGAATCTTGCTTAGGTGGTTCACCACCACTTCCGAGTAGTATAATAGACCTTGGAACTAACCACAAAAGCTCAATTGAGTTTTCGAAGCTGTTGGAATCTCGTCCTATCGGCCGCCAAAGAGAGAAGAACCGATGGTCCTAAAAGCTATGTTGCCCATGCTTGGGAGCAATTTAAGGTTTTGGTGGTGGTTCTGGGGCCACTTAACTGATGCAAAAGTCTCTATCAGGATCACTTACCATACAAATATATACTCGTGTTGCCTAGAGAGTGCAAATTATTTATCAAAGAACAGCATGATGAGAACGAGACATGAATCAATTGGGAGGGCAGCATCAAGAGAGGAATGCCAAGCATATGAATGAAGAACCTATGTGTCAGCAGATATGATCACGCTAAAAACTAATCATTAACTTTCCAGATAAAATATACAAGGGACACATGATAAAATCTCAATGTTTGTCATGATTCATCAGCATAGTATGATATTCCTGCTTTGATGAAAAACAATCACAAACTGAAGAAAGGAATAGCAGTGTTCAGAAGAGAGGATAGCAATGAGATGGATCTCATGATAATTTGATTCACATATTTTTATGATAAACAATTTCTCCAACACTTCTTCAAACAACAAAGAACCATGAGTTTCAAATTTGTTGGGAATGCTTGGACGGCCCTTGATAAGTTGTCTACAATAATGGCAATGCCAACAATAAACAAGTATCCAAAAAAAAAAAAAAATCTACAATAACAATGACAAAGCCAGTGTCAGAAGTGACAATATAATAACCAAAAAACATGATTGAGATGCCATTTCATGAAATATTGATTACTCATAACATGCAACAACAAGCATATGTACTTGGATCCTTTACCTACAGTGAAAAAAGGGGTGTCCACCGTATGAGGTTCTTGGCCATGTGGAATACAGGACGGTTCAGTATACACAGGCATATCTTTATTAAATAGATTAATTTCATGACTCGAACATTGGTCATGCAGGACATAAGGGAAAAACCTCACCATGGTGTGAAGGCTCGGCTTTCAAATTCCTGTAGCTGTCAATCAAAATCACTAACCATCTATAAAAATTATGATCAATTCTTCAAGCTGAAATTGGTCCTACTTTCCAATCTCCTTTTCTTCCTTTTTATGAGCATCAAAGCGATCATCTCTTAAGAAGACAAAAGTTATGGAATGCTGCGTCAGAATACCTGGCCAGAAAAGCCTGTAAGCTAAACAAAAACTATTGTGTATGGATAATAATCGTGTCTTGCAACATACAAAAATATTAAAGGAACACAGACCAAGTTGACAGTCATCCATTCAAGTTTACATAACAAATGTACTAACCTTCATTTTTTACTTGTAAAACGATAGCAGCACAACAATAAGGCTCTGCACTGGATTGGCTTCTTTACTAACAGATGTATCATAAGTACTACCCATAGGTCAGAATTACCACTCAATTCCCTAATTTGATGAACCGATATTGGCATCCTTTACCAAAATTTCCGAAAGCATTTTTCTCACTTTAGATGTGCAAAGTTGCATAACTTTTACCCCAACTTCATGCACAAGGTCTCCATTGAAGGTTCTCAAAACACGGTTGGTGACCTTCTTAGTAGCCTATGTGGACATAATTAGGTGAGCATCTAGAATAAAGTTTATGTAAGTGAGGAATCAAGTCAATAATATATAAATGTTTCATAAAGAAATAAACTGTTCAGGTGAACCAAATCACCCTGTAATTTTTCAAGGGTGGTACAGCCACTCACTAACATGACGTGCGAGTCTACATGTGCCAGCCCGTACATCAGGTTTGTGAGATGCCACATCACCCTTGAAGAATTACAATGGTAATTTGGTCCACCTAAATAGCTATTTTACTCTCATAAAATACATAATTTCTTTTAAGTATTAATGATCATATAGTTTTACAGTAATTCATTCAAATTTATTTAATCTGAAAAGAGAAGACAAGTTGCCCTGATGATGTTGGTTCTTCACCTTTTTTGGGAAAAAAAACAGTGGGTCAAACAACATAGACCCAAGGACTACAAGGCCATCTGAAACTACAAGTAGGTTATAAGGCCCATTTAGCCAATTCAGGTCCATAATACCCTCCATGAAATTGACCCTCTGATCCCGGAAAGTAACATGTCAAATCTTATTTTTAATGGATTTTTGTAGGTGGATCCAAAATGAATCAGACAATTTTTCAATGTGAATATCTCCCGATATTCTAGGATGGATGATAAGCAGCTCAGTTGACAAGAGCCCAATGTCCATTGATATACGAAGATGGTTACCAACTGCTATAAAGCTAAGATACTAAAAACTTACAACCATGGTGACAGGTTCCTCACAAGTCAATGTCTAACAAGAGAGGACTAGATTAACTGATGACATGCCATAAGATGTAATCGAGGCAATTAAGCCCCTCCTAAAAAGAACCAAGTATCAGTGATGGTTTATTTTCAGAATGAAACAGATGTCGACAATGTAAACTAAAAACAGTTGTTCTGTGAAGCAGAAAAAAATTTGTGGATGTTATCATCACATAAGAGCATCAACAATATAATTAGCAAGGAGAAAACATGATTAGACACATGTAAAGCTAACATCCATGCTTTATCGAGCAGTATAACTGTAATGCTGAATTGGGGGGAGGCGTGGTAGACATTAGAGATGCAGCAAAGTGGACATCCATGCTGAATAGCAAATTTCAGTACTACAAGTTCTGTGAAGCAATCAAAATCGGAAGAAAACGGAAGAAAACATTCTAACCATCATCGCGTTCTCGGTTCTCTGATCCAGAAACACCAACGAGAACCCCAAAACACTACTTCTGCATGACAAAGGAAGGAGGACAACCAATTGCTTGAAGATCGTGGGAGCGCGGGGTAGAAACATCATCTCCTCGAGGCGCTTTTCTCGGCGGCGGGTGCTCTCCGACGGTCCAAGATGACCATCGAAGGTCGAAGCGCCGCTCGTTAGACGTCGGCTTCGGAGGATCTGCTATCGCTGCCGTGGAGGAGGCGCCCTAATGAGACCACCGGTTGCGGTTTTGCGGGACACCAGCCACGGGCGGTATAACAGACATCAACTGAGCCCCAAAAACCGATCCGAATCCGAAACCGACATTTTCGGGTATAGGTATTCAAAATTTAGATCCGATGTGGTACCGAGTCGGGTACAGTTCCTATATATATATATATATATATTCTCAGGCAAAGTTTCCTTGTCAAAATACATTATATATATATATATATATATATATGTAATATATATACTGATTCCACTCACCCTTCAACAGAGACAGAGCATTACATGACAAAGGACAGAATTCATGGGCGGGTGACCATCCTCTTTGTTCACCTCAGCCTTCCTCCTCGCCCACCATTCTGATGATGCTCTCTTCTGCCACTCCAATGAGGCTCGGATGGCAGAAGAGAATGCCAATAAAAGGAGGAGGAAAAAGAAACGAAGAAAAGAGAACGAGGAAATCAGCAAGTGCAAGGTCATCAATGCCGAAGGCCATTCAAAAGAGAGGCCCCTCTCATGACCCAATTTGTGCTGCTAGCTATAAGACTTGATCGAACTGCATGCTACTGGAAGCAAGAGGAAGCTGGAGCTGGTTTGGAGTTATGGAAGCGCTCAGAACTGGCCTCCCAAATACGTCTGCCCGAAGCTCCAGTTCGGTGGCGCGACGTCCATCGAGGTGACGGAGAGGCCGTCGCTGGTGGTGACGCTGAAAGAGAGGGACTGGCCGTCGAGGTTGCTGCTGCTCTGCCAGTTTTGGCCCCAGTTGCGGCTCATCGGCTGCCACCCGGTTCTTGACCCTTTCACTGACACGGCCACCACGTCTCCCGCACCCCCGACGTTGGTGATCAGAACCAGATTGAAGTAGGAGTGACCATTAATGGTGAATCTGATGCCTCCCTTCTTCACACAGGAGACCCTGCAAGGCGAATCAATGGATGTTATACGAACTTTCGAGGGCCATAGGACATGGTCCAAGGAAGTGAATACGAGGTGCTGATACCTTTGGTATTGGACTGGGACGATGCCTGCTTTATACTGTGCGATCTTCTCGAAGACGGGCTGAGAGAGATCAAAGTGGTGCCGGGGCGGATTGCACCACCCTCCATCGTCGTTGGGAAGCGCGTTGTTTGGAGGGCAGAAGTTAGTGGCGGTAATGACGATCGAACCCTTGAGGCACCACTGCCCGCCCGCGCAGTTGATCTCAAAGCACGCCCCGCAGCTCTGCCCGTTGTTGAACAGAGCCGTGCTCAGTGCAGCGCTCTCGGTGCCATACCCTTGGTCGTAGAGATTTCCATAACCACATGCCCCTCCTGCGACAAAGATCGAACGAGCAACACCATTTCAGGAAGGTTAGATGAGCTGTGGCGAATCGCTGGTGAAGTGGAAGCTTACCCATCGTTCCAGAAGCATCACCACCTCCATAGAAGGTAGCGTGTGCGTCGATCCATCCACCATCACCTCCATGAGCGACTCCGAACATGATCACAAGGGTGACGAAGGAGAACAAGCTAGGAAACTCCATGTCCCCACACCAGAACAAGCAAAGAACTCGACTGGAGTGGAGAAGCAGAGGGTTTTTTGGTGGTAGAAGACAGTAGAGGGTGAGTGTATATATAGATGAGAGGTTGCGATGGTATGAATCAGAATAAGATCAAATTGGACTGGCGGTAGAGCAGTGTCTCAACCAAAACTAAACTGCTCAGCAAACTGGTACGAGAGGACAGCCAAATTTTCTATGCCTTGTTCTGCTAACCCTACAATATCATCTTCCTATGGCCTACAAACTGTTGCGAGCTTGCTTTTAGGTGGGACGATTAAAGTCTTTTTGCTGATTGAAGTCATCCGGAAAAAGTAAATATTATTTACTTTTCTTCTCCTCGAAACTGAGTTGCCATCTTTCTTATTTTGTATCTGTTCGAGGATGAGAGAAAGCACCAAACTACACAAAACTTTCATGATCGCTTAATTTACTGAACTTAAATGAACTTTGGTGTCTCTTTCGAGGAGATAATTATGCTCCATGCCTAAGACTGGGTTACTGTTACTGTTACTAAATTAATGGCAGAATCTGAGTTCAGGAGCTCAGAATAATTAGCAGCTACTACTAAAGTACGTGGTTTAAGCTTGAAGTTATCCCATGGAGTTTTCTTTGTGGAACTCCTCAGTGAGTCGTCGTCTTCTTATAAGCTGTATTATATTGCTTCTGCTGCATGCACATGGTTACTGGTTTGACTTGGAGACTTCTGATTTGCCATGGGAATTGATGTCTTGACTTTTAGAGCCTTCTCAATAACCAGAGAGCAGGCAAAAAAAAAAATATGTATCTGAATCTGAGACTTGCATCGGAGTGGGTGGCATGTGGTGAACTGACCAGCTTTAAAGCTAAGAAATGAGAACCTCTCCTGCTTCTTCCCTTCCATTGGAATCCGGTGTGTGTATGTGTGTGTCCTTGGCTGTACCTTCTCGTATATCTTGTACTGACTTCATGTGGCTATACTGTTAATATTGCGTCTCGAGCAACCTACATGGGCAGCTTGCTCGAACTTGTTTAAGGAAGGATTACGCACAGATCTCGACCAGTCAATGGCGTAGGTCATTTGATTTGCTTCACTGTGCCACCATGTTATAAGCTATTAGATAACCATGAAGGATGTCCTCTTAATGAAGCTGGTGCGAGGTTCAGTGGTCGACCACTCGGAAGTCCACGATTTGGTCAACTGGTATCATGGTGATTAAGAAATTGGGAGATCAGTAAAAGCCGGCTGTGGAAATTTTATCTTACGATGTGATCTGCAGATCAGGCAAGACTTTGGGATTCTCGCATTCAATATCCTCAACCCCAAAGCCTGATATCTCTCATGCACCAGGTAAACGGAGTGGAGGTTCGTCAGAGCTTGTGCACGGCTCTTCAGGATATGAGAGAGCCCAACAAAACCAGACTGCCAGTGAGCATTCGTCCAAGAACAGGGAGGGGTCGAAAGGCTGTCGAGATAGGGAGAGGCTTCACATGGGCACACATGGCCAACATGTGTCTTCATCTCCAGCCGCGGCTCTCTCTTTTTGTGTGCTCGCCAACATGGGAGTTTGAGACTGTTGGCGTCGCCCACACCCTGTTATCTGCCACAACTGGCAGCCAGCCATGGCAGGCGAGGCGTTTGCTAGGGCTACTGCAGAAACTAAGGAAGCGGGCAAACCATGTGCACTCACCGGAAGCTGGGCGGTGGAGTTGTGCCCACAGCTTGTTGGCCTGAGGTCACAGGGTTCAGGTCGTTCTGCGTCATAGGCTGCAAGATAAGTTTTGAAGCTCCTGTGATTGTTTATTGCATCTGCATGACTCTGTCTCGTTCTGTAATCTTGTCTCTCAAAGGTTTAGCTTTTACAGTGTGTTCCTTAACATTAACTGTTCTCTGTAGGAAATTTCACCTCTATAGTAAAACAAAAAAAGAAAACAATACATCGAACAACTGATCACTTGTTATATATCTGTGTTTCATCTCATTATATATATATATATATATATATATATATATATATATATATATATATATATATATATATATATATATATATATATGTAAGGACCAAAATCTAAGGAGATGACTTGGTTGGGATCCTGTGGTAATGGTTTTACGGCTGAAGCAGGGGATGCCATACGTGATAAGGCTACCTTGCCCGGCCAAATCGCCAGGCCTCCGCTCTCCGGCACTGCTCGACGGAGATCGGATTCATCACGCAATAGCCTGCAGCGGAACAAGAAGCAGATGATTCCCTCCCCATCCCGATCCCCTTGCAACCATGCAGTCCCAGGTGAAGGACTCTCTCCTTCTCCAGCTCATGCCTTCCGTTTCTCCTCAGAGACTGCTTCCTACTAGCTGAAGCAGGATTAATGGCTCCATTCTTCCCTCGGCGGCCGCCTATTGGCACCGGCACAGCGTCCAGGCCCATCAATTTGGCTACAACTCCTGGTTTGCACCAAACCACATTCTCCCCCGCCACCGTCGGCGGAAGACACAGGTTTCTATCCAGGTCCAGCTGGTAACCGGCTTTGCAGGACGCTCCCACGAATTTGCTGCAGCAGCAAACGGATCTACGGCCTCCGTTGAAGCTGCTGGGCCTCGCGCCGAGGTTGCGGAAGGACGACTTATACATGGCGTCCTTCCCGTCGAGAGAAAACCTCGGGTACTGATTCAGCGCATTCCGCGCGGACCTCAAGATGTCGGAGTTGTTCACGCACGACATCCTCCGGTGGACCTCGCTGTAGTCGTCGAGCTGCTCCCTCCTCGCAGCCTCTTCTTCCAGGTCCAGCTGCAAGATCATCTGCTCCAGCGTCAGAGGGGTTGCTGTCACGTTACTTTCCTCCAAGTAGGAGCCCTCGACGGATGGCGCAGCGACGCAGGACACGTCCGGTTCGGCCTTCTTCTGCCTCAGGGTCGATGTGGAGCTGACGCCATGGCAGAAGTTCCTGAACCCTTTCTTCATCCTGGACGCGAGGGAGTTCTTGAGAAGGAACAGGGAGAGATCCTTCATGAAAAGCAAGGGGAGAAGATGGGAAGAAACGGTGATGGATTCCGGCCATTAAAAGGAGTGGCAACCTAACTCCAAGCGTGAACGGAGTGAATGGAGAGGTGGGCTGGCAAAGGTGTTGTAATGGCGATCACATGAGGAAAGATGAGCTTTCACAAGTCTCTTCTTCGTCTGGCCATGCCATGGCGATCGAAGGTTGTACCGTAATGGCTGTCACATTTCTGGTATCACCTCGAATTATTAGGCCATTGCTGTTCCTTTACATCGATACCGACTTAAGGCATCAACAGCCCTCATCTTTTCAGAGCCGGTGCTTCTATTTGGTTTGGGTTTGATTCGAATCCTGTCGGCCAAAATTGATGATCGGTTCGAGTTGGATTGCATTTTTTGGAATGTTGATTGACACAATGATCAACCCATCCCAATGTGATTTGACATTATGGATATTAGTACCCATATAATTTGAAGAAGAAACATTTACGTAATATAAGCAATACAAATTGAGGAAGCACACCTCTCATCATATCCAACCACATACAGAACCAGTAAGCAGGCTTCTCAAACCCAAAAAACATCACAGCCTGCACTACAGCAGCAAATCATCAAACACATATATATATACACACACACACACACAAAGAAGAGAGCGATCTTTACACAGCGACGCAGACCGGAAGCATGGATGGCAGCTTATGAACACCGTCTCATCTACCGGCTGCGGCAAAAGCCTTGTCCTCAGATTCCAGGGTGAGTCTAGCAGCAGCATGCACAGGTAGGTTTGGGTTAAATGGAGCTTTCTCTGCAAGCTCATCAGGTACGGGAACAGGCGTTCTTGTGTAGGTGAAGGAGAGATCCTTGTTTGCAGCCAAGGCAAGGAGCTCCGTCTCCTCCAGCCCCTTGGCTGGCCCAAGACTGCATCTTTCGGTTATGTGCTTCGCCAAAGCATCCTTAAATTTCTTGATCTGTTTGCGAAGCAGGAAACAGTGATTCAGAACAAGTGATCGGGTTGTGTTCGACATGGAAAGAATGGGATTTTGGATCTTACGGTTGCATTGGTGCAGCTGAAGCTGCACAGGCGACCGTGCGCTCCGCGATAGAACCTAAAGAAGGGGAGAACATGGACATTCAAGCTGTAGCACATGGACTTGTGTTCCTCGTGGTTTAGTTGGAGAAATTGAACGTCTGGATTCAACTCTGCGAATTGGCAGATCTTTGGGTGGAGGGCTCTGCAGCCTGCACATCCTGGGGAGAAGAAATCTACGATGACGAGCTTGTCGCCCGCGTTCGACAAGGAGTCGACGAGATCCTCAGCCGACTTGATATCCTTCATATTGGGATGAAGCCCCTTCTCCCACCATTTCAAAGCCTTCTTAAAGGACAGAGTCATCTGCAATCAAAATCATACAAAAATCAGGAAATCAGCACGAAAACACGAAGATCTAAATAATTTCAAGAAACTAAAACAATAAAGATCCAAAAACCATCTTTTACTTCAACAAACAGAGCACGAAAGATCAAAAGTGTGAACTTTTGGGCCGAAACTTGAACAGGGGATATTAGGAAGAAACCTTCTAAAAGCCGCAAAAGATCAAAACTTTAGCACATAAAAGTACAAACAAACATGGCCATGAAGAAGGAAAAAACAGAAAAGTTAGAATTTTGTAGATTTTGGTCACCTGCACAGAGCTAGAACCGCGGTTGCCTCTCAACGGCCCCTCTCTCTGTGAGCCAATAACCAGCCTTCTCCCATGGAACTGGCTATTAAAAGAAGACGAAGACCTCAAGGGATCATCCTTTGACGCACAAACAAGGCGGTTTCTCCGGTCGGAAGAGCGCGACAAAGAACGGTGGCCATGAGGCGAAAGGAGCGTCATTTGAGCCAAAGCATCCGCCATGGATTCCAAAGGTCCAAGCTTTTTACCCTCTCCGAACGAGATCACACGAACGCGAGATCCAAACTAATAGAAATTCCAGAGGTTTAGATTGGGGTTTGAGACGAGGCCAGGGAGGAAGAAGGGGGGAGGGGGAACGGGAAAAGGGTCCCAAAGCCCCCGTCAGTTGCGCTACAAAAAGGATTGGGGGGAGGACAAAAGGTCCGCCGTTTTGTAACGTCCGTTCCGTTCCTTTGGTTCCCGTAGTGAATCTCTTCCGTCGATCGATGCGGTGGGGCCGGGGCGGCGGATACCTACGGTGATGATGAGCGCGACGTGGACTCAGCGGCTCCGCCACGTTTAAACCCCGCCTCGTTTCAAAGAAGGGATAAGCTTTGGATAAGGCCGAAGGCACCTGAGGCGCGATGATTTATGACGCCAGATTGCTGACCCAAAACCACGCCCATGGTCTTTGGTGCTGGTTTTAGTGTGGGACCCGCCACCAAGATATCCGCCCGTGGACGTGAACTTCTCCCCCTGCGCCCCGCTGTCTACCTGTCTTGTGAACGGCTCGCGCGGAGGGTTCCACACATGGCGCAGTACACCTCATATTTCCTGGGGGAAGGTAAAAGAGGCGTGTGGTACCGAATCAACCGCTCGCGCCCCAATTTGTGCGACTTGTGGGTCCCACCACAGCAATGTTTAGGAAAATGAGAGATTTATCCGCAAAAAATCTATTAATTCGCTCGTCAATTAATTTTCAGGGCTGCCTTCTATTGTAAATTCCAATCTTATTCTTATATTCTAATCAAATATGTTTTTCTTTTAAAATTTGCTAAAACAATTCGAATAAGTAAATTGATTCAGGTCAAAAGTCACGAATTCATGCGTCCCTTTCTCCTCCTCTTCGTCTTCCTCAATACGAGACGGTTTCTTTCTTTTCACACGTGCTTCTTAAGCCTATTCTCGAGTCCATGTTTTGATGACGTTCGCTCGGGCATCTCTTCGGCCGCTGGCCGGAGGTCTTCGTCACCGTGACATGGAGTGTCTTCTCCGTCCTCGCTGATCTCTTTTTCCCGTGCCTTCCAAGAGACAGACACTGCTGCGCGTACAGTGACGCTGGAAGGAAGAGACCTTCAAGTCTTCGCCTACCTCATGAATCAACAAATGGATGCCTTGCATTGCTCGAGATATCGTCGTAGCAGTTCCACATCGAGCTATTCCTATGTTGCTGCAGTCATCGATGACCAGCTTTACGACTTCACCCCAAGCTATTCCTAGAGACGGATCGGGATTTCCATGTGTCGGTGCTCTTTGCGACTCTGGAATCAACCGTGATCGAACACATCATTTTCGCTTTCTTGTTCCTTTAGTTTCTTGTCCGGGTGGTGTCTCAGCTGTAGCCCACACCTCGCATGGAATCTGATCGACTAGCTGGTCAACAAATGCCAATTGAACTCCTTGGTATGAGCCCATATGTGGATCGACACGGCGATAGTGGTCAAGAATTAGGGTTCCAAGGTTATGCATGGTGAGGTCCACGCGTAAAACAAGAAAGAAGATCACAGGAAAAAGTGACCAAGAGAGAGAAAGGAAAGATGGTTTCACAGAACTCTTCGTCTAGCCTTATCCACCCCTATATGGAAGAAAGATTAAGATGGCATCTTACCATAAGTACAGACATAACAATGTTCATACTTTAAGCTAATCTAATCTGTTAGTATACACCTCCATCTTGTTTCAAGATTTGGAGAAAACACATCAGGATTCTTCTGAGATATGGATACTGTCCATACTTATCTTTGTGACCCCACTCCATCCTCAGCACCTCAGCATACATCACCATCTGGTTTCGTGGCAAATATAGAGGAATTGCTCCTCCCGGATTCTCTCTCTCTCCCTCTTCTTTCTTTGCAGTGTTGCTTTTGGATTCTTCTGGCGTGCAGTCCAGAGATCGGTGAGGAGTGCTGAAGAGAAAATCCAAGCAGGCGGTGGGATCACTGAACACTCGATCGTGTGGGGAGACAGCATCGACATGGCGGATAAGATGAGCACGTCGATGATGAGCTCAGCTGATCAACCAAAAAATAACGGAAGCTAAGATTTGCTTGTCTTGCCCTGCGACATCCTGAGAGGTGTCGGCTCCTTATTGCAATGCAAGGTCCGGTTTCGCTTCCAAGATTACGATGGATGGATTCGAGGACCAGAGCTGTAGCTTGCAGGACTCATTCATGGATATTTTGCAGCTTAGACTCGTGGTGCCTTAGTATCTCTCTCATTAGATCGACAGGCCAATGTTGTGGCTGATGAGATCACAGTTGGCGAGGTTGTCGGAATAAGAATATTCCCTACGGTTTCTTCCCCGGGTTTCGATGCATGAAAGATGGGTTATGGCGGAAACGCCGGTGATTCTCCTCACACCAAGTCTCTGAGAGGAACCGAAACGCTTTCCTTTGAATGGAAAGCAAGCTATCAGCTGAAGCAAATCACTCACATGAATAGAAATCCCCCTCCACTTGCACCTTATCACCTCCCTCCCTCTCTCTCATCAGCTTTAACTGAATTCTATAAACCCTCTTCTTGCTGACACACTCTCAGTAGTTGGTCATCGTGTCCCTTTGAATCTTTCTTTCAATGACTGTAACCCCATAAAGGAAGATCGTAGGTTGATGAGATTTCCTCAACATGCATTCAAGATGGCATATGAAGAAAATTTCCAGTAGAATCACATATACAAAACAATAATACTTTAATTACATTAGTCCTCACACGTTTTGTTTCTCGATGGTAGATTTAATCTGCTTGTGAGACAGACAGTAAGGCGTATACATCTGGTAATCAAATCTAATACGCAATGTGAGACGAAGAAGGACTGCTAACACCATCGTAACGTATCGAATGCATCGATCTCTAAGTGTTCAGTACTGCCAGAAGTTCTCCAGATCAAAACCTGGTACGGTCGAGGAAGGGTCGCCGAGCTCATCGTAGTGCTTCGACGGCACCGAGGAGATCTCCGTGTTGTGGTCGGTGCTCAGCCCGGTTTCCTGCGAATGACAGCCCACCGAGTGGTTCGAGTTCTGCTCCACCTTGCAGTGCCTCGTGATTGCAGATGGTGCGTCGTTTTCGGCAGCAGCTAAAGCTCCCAGCATCGCCCCCTCCTGGTGCAAGTAGCTCAAGTTCATCGACCCCAAGAACGAGTAGGAAGAGCTGTTGGGTAAATCTGGACCAACTTGATGGTAATCAACTCCCATCATGGACGAGAAGCTTGCGTGGACATCCTGGATGTTGAAGCTATCATCTTTGTTGCTGAAACTCGAACCAGGCCTGGTGGCAGAATCGAGGCAGGGGGGATCCATGAGAGGAGGTAATGCAGTGGAGTCCAAGAAATCATCTCCCAAGGAGTCGACCCTCTCCAAGGTAGGCAGTGTGCTGTTCTTGAGTAGTCCTGTATCCTTGTGGAAGACCTTACACACAACCCATTCGTCCTGCGATCGTAGAGTTAAGATTCCTTTTACTGACACATACAACAGTAGGACATTACCAGAGATGAACAGTTAAAAGTGGCTGTCCACTAACAGAGAAGAACAGTACCTTTGCAGACTTGGGAAGATTGGGGATTAATGTGGAAGTGCCTTCAAGCCTGTATTCATGCATCACCCAATTCGTTTTCTCTCCCTTGGGAGCTCTTCCTCTGTAGAACACAAGGGTCTTCTTCATGCCAACGACGACTCCTCGCCCCTTAAGAATCTCCTTATCCTTTCCCGTGGCTTTCCAGAACCCAGTTTCGGTGGCTCTGTTGGTCCTCGTGCCGGTTGGATACTTCCTGTCCTTCTGGCAGAAGAAGAACCATTCCTTCTTTCCCATCTTTGCATTGCCTATTATGCAAACCACAGCAGGACCCCCGGCCCAAAAGATTAAGGACTCCGGCCACCCAAAAAAGGGATTCAGACATCAACAGATCAAAGAAGAAGCGTACGTACTTGGAAGATCCCACGGCTCACACCTGTTGAGATCCACCTCTCCCATAGCGGTTGCACTGAAGCTGTGGTCGACGACCTTTGGTGAGAGGTAATGGGTTATGATCTCTTCATCCGTGGGGTGGAATCTGAATCCAGGGGGCAAGTTCATGCACTCCTCCTCCTCCTCCTCTTTGCTGACCACGGAGACATCAGCCATGGTTGCACCTCTAGACACAAAGCAAAGAAGGCGTGAAACATATGCATCCAATACCAGGTCGGAGACCCAAGAAAGGAGAACAAAGCAGGAGATGGAAAGGAGAAGTGTACCAAGGCGTGTTGTGTGGACCTGAGAAAGTAGAGGATGTATGGAAGGGAGAGTATCCACATAAATAGCGGGGTTCGGTTCCTAAAAGCCTAACATACGTGCTGCGCAAGTCACTTGTAGGAGAAGCCTCCAATCTATATTCAAACGCTGCACCACTTGGTTGTTTTTACTGCCCAAATTACCTTATGTTGTACTGAGATTCTACCAATCTTAGCTTTCATCCCGAGCTACATCGACAGGATGGATTCACTGCTGAACGACAGACGGCAACATAACCATGTGGCATTCCACTTGTTGTCTTCTTCTGAATGTAGACTCAGCCACTTGCAAGGATAAATTTGTCGAAGCTGGTCCGTGCCGTGGACTGGCACACTGATCTTGTGAAGGCAATAATGGTGCGGGAGTTATCACCGTGAGTCAAAAAGCAGACGGGTGAGGGTTCATGCAAGCCTTGTTCGGAGCTTGTAGTCTTCATCCCATTCCCCATGCAAGCCTTGACAACCCCGCCATGGGTCCCTTGCCACCGGCCCCATTCTGAGCTGGTAGTGAGGAGGCCTCCGACGTGTACGATCGCTACGCCACCCTACCATGTGTGTTACCGAGCGATTAGCACTAGAAAATTACAGAAGGAGAAGAAACCGCGTGGGGCCCTTAAAAGGAAGGAAGGAAGTCGTCGACTCCTTCGTTGGTCACCTGTTGCTTTACGTCGTGAAAGTCGTGGTGATGTGACTCGGAGAGACTTTCACTGACTGGATAAAGGGAAATGGGAGTTCAGTAACACACCTCCATAAATGATCGTAAATGATGCCACGGAGACGCATTATTGGACGAGTCATGTGCTCATTATCTTTGTACTACAATAATAATAACATAAGTTTCTACTAGATTAACACACTTAATATAATTTTACGATGACTTAACATAATCTTTCATCCTTTTCATCTTGGCTTAAGATTATTGATCGTTAATACAGTGTCAATTTCGAAGCCCATAGATGGCTAATATTAGGAGGCTTCGATCAGCAGGACGAGCATCAATCATTGAATCAATCCATCACATAATATATATATATATATATATATATATATATATATATATATATATATATATATATTATCAACAGGCCATCGTAATAGATGCAAACTATATATATATATATTACAGTAGATTGACCAAGTCAACATAACTCCAGCAACATAGCACAGAGCCAAATTACATCTTATTCGAGCTGGCCTGCATATTATATGGAATATATATCGCCCAGTAAATGCTCAGCAGCAGACGTTCCATGGCATTGTTCCTGCATCACAAGATGTACAGGTTTACATGGGCAGGCATGTCAGAAATCTAAGAAGAAGCCGGAGATTCAGGAGAACTCACACTGGGGGACGATCTTCCACCTCTGGTTGTCCCCTTTGAGCCACTCCCACAGAACCACAGTGGTTCCATCTCGTACTCCTCCATGGTCTTTGTCCCCGTGGAAGGCATCAAAGTTCAATCGGATGTTGTTCACCATCCTGATGCATCGGTAGCCGCGACCGGTGTCGTTGCTCTCGGACCACAGGATCGACTCGTCCAGGTAATCCGGGTTGTAAGGGATCAGCCGAACCTGCAAGGGATCGTCGATGAGACGATGAATTCTCGGAGGATCACCAGAGCAGCATGCGGCAGACGATGACTCACAGGATTCTTAGCTCCGATGGAGTGCTTGATGGCTTCGCTGGTCACCTTGTTGACGATAGCAAAGCTCGGGAAGCCTTCCTCGTCCTTCACCTGGTTGCTGAACCTCATGTCCTTGTACCAGTGCTGCAGTGCAGTCCACAAGCAACAGAGTAAGAGAGAGAGAGAACGAGAGGGAGAGACGATACATGGAGAGTGGACATGAGTCCTTCTTGCCTGGTAGTCGTCCTGGGGATCATTGGGGGCGAGGATGACTTCGCCGTCACGGATGGACAGGGAGTAATTGGGCTCGGCCTTGGTGTAGATCCTGACGGTGCGCGGCGGCGGCGGCCGGCCTCCGAGGTAGTCGTAGGAGGGAGGAGGAGGGTTGGAGCCCTGCTCCTCCCGGCGGTAGTGGCGGAAGAAGCGTGACATCGTCGTCTCCTCTGGAATGGTGTCCTCGACGCGCATGCCACGGCGTTTTATAGGCGACGCGAAGGGTGGGAAAGCAAACCCGATAGACCAACTTTGCCATACATCCCTGCGAAGCTTCAAATGAAATAATATTTATTTTATTATGCTTAATATTAAATTATAGATGCAAACAATTGACACGGAATTAAGCTCTATAAACAGAGGAAAAAATTAATATTATTTTAAATTTTATTGGTGTTTGGATTTTTCTTTTTCTCCTCTCTTATATTTTGTATCCTATAGCTCAATATTATTCGAATCAATAATGGTGGATTGCTCGTCTCTATCCATTCCCATAGTGGTCCATTAAATCTACCGAAAACCTGCGTCGGCTCACCGGCGCCGTTCTTTTACTTCTTACGCACAAAGAATTCCCGTGAAATCTTTTTAGAAGAAGAAGAAGAAATATATGAAAAACATGGGGAGACAGAATCTTATCTTCTCATATCGGACATCGGAAAGAAGGAAAGATTGGAGTAAAGACAAGATTCCATGTTGTTTTCCTACCTTTCTATTGTTCGATTTCCTCACACACTGTGCCATGGGAAGAGAAAGAGAGAGATGGATGTGTACCTAATGGCATCGGATCCATATTCGAGCACTATAGTTACAACTTGACGTCCACGAAATAAAAACGGCATAGAATCGAATTAATCTTCCATTTTAAACCTTTCACTTCTTCTCATATCAACCTCTGCATTATTCTTTTAGGAAAAGAAAGAAACTCATTTTTCCTATCTTCAAGGAGATATGAAATTTTCGATTTAACTTATGTTCTTATCGATTTTGTAGATACTGAATCTTGATTTAACGTATGAGTTATTGTCGAGGAAAACCTAATTATTAGTAAATTTAATTACATCCGGTTACAGATGTTTCCTTTTACAATTATATTAATAAATTATAATTTGTGGCGACGGATGACACGAAATATCTGATACCTAAATGTATCCCTTAAAATATTTTTTATCTACACAGAATTATAGTGAAAGCCAATGACCTCGAAAAGTTTCGAGTTATAACATCGAGCAAGCAATTGCATTAAACAAGAGAATATAAGAAATGAAAATCATACACATCTTTGACACACCACAAAGCACAAAAATAACACGAGAATATACTGTGTTTCATTGTCTGCTAAACATTAAGGTAGAATACACTGTATCTGTCTGTCTTCATAATATAAACACAAATAGGCACACTCAGCAAAAGGGTGCACCAAATGCCAACCCTACAGCTTCACCAACATGAAAAGCTTGCTCCAAGAGGGAATCACAAGCTCACCTCTATGGCAACTTATTCGCAAACTAAAACGATGGTGCCAAATAAGCAGGTAAAGATCGGGACATCCTCGCATTTCTCCTGCATGCAAATGATGGAAAAGATAAGATCACCAGAATGGATATTGAACTCAAAGATGCCTGCTTATCTGATGCACATTAGAATAACAAGTGTTTCAAGACAACATCCCTCTTGGTTCCCTTCTATTGGATCCAAGAGTGATAAAGAAGTGCACAGTTTCATGTAACTAGTAAAAAGGAGCGATTAGCTTCAGCAGAGTATAATATTAATGACCAAATGCTTCAGATAGAAACAAGAGTCTGAAATTGGATATGATGCAGTGTGGTGTAGCACTCACTAGTCAATGGCACTTCAAGTGTCATCTTGTTAGCACAATTAAAAGGCGATGGGGTATTTACAATTTTCAACTTTGCTCTGGTACCTCATTCTCTCTTTTTGGTTTCTTTCTCCTTACCGAGTCTTGCCTGCCGCTGCCTCTGAGCGTACCACGCGCATGTCATTTCTTATCGACGACCCAAGTCACCAGCTGCTCCTAAGCATATAAAAGCAGAATAGCACTCTGCGGCATTGTGTTCCTTCACCGAAGTAGCCTAAATGCTCGGTATCTCTTGCAATATCAAGATAGACTACACCAAGGCATGCTTATGGATGAATTTGCAGTTTGACGATCACATAAGTTTGTCATGCAATGATAATTCACCATTTTCTTTGCATAAGATGCCTTCCGCCTTTCTCTCCAATCTATGCTAGTTTAGTGCACTTCACCATATCAATCCTCATCTCAGATCTACATAACCAGTGGCCGCTAGGCATACCAGATGAAGATCCTCATCAAATAAATTTAAATTGCTTAGTGTCTTTGTACCATAAAGAGACGCCACCTAAACTAAAAGCTACGAGAATTTACCGAACCAACTCTTCAAGACTTCTTACAAATGCAACTCAAAATGTAATATCTCAGACAGTCTTCTTTCTTCCATTCACCAATTCACCTCCATTCATGTCTTCCCCATTAACGGTAGTTATCTCCTTATCTGTACTAACTAAAGCAAATGACAAGATTCGGTATTTATTGAATGACAAAAAGAAAACAATTTACTAAGAGAGTGAATCATTTACAATGACTTACAGTAAGGAACAATCTTCCACCTCTGGTTATCACCTTTGAGCCATTCCCAGAGCACAAGAATGGTTCCGTCTCGGACTCCTCCATGGTCCTTGTCTCCATGGAAAGCATCAAAGTTCAAACGAATGTTGTTAACCATTCTTATGCATCGGAAGCCTTCCCCCGTGTCTCTGCTCTCAGCCCACAGGACTGACTCATCAAGATAGTCTGGATTGTATGGAACCAGCCGAACCTGCAATGAGTGTGAAAGAATCGCAAGACAAGATGAGGATAGGGAATAGAGAGAACATAAATTAGATTAGATTCTGCGCACAGATAAGTAGATAGATCAGTGCCTACAGTCTAATAAAAGACCCGAGGGAAGCAAACAATCGTTTAACAGACTAGCAGAAGAAAAGTAGCTCGTTTGTTTATGATCTCTTAGCAGGATCCCAGCAGGGCTACTCCTTACGCAAAAGGGATGGTTTTAGGATTCAATTTCATGATCCAAACACTCGCATTGAGAATATTTAGCCACACGGATTAGGCTAAACTCACCGGATGGGTTGCTCCAATGGAGTGCTTCAGAGCTTCTCCAGTGACTTTATTGATGAGGGCAAAACTTGGGAAGCCCTCTTCGTCTTTCACCTTCGTGCTGTACCTCAAGTCTTTGATCCAGTGCTACGAACCAAAACAAAAACAGGAGAAGATGTGCAAAACAAATCAAGTTTTACGCCCAAAAGATGTGAAATTTTGAAGGAAGAACCAAAAAAAAATTGCAACTTGGTTTAGGATCTGTACCTGGTAGTCATCGCTGGGATCGTTGCGGGCGAGTATCACCTTCCCATCCCTGATCGAAAGGGAGTAGTTCTCCTCTGCTTTAGTAAAGATCCTCACGGTAGGCTGGCGAGGCCGCGAGGGCTCCTCCGCCCATCCCTCGATCCCTCGTGGCCGCCTAAGTGGTGGGTTCCCGAGGAATACGGGGGGCGATGGTGGTGGAAGTGTTCGCCGCCACCCTCGCCGTAGTAGCCGGGAGCGGGAGGGCAAGGGTTGGGCTGGTCGAACCCGGGTCCGGGTCCGCCCTCGTGGGACACGTGCTGGACAGGCCGGTAGGCGGGCCGGCCGTACTCCTCGCCGCCGCCGCCGCTAAAGAAGGAGGATGGTGGGGGCGACTGGCCGCCGTCGTGGTGGTGGCCGGGTGGGGGGTAGCGGTGCTCCTCCCGCTCCTCGTCCTCCTCGCGGCGGTGATGGTGGTGGCCGGGTGGGGGGTAGCGGTGCTCCTCCCGCTCCTCGTCCTCGTCCTCCTCGCGGCGGTGATGGTGGTGACCGTGGTGCCCGAAAGGGAATTCCATGTGGGTCGAATCAATTTACTCGATCCGAGCACGATGCTGGGATCCGCTATATCGACGCGTGCGACGGTGGGCCGAATGATGTGGTGGGATGAGATATCCACGGCACGGCAGGAAACATCATTATTTTACCCACACGGAAAAGACAGCTGGTCTCTTGCGGACGCGACTCCCGTCCAGAGCTCGATCACCCTTTGTGGGGATCAAAGCCGGGCGGCGACGGGAGCCGGTGTTCCTGTGTTTGGTGCTCGGCCAACACGTGGGATGTGCCATATCGACGGTGGCCGGAAGAACGCGGTGAAATATCTCCTGGCACGACGGGAAAAATATTATCGAGTGGGACCCACACGGAAAAGACAGCTGGTCTCTTGCGGACGCGACTCCCGTCCAGAGCTCGATCACCCTTTGTGGGGATCAAAGCCGGGCGGCGACGGGAGCCGGTGTTCCTGTGTTTGGTGCTCGGCCAACACGTGGGATGTGCCATATCGACGGTGGCCGGAAGAACGCGGTGAAATATCTCCTGGCACGACGGGAAAAATATTATCGAGTGGGACCCACACGGAAAAGACAGCTGGTCTCTTGCGGACGCGACTCCCGTCCAGAGCTCGATCACCCTTTGTGGGGATCAAAGTGGGACCCACACGGAAAAGACAGCTGGTCTCTTGCGGACGCGACTCCCGTCCAGAGCTCGATCACCCTTTGTGGGGATCAAAGCCGGGCGGCGACGGGAGCCGGTGTTCCTGTGTTTGGTGCTCGGCCAACACGTGGGATGTGCCATATCGACGGTGGCCGGAAGAGAAGAACGCGGTGAAATATCTCCTGGCACGACGGGAAAAATATTATCGAGTGGGACCCACACGGAGAAGACAGTTGGCCTGTTCGCGAGGAGCAAGCTGGCGAGCGGTGGGATCCGGTATTCCCGCGTTCGGTGTCTCGGCCGAGACGCAGGATCTTCGTCGGTATCATAGAAGAGCCTTCTGGAATTGGGACTATTCGATCGAATGCGATGAATTCGAGTCGCAGGAGCGTCATGATTACGTGAAGGGAGAAACATTAGGGCTGTAAACATAATTAATACCGCATCCTTAACATGACATCTGTCAATTATTTTTATCATTAATTATATATCGTAATTATTTTTGAAGATTCGAAAGGCATCGATGCAAGTGTCACGTATAAGTGAATACGTCAGCTATCATTTTTGTTGAATCAAAGAACACATCTCCTTGTAGGTGGCATTAATTCGACGTAATGTGACAGGTCAGCCATCACACGTAAGTCAACTCCTCACATGATTACGTACCCTTTAGTCTTATCGACCCGACCACATGTCGATTTGTCAACGTGGTTGATGATATGAAATTAGAGATAAGATGTTATCTAATAGGGAGGGTTCTTCGTTTGTGTTTCCCTTGGCTGAGACCATCACTTCTTTATCTGATTAGTTTAAATTAGCTTTTTTTTTTAACACATATTATAATAATGTTGGGGCTGATTGATTTAGATATCAATGTGATTTTTCTAGTCTTCTGGGTAGAGGTAATTTGGCTACCACTGGTGAGTAAGAAAAAGGCTTGTGATGCACTTGATGAATGAATCGTTAGGTGGTCCAAAATAATCGCTGTAGACCCAAAAACAAAGGTCGATCCAAACGTAAAGATTTCATCCTAGGAGAATAAATTGTGAATGATTAGAAGGTTTATTCAAGTTTGTTCTCTATGATTTTTGGATACGTTGTTCTTCACATCTCTATTGGTGAGATTTTACTTTTCTCTTTGGTTTATTATTAAAAATTATTAAGGGGTAATTTGCTAAAATTAATATTCTTGATGATGTTTTAGTTAATCTAAAGAGTGATATTGGCTAAATTTTTATCTAACCTTCCTCGTAATTTTGGCTTCACGCGAAAGAGTTTTTTTTTTTAATGTATATGATATTTTAAAACTTATATATGATATTTAATATTAATATATCCTCTTTAATTTATAGAAAAATAGAAAATTGATGATTTATTATTTCTGCATAGACATCTTTTTTTCAAAATAACTTGATATGATATAAATGAAATGGAGCCATCAAACACAAAAAGATATATACATTGAGGATTAGAATATGTAAAAAAATATTAAGTTTTTATTCCATATTTATTTTTATCATGCTCCCGTATGATTTAGCTTCCATCAAGAATATCAACTATGAAAATAATGTGATTCAAATAGCCTATGAACGAGAGGCTTGTGGAGCCAACTAGTTGATCAGAAGTATGGATGTGAGAAATACGTAGTTGATACTTGACAACTTAATCTCCTATAAAATAAAAATATATGGCAATGTATTTTGTACAATAGTGGAACATCAAGTTAGAGTTGAGCAAGAGGTAATACTAAGTTCGTATAGCAGATTGCTAATCTAATTGAGTTCTACAATGGTGGTAGTGATGACTCGATATTTAGCTTTGGTGATGAATCTTGTGATTGTAATTTATTTCTAAAAACTCTAACTAATCATATTTGTTAAAAAAAAAAGGCTTATAGAAATATTATATCATTAGTATCAATAAAGGCATGAAGATGAAGAAATAAGTGTTTATGAGGAAAAAATCTATGATTGAAGGTCCCTTACTCATCACAAGATAAACTTTAGTGCTGAATAATACATATTGGAGGGTTGATATATGAATTATGATAATTTATTAACTATAAATAAAATATTTGAAAGTGTAAGAGATAAATATTTTAACGAACAAAATACCTATCGTTACTATGTGGGATCTATAATATGATTATCATAATATAATTTTAGTGACTCACTATAAAAGAGTGAGATAATAACTTCTTTAACAATCTATATTTTTATTTTTAATAATAGATCTTAAATATATTTCTTTTGAGATGGAAAAAGTGAGATAATAACTTCTTTAACAATCTATATTTTTGTTTTTAATAATAGATCTTGAATATATTTCTTTTGAGATGGGAAAAGTATGAAAGAAGTGAATACTACTTCCACTCAAATAAAATAGCTTAAGATTCTTATGTCTTTGAAGAAATCGATTTGTCAATTGCTTAAAAATTTACTTAATCTCCTAAAAATTTACTTAATCTCCATGGAATTATTATCTATGAAGATAATGTCATTCACATAAACTAGTAGATATATAGTATATCTTTTTTATTATCGTAGTAATAAAGCGTTACAAATTTAGAGTTGACGAAGTCGATTGACATTAAAAAAAAAAGAAGAAGTCAAGTTTGGCATAATTTTGCAAAGTCCATAATAATTTATAAATATTATTTGGATATTAAGGTGGATGAAGCCAATGGATTGTTGCATAAACATAACTTCAGTTAAGATCTTTTATAAGAAAACATTGTTGATAATTAGTTGATGTACATACTAACCTTAAGTGATACTCAAACTTAAGATGAGTCAAATTATTGTCTGTTTAATAATTGGACTAAAAATTTCTGTAAAATCAACACTTGATCATTGATGAAACTCTTTGGCCACTAGACAAACTTTGTATCTAGTAATATATTCATCTCAGTTCTATTAATTATAAAAATTTATTTATACCTAATGACATTTTTGTATAAGATTAGATGATACAAGGGTCGTTGTGGTATTATGGAGTAGGGCATTACATTTCTAACCCATGACTTTATATTAGTGTGAAGAATCTTGGGTTTTGATAATGCTTATGGGTTCGATAGGGTTAGGTGGAGAGTTTGTGATAGTATAGAGATTAAGGATTCAGTATGGTTTAAAAATATTATTTTTTGAACATGTCATATAATATTTAAGTTTGATGATATTTTTGAGTTATATTGATGGGATGAGAATTGATAAAGAGTTAGTGATACATACCTAATTAGCTAGATGCACTTCGATATCACTTAGCTGAGGAGAGAACAAAAATATCGTTTATGGTGCCAAGAGCATTAATTTCATCGGATGCTGTAGAGTGAGTTAGTAGAGAGGTAGATAAAAAAATTACATAAGAGATGAGGTGTTACTGAACTGAAGTAATAAGTGAGTACAATTCTAATGGAGAACTGCTAGTTGATATGATAAGAGATCTGCTTAAGTGGGTTTGAGGTGTACTTATATAAATCCAATGATGAATGGTTGCTGTAATGACTCATATTTATGAAGTAATAAGTGATACAAAGACCTTACGCATTTGAGGATTAAATAAGAAATGTTAGTGTTAACTTGTGTGAAGCGAAGGGGCGTATCCAAGTTTATATAAGCAACCAAATATTTAAAATTTTTGAATATTTGGGGTTATGTGAAATACTTATTGATTTCCAATAATGACTAGTATTGTAGGAATATGATGAGCATGCAATTAATGAGGTAGACTGTAGTTTAAAATATTGCTAACCAAAAGATTAGTGACATGAAAGCTTGGTGGAGGAGGGTGAGACTAGTTTCAACCATGTGTCGGTACTTTCGTTCAGCAGTGCCAACTAATTAAGGTGTATGGGATGGTAACTTATGATATATATTAAATGATCAGAGGTAAGTTGTTAGAGCTTGATATTCACCTCCTTCTTCAAAGTAAAGTATTTTAATAGTAAACTAAAAAAAATTCTCGATAACCTTTCTAAAATTAGTAAAAATAATAATAATTTCAAATTTATGTTCGAAAGAATAAAGTCACATATATTTAGTAGAATAATCTATGAAAATAACATAAAATATGAAATTATTATATAAAATAATTAGAGTAAAGCCTAGGCATCAGTATAAATAATTTCAAATGGTTTAAAGTAAAATATGTAAGATGTTTTAAAATAAAATATGCGACTTTTATTTTAAGGCAAGCATGAGTAGTAATTTTACTTGATTTAAAAGTTCAAAGGGATTAATAAAAAATTAACTACTATTAAATGGAAGATAACGGATAATCAAGATAGTGATGCCACATATTCGTTGGGTCAACAACTAAAGCAAGATCGATTGGTTGAATAATTTATGAAGTTGATGGTTACTTGTATATATTATTTTTATTCTGGTTTCAGACTAATCTGTGCTTAGTTTCGTTCCAAAATGAGTTAGGGAAAAACTTAATGGAAGAATTCCTTTATTTATATTAAGAGATAGAAATAAGGTTCCTTTTGATGTGAGATGCACATAATATATCAAGTATAAAAGCATTCATGTATGATTTATGTGTTATGAAACTAGTATGAGTGAAAGAGATTCATCACCATCACCCATAATGATATCTTTATTGTCTTTATCGTTCATATGGATGGATAAATTCTATATATCAGAAATGATATGATGAAAAACATCGAATCGACAATTCAATTGATTGGATGAATAGTTGAAATAATTATGATATTAACTTGAGGCCAAATAGATCTAGTAATATGCGAGATTAACAAACTATTACAATGTGTCCAATTTTATCAAATAATTAATATATATCTTTTTGTTGATTGTTATTGTTAGACTAGTAGAACTACTAATAATCGTTATAGTGATTATTGTGGTTGAAGTTATTTTTTGAATTATTTGGGTTAAAATTGTTATCATAGCTTGAGAGTTAATAGTATAATGGATGATTTCTGTGCATGTTACCCATGTGTCTAGGAGGTATCTTGTTTAGTCCTTTAATTAATAGTCTTCCGCTCTTCTTGTTTCATATACATTTCACAATCAATCAATTAGAGTGAGTACATTATCGAGTATTGTTGATATTCGAAGGAAAAGATCTATAGCGGATTAAGCATATCAAACCTAATGAACTGTCGCCCTTTGGTCAAATTCAATCAGATCTGAAACAGATAAGATCTAATAGATAAGCGGTCTTTATTGTCTATAGTGTGATCTGATTAGATTTGATGAGGTGGAACACATTTGATCGAAGGGATGGCAGCCACTATGGAGCGATCCAGATTAGATCAGTGATAGTGAGAGATCACAAGGGGAAATCATACAAAAAAAGAATTGCACAAGGAGGGATGCAGCCTGCGTCTTCGATCGTGTGAGTGTTGGAGCAAAGCGGAATAGGTTGTTGTTATCGTAGGGATGAGAAGGAATCACCAATAGGGAGAAGGTTGCCAATGAGAAAGAGGAATTGCTAATGCCGACTAGATAAACGAGAACTAAGGAGTGGGAGTCGCTATCGCCTAGGCAAACGAAGGAGTCGTCGGGGGCAAATCAACAATTAAGCTTCGAGGAGGAAACGAAGAAAACCTTACTTGATACAATAGAGTTTTAATACCATAAAGAGTTTGCTGTGAAAACAAGATAATTTCATTGAGGTGTAGAGATTTATTTCAATAATATGCTTAAATTATATATAAATATTATGATAATTGATCTTTAAGTCATAAATTGATTAAGAATTAAAACATACAGTCAATCATCATTCTATACTTATGCCTATCATAATAGTCAAACTGGAATAGACTGACTGACGATTTGGATAAAAGTTTGAGTCAGACGTGATGCTAATCACTTGGTATGTGAGCTTTGGAAATAATAAAATAGATGAACTGTTGCTCAAATTAATGGCCACAAAGCTACCACAGGACACAGCAACATTAATGATTTGAAGAGAGTGGCATTTGACGACGTCCAAAACTTACTTGTGGTTCACTTGGTTTTAACATGTATAAAGCAAGTTCTAGACTCGATCTTATCCGAGAATTCTTCGCTTTGTCTTCCATCATGGCATGACCTTTTGGAAGGAATATATTATGTTGACAAGAACCAGTAGTCACTCCTTTTTTGAAGTTACATTCCAAGGCAAGCAATTAATTGCTTCACTTGCAGATAAGATGGTTATCGGAAACAATCATCCTTCCTTCCAACCAGTGAAGACTTGTCAACTTGGAGGCATTGGAACCTGACCTTAATCAGGCATATCAGTCACATTCGGGAGGTGTTCTTGCACCTAATGATGGGTGTCAGGAATAGTCATAGCTTGCCTGCTGTGGACTCCTCTAATTGTTAGGAATTAATTATATATAGTCTCTGTAAGAATAATGTTGATTAATGTCCATTCCACTTTATTCTCCCTCCTCTCTCTAAAACCTGTCCTTCTCTTTCAATGATTCCAATGTGATGAGGATAAGAGTTGCCTTACCTACTTTATTTGTCGATGTACCACTGCCGTACATTAAACGATATCATTTACTTTGATCAAACTTATGTGGAGATGTGGGATGTTTATAGCCATGGCTGATCTTATTCAACAAGAAGAAAGTCATGTACCTAATCTATACTACATGATATCTACAAGCCAACAGCTTCAAATGATCCGTTGGATCATCTTCAATAATCGTATTTGATTAAGTGTGATCTCCTGAAACTACTACTACTACTACTACTACTACTACTACATCATGCATGACCGCTCTGCTGAAGCGAGATAAAGCTTCTTGAGGGGGGCAAAAATGGCGTTTCATTACCCATTTGATCTCTTTTATGCTACTTTTGTCCTTTTCCGTTTCCTTTATTCTTCTACCACTTGTCCGATTACGATCGACGCGTCAATGTAATCCCAGCTGAGGGTTCAGCAGTATTTGTTGATTGAAGAAGCGCTGGTTGAGCAAGTTGCACTGAGTGCCGTCGAACTGGTCGGAGAACTCGGTGGTGTAGACGGTTGCGTCACTGCTGGGTTTCTTCCATGGGTGAAGGAGATCGTTCATGCCGTCTAGGTAGGACTCCGTCGTCCGCTGGCGCTTTGTAGGGTTGGCAGCAACGGGAGCAGCGGATTCTTCTCGGATTTTGTGCGGAGCGAACGTGTAATTGTCATTGCTGCAGTTGCTGTTATCAGCTTTGAGTTGATTCGTGCTCGGTTGGGCCATGAGCAGGGCAAGCTCGGATCCCTGCATCTCCGGTAGGTTATCGAACAGGTGCGACGGCGGGGCAGAGTAGTTCTCCAGGAAATCTGACACGGAGAAGGATTTCTGCAGCCGAAGACCGCTGGGTTGCTCCGTGTTCTGAAAGCTCGATAGGTAGATGTCCCCGGAACCGGAGTCTTCTTGTTCTTGATCCACCAGTGGCGGCACCGATTGGAGATTGTGGTTCTTCTTGTAGATGCGGCAGAGCACCCAGTCATCCAACTGCAAGATGGAATCAATGACCACGTCAAAAACACATGAATGGTGTGCGTTGAAGTTGGCATCCTTTTCGGCAGAAGCAAGCAACCAAAGAGATTGCCATCGCAATCACAGTGCGCAACGGGAGGTTTGACTCCGTGTGCGGTATTCCTGCAAAGAGGAGATGGAGGTGAGGAGGAAGTGGCTGCTGATTACCCTCATGGAGGCGTTCTTAAACTTCATGGGCTTGTAGGTGTTGCCATGGTGAGCTTCTGCGAGGCGGAACTCGTGCATGATCCAGTTGGTCTTCCTCCCTCTCGGAGGCCGTCCCTTGTAGAAGACCAACGCCTTCTTCACTCCGATATGCTCGTTCCCCCCGCTCCTGTGGATCGGCTTGTCTGTCCCGGTCGCCTTCCAGTAGCCGGAGGCGGCCGCGCGGTTCGGCCGGACCCCGTTGGGGTACTTGCGATCCCTCGGGCTGAAGAAGTACCACTCCTGCTCCCCAAACATGGCTTTGGCTGCGTCAAGCAGGAAAAATCACAAGATGGAATCAATGACCACGTCAAAAACACATGAATGGTGTGCGTTGAAGTTGGCATCCTTTTCGGCAGAAGCAAGCAACCAAAGAGATTGCCATCGCAATCACAGTGCGCAACGGGAGGTTTGACTCCGTGTGCGGTATTCCTGCAAAGAGGAGATGGAGGTGAGGAGGAAGTGGCTGCTGATTACCCTCATGGAGGCGTTCTTAAACTTCATGGGCTTGTAGGTGTTGCCATGGTGAGCTTCTGCGAGGCGGAACTCGTGCATGATCCAGTTGGTCTTCCTCCCTCTCGGAGGCCGTCCCTTGTAGAAGACCAACGCCTTCTTCACTCCGATATGCTCGTTCCCCCCGCTCCTGTGGATCGGCTTGTCTGTCCCGGTCGCCTTCCAGTAGCCGGAGGCGGCCGCGCGGTTCGGCCGGACCCCGTTGGGGTACTTGCGATCCCTCGGGCTGAAGAAGTACCACTCCTGCTCCCCAAACATGGCTTTGGCTGCGTCAAGCAGGAAAAATCATGTCATCACAGAAAGCACAGAAGAGGGACGTGAATGGACTACTACTTCGCGGAGCGAGCTAGGCACCAACCAGGTAGGTCCCAAGGGTCGAACTTGTAGATGTCCACCTCGGCGATGATGGACACGGGACATGGCAGAGAAGCTGCCTGGTTCCGCAGGTAGTGCAGAATGAGCTCTTCGTCGGTGGGGTGGAACCGGAAGCCGGGCGGGAGCGACGCAGGATCCGACATGGTCACGGAAGGAGACGACGCCAAGGGAAGGGGGGAAGAGATTGAAATCTCAAGGAGCGAAGTGTGGCGCTGCCTTTATGGTGGGAGGCGTTTTTGTCCTTTAGCGGCGCCGCGCGATCCATACACGCGGTTTCGTCCATCGATTGGTCCCAACATCAAGCGTTGAGGACAGTCGGATCAATCTTAGTCACCGTCGACGAGGCCAAATTGAATGAGGACTCCTTTCCCCAGTGGAAGACAACCAAAGGCACTCGAATCATCCTAACCGTCCATTTCATCATGCACGGCTTCGATCTCCCTTGGGTCAACGATTTCAGCTTGGGTCAAGACGGACAGGTGGTTGCAGCGCGAAGGCCTACACGTGTCCGCGAGATCTGCCGACCCTGCCGAACACACAACATGGACGTGCACATAGACGGAGCCATGACTCATGCATGCAGACAAAGAGCTCGTATCTGGGTTTGTCGAGATGCGTTAAAGGCAGGGATCCTTTAATAAGTCTCGTCTCAGTGCTAACACATGTGGCGGAAGTGCATAGGCTGGCAAGTGTGGTGACAGAAAAGTACGCTTGGTAGGTGTTAGTCGACGTTACTTCTGGTCCCCGTACTTGCCGAGAAGGTGTGGATTAGGAATAAAGGAGGATTATCCTGTGACTTAGTGACTGTCATTAGCTTGGACGCCATCACAAGTTACATGCAATCTTACGGTAGCTTCAATGGCAGGAGTGGCATCGGCGACAGCGACATCGGTCGGCAGATGCAGAGGGGAGCGGAGCTAAAGCCCAAGGCTTCGTCTTCCACATCTCCACTAGCATTCTATATAGAGTAACGTCAGGTTGTCATGCACTGATTCGCGTCAAGTCGGAGGTGACAGGTGCATGCACCATGGCAAATTGGGGGAGGAGGAATGCGAGCCGCGTCGGTCGTTTTCGTCGGATGGCGATCACGCTGACGAAGTGGATGATGAAATCCCCCCCCCCCCCCCCCCCCCCCCCCCCTTTCTCCCCGAGGGAGTTCCCATCCAGCAAAAGTTGATGTTGATGACGATGATGATGCCCATGCGTACGTGGAAGTCGAACGCACGGTGTTCCTGTCATGCTCAGGAACTGCATGTTCGCCGATCATCACAGAACCTTGGCAGGTTCAGTTGCTTTGCGTTAGCATTCTGTGACGAGAAGCTTTGTCGTCAATTGCTCGCGAGATTGGTCTTGTGACTGATCCACAAGAAATGACTTCCTAGGTCCGTGGAGGTGGTAACGGAGGATGGTGGATAAGATCGCGGAGAGAAAAGACAAAAAGTGTTAGGGTGGAATGTTCAAGTTAAACTCTGGCAGCTTATGGAGGGAGGAAAGGAGAGGGACAAAATGGCATGTGACATCGATTCTATATGCTCATCATCCCATGCATGCATATCCACAGGAGATGCCGGAGGAGGAAGAGAACCATTCCATACCACTATTAAATATCTAATCGTTTTCTCGTGGTAGATTAAGACTAGAGATGTAGCATATAAGTGCACGCCATATATAATACGTGATGGTAAGCTATCTTCTTTGTCTTTATGGCCTACGAGTCTTACTTGGACTTTGGACTTTGGAATTTTAGGATGTTAATAAGAAACTAAATGAACGTGCAGCAGTCAAATCTTAAGTGATACACGTCATCATATCGTACTATTCTTCGGGGGGGGGGGGGGGGGTGGATGACCAGAGAAAAATGAAGTTGGAAATGGCAAGAATCATATGCTGGAACATGGGGAATGTGAGCACTCACTGGCCTTTTCCTTACGGCGAAAGCTTCAGGTGGTGATCCTTATCCCCCACCCTCATCGTTGACCACCCGCTTACTACGAACCCTGAGGAATTGATGCTGCCTCATCCAGTGCAAGTAGCCATCCGAAACAAGACGAGGTGGTGGGAATGGCGAAGACGGGACTCTCTCTTTCTCTTTCTCTTTCTCTTTCTCTGAGAGAGCGGCGATCGATCTCCATTCGCAGCAGCGTGGAGAAGGATTGGGACGTGGAATTGGTGGCTCTCCACGTGGAGTCTGAGAGAGAAACCATGCAGGTTAACGTGTTCGTCGTCAGATTCACTCCTTGTCTTGGTCTGCTTTGGCATCACCTGATGAAGATGCTGTGGCTTTGTTCCACAAGTCACTCACTCTAAACGATAACGATGGAGCCAAATCCCGTTCCATTTACTTCTACGTGTACGTTTGATTCTGTGCAGCTTTGCCAATAGTGCTTAGTGGCCAAAGAAGATAAAAGACCAATGGCATTTTCTAGATCATAGGGAGTTAATTATGCCTCTTTTCCTTGTATTCTAATAATACTAAGTTCATACACCCAAGAAAGATGGAGAACTGCTCTACATGAATGCTCTCTCTCTCTCTCTCTCTCTCTCTCTCTCTCTCTAAAGGAACATGAGACTAATCTTTCAAAGATAGAGGGGATAACGCCTCTCTATAATACAACCAGATCGGTGTGGTGGAGAACCTACCACGGCATAAGACAATATTGTACATATATAGACCTCTAAAATAAGTTATTTTTGTAGTTATCCCTCTGATTATTAGCATGTATATCTGTTTATCTCTATGGGTTAACTCAAATTCCGCAGTTAATTAAAACTAAATAATATTAATACTCTTTTTTAATATCTCATGATTATATATTAATAGTGGCACTTTAGGTATTCAAAAATTGGTAACTTAATCTACCTGATATGTATATTATATTATATTTTATATATATATATATATATATATATATATTCATCCAAAGATTTACATCCACACATCTTTTTCCAAACCTTATCCAACTAATGCTATATTAACTATATATAGAGTACTTTTGAAAACATATTTATATTTTAATTATGTATTTAAACAAACAGGTTTGAGTAAATATTTAGTTGTGAAATGCTTTGACTGTTTAGTAAATAATAGATGAAATTATATTTTAAATATACATTGATGTAAGTATTATTTGGTAAGATTATATTTTAAAATTTTATTATATATTATACAATAAATTAATCCTTTTAATATTTTTAATTAATTAATTTGAAAATAAATATATATTTTCATTTAAATTAATAAATAAAAGAAAATAAAAAATGGATATATGTATGTAATCCTCATATATATAATAAATAAATACAAATATAATCATAAACATTAATACAAATTAACTTTAAAAGTAAATAAATAAAATTTTATTTAATAGAAAATATAACTCTTACTGGTTTATCACTAAATCAATATTCAATAAAAAATACTAACTTTTTTTGAAAAAATGTTAAATGTTATTTGAAATGTGCATTGAGCCACATTTTCCCGAAACGTACCTATAAATTGTTGAAGAAAAAAAAATATAAAATATTTTTATTATTATCATCGATTATTTTAGTTTCATTCTCATTTATTTTCTATTCTACTTCACCACAGAAAAAAAAAATCAAAGATTACTTCAAACATTAAAACAAAAGACTTCAAACTGACATCACACAATAATGTTAGATGCAATAATATAGTCGCATAATCTGATGGATATATATATTGCAATGATACTTTGATTTATATTTGCACTGGACCAAGAAACTTGAACGAAGATGGTGGCTACATGCATGATTGTGAACACAAACGTGGAACCGGAGGAGTTCAGCTCATTTGGAAGCCCAAAAAGCATAAAGAGAGAGAGAGAGAGAGAGAGTAAAGGGCAAGAGAACTTAAATATCGAAGGATACATCTTGACTGTGCACACTGTTTGTCGCATTTGAGCAACAGAGAAGGTCCGATGTGTTCATGATGTACCACATCACAACATGCATACGAATTTAATTGGGATCTCCCAACTCTTTCCGAATTAGTACGAATAATCGCAAAATATTCACAGGAGACGAAGCATTAACGTACTGTTGGTATCAATCAAGTCTCCTCCTTCATTACCTACTGCTGTAAAAATCCTTGTACACTCACACAGCTGATGTCCATGCGGTATTACATAGCATCAGAGTGCAAACGTGACCAATGAATGCCAATGCTACAGTAGCAGTGGATTAATGTGTCCTACTCTATTCACTATGTACAGATGTTTCTGTCTTCTCGGTGGATCGATGGAGCTCAGAATGGTGGCATGATTTGGGTGGTCTTGAGATACGGAGATCCCATAGATGGGAAGAAGCAGCACTCTTGGTTCACCACATCGACCACGGGCAGAGATGCGATCCCGGCAAAAGGATTCTGCAACTCCTCCAGATTCAAGTCCATGAACCAATCGCTCTCCTCCTTGAGCTTTTCCAAGGTGTGGGAGGGATGGCATCCTTGTCGCACCAGATCATCCAGCTCCGGGAATCCGGGGTGCTCGATGTCGGATTCCGGTGTGCGCAAACTATCCGATCCGGCGTCCTCGTTGATCTCCGACGTCTCCATCGCCGCCTCCTCCTTCGCCTGCATCTTTTTCTCCCAGCTGTTCTTCTTGTTGTACAAGCGGCAGAGTACCCAGTCGTCCAGCTGCAGGTGAAGGAAGCAAACGTTGAGAGAGAGAGAGAGAGAGAGAGAGAGAGAGAGAGAGAGAGAGAGAGAGAGAGAGAGGGAGGGTGTCGTACTCTTAGGCTGCCCTTCCTGTTGGGGGAGCGGTTGGTGTCGGCGAGGCGGTACTCGTGCATGATCCAGTCGGTCTTGACGCCTCGAGGCGCCTTCCCGTGGTAGAACACCAAGGCCTTCTTGATGGCGAGAGGGCGGCCGCTTCCCGGCGGCGAGACGGGCTTGTCGGCGCCCGTGGCTTTCCAGTATCCGCTCCCGGCGGCCCTGTTGGGCCGGGAGCCGTTGGGGTACTTCCGGTCCCTGGGGGTGAAGAAGTACCACTCCCTCTGCCCGAACAACGCCTTCTCTGTTTCCACCACAAGGAAGAAGAAGAGGCTTGAGATCCTTCCAGCCCAACCGTGTCAGAATCGTGTTGCAGAGGAAGGCGGATGGGTGCGTACCTGGAAGCTCCCAGGGGTCGTACTTGTAGAGATCGACCTCGGCGATGATGGGCACCGGCAGGCGCTGGCACGCGGCCTTGCGGCAGAGGTAATGGACGACGAGCTCCTCGTCGGTGGGGTGGAATCGGAACCCCGGCGGCAGGTTCAGCTCCGCCTCCGCGTCTCTCGTCCTCCTCCCCATCGCTCCTATGTTTCCTTCTTCTTTAACTAATGCCGCAGACTTCTTCTTCTCTTCCTCCTCTCGTTATTGTGCCATGGGGAGAAGGGGGGAGGATAGATATAGAGGGATGAGGTAGAGACGAAACCGGTGGCGTTTGGAACGTGGAACTTGAGACGCAACGAAAGAGTGGGGGGCGGCGGTGGGGCCGCCACTGGCTGTGAAGCACACACGTGGTGGTGGGCGGGCGGAGGAAGAGGAGGATGAGGTTGGCGCGGGGAAGCTTCCACCGAAGGGACTCGCCCAACGTGCCAATTGGAGGCGGTCAAAGGCGGTGGGGGAGGAGTCGGCTGGACTCGCGTTCAAGGTGAGGTCAAATCTTGGCCTCGTGTACAGCGTTCGGTAGAGGCGTCGCGGTCGGACTAATGCCACCGACTAGATACTCACCCGCTCCTCCCCGCCCACCACTCTCACGTGCCGGTGACAACCGTCGAAACAGCATGTCGGCTCGATCTCCAAGTAGCGAAAGCAAGCAGTTGTGCTCCAGAGATTCGTCATAGTTGGCTCTCTGGAACCTTCACGTGTCTCGTTCTCGATCCAGCCAGGGGGAGGCTCGAGTGGTCTCTCGTGCTACCGCCAAATGCGTGAATATTTCGGAATTTTTCCTAATATGATTTTTTTATTTAATGCGAATGCAATGGATTTAGTAGGACTTAAATTGATCGAGTCAAAAGAGTAAGCTATAGATTGATTCATTTTCAAGATGGAATATTCTGGGGGGGAATGAATTGGAGTGAAATATGCGAAGACACGTCATTTACTGATTTCTCTGTGATGAGACATGATTGTTAGCTTGGCAGGATGGTTGACTCGAGCTGAGCCTGGTCAACAAATAGTGAAGTAACTTAATATACCACTTCCCAAAGCTGTGGGCTGCCAAACTATCTAACTCGGGCAAATTTAGGGCTTGCATGACGCTATATTATGTGTTTTTCTTTTATTATATGAAAATTAGCATATCTATACAATCCGGTGGGTAATCATGTAATAAACATTGATGACAAACGACATAAGAGAATTTATTGTTGAAAAATACGAAAAATGCTGCATAGCATGTGATATATCAACCGTTCATTTTACGTGGTTCCTAAAGAGAGATGAGACGAGATGAGCCTTCCCCAGAAGACGCGTTCACTGGTGCAGTGGCATATTCCAAAGCCTATGCGAGCAGCTACTGTCGCTTGTCCCAGTGGAAGGGGATGCGCTCCAGTTGAGCTGCTTGACTTAACCCTCCAACGGCCACATCGGAGCCGTCCACCGTGAGACTCGTCCATCACCGGAGGGTCCAGCCGCCGCACGATGACTCATAGCGGAGGTGGGTAACGTTGTTAACGTCACAGTGGCTCGGATTCGGTGCAAGTATTCTGTCAATGAAAGAGAGTTCTGATGAATGAGTTTTTGTTGTGCTTTGCATGCATACTGTTGATGATGCGGGGAAAGCTCCGGTTGATGAGCAAGCTTTAAGACCAGGTGCATGCATCACCGCATGGCATGGCACGATGTTTGTGCTTTTAGGATGGAGCATTAGTTTTGAGGAACAAAGGAGTATGTTTGGATGTTCATCCCACACACAGCATGGCAAAGAAACTGTCCATTGAAAATTAGAAGGTCTCCAGTGGAGAGTCTCAATCATTGGATTAGTCTCGGATGGTTTAGAACTGACAGACTATGATGAATCAAACGCTATACGATTGAATGTAATCCCACGTGCTAAATGTGCAATGTTCTCAACAATATCTAGCGCGCTAAGAAAATAGAGACAATAAAAAAAAATGCGTATAAAATCTCATTCAACTGCATGAAAAATTGAATATGAGAATTCAGCATGCAAATCTATAAATTGAAGTCCTACATCTTTTTTTTTAATTTTTATTGAGTTACAACTGTAAGCCAATTAATCGAATGCAAAATTGTGATTATGGGATCCCTTGCTGCAGCTTAACCTTCATTCATAACCATCAGGCTTTGATATCCCACAGGCAAAACCACCACACCATGGAGTAGAATGCTTCGGTGTGGAATCTTTGTTGTAGCTGCAATAGCGGAAAGTAGATTGACCTTATGGTGATGATGCAACTTCAATGGCGCTACCGAGTGGCCATGCTGCCTCAACAACGGCATCGGCATATTTGACCTTCTTTACCAGTGTAATATCGTGATCTGGATCGACATCTGCCATTACATGAAAGGATGAATCAATATCAATAGTAGAACTAGCAGAATAAAGACTCCTGGTTCTACTTTGATAAATTGCACATACCAAACCCATCTACCAGCAAAGTGTACTGGTACACGAGATCCATGCACAAATAGGGACGGTTATCATCTTGGACAAGAGGATATTTGGTCTTAGCATCCTCAACACTTAATTGGCAAGCCTGCTTTGCAGCCTTCTTGAAATATGCAGGTTTAACCTTAGCAGTTGGCTTCTCGCTATCTACAAACCCAGCCTGACAATGATCCAGAATGAGCTTTCAGTGGCAATACCAGGATGAGGAAACAATATAAATCTGCTGAAACACAAAAATAGACATCTGGGTCTCAAAGAAGTCACCATTCAGCAATATTACCTCGGCAGCTCTGTCAAAGAAAAAGGATGCCACAAATAGATGTTTCTGCCCATCTCCACCTCCGCCGTTCCAGATGCCACCAAATGTACACTTCATGTGAGTGCATGCTGGTTCATCAACTTTGAGAGCCTTAATTGCATCATCCCTGCATTTGGAAAAGCTGGCACCAGATGGTGATGCTGATGCTTTGTATGCCTTGCCACCGTACTTGTATGACCCTTGATAGTAAAGGAATGAAAATGTTTAGAAGCAGCAGTTGCATCATATAAAGCTATCCGTGATATACATTGACAGGCAGATTAAAAATTTTAACTTGAAAATATGACGTGGGAAAAAGAGGGCATAAACTATTGTTGAGACCATTTTTTTCTTTCTAAATGTCAAGATGACATGCAAAGATACATGATTGTGTGAAATCTCCTCAAGTGAAAGCTATTGTTGATACCAACCATCAGTGTATATAGGTAATCCATCATTATCAATGGTTTCTACAATGATACAATTTTCAACTGCCATGTAACAGACCAGAGAAGAAACTCCATCACCAAATTAATTATATTAAATACTAGATTTATCTAACTGTATGAGTCAACTCTTTTAATCCAACATAGTTTTTCCAGTGGTTTTGGAATATTACATGAGTTTGAAAGACCAAAGAAATTCAACTTACTGGCCATTTAGCCGGTCGTATAAGAGATACATATGGTTAAGCACAAAATTGGGCTCGATTCCAGTGTCTGGCTGAGTTCTTTACATGAAACTTTGGTTTTGGTTTTAAGGTGAAATGATAATAAACATCAAATGAGATCACACTGTCCAGACTTGTGAGCTTATATTGTCCTGTGTCATCTAATCACAGTATACCCTCTGGCAATCCAGCAGAATGCTGGAAGATACAATGAAGCACCCAGTCCATTAGTTCTTCCTAAAGGATGACTCAAAATCACCTAAGGGGCCCAAAAATATCATGGCACAGAATGCTTTTTATGATTTAATGGTAAAAAAAACTTGTCATGGGCATGCACTACAAATCCATTGACCTCAGATTGGCAACTGGTTTTCTCAGTGGAAAAAATAGAGAGCAAAGGAAGCAAGCAATATTATTAAAGAGCCATATAGTTGTCCTAGCTACATGTACTAAAAGATTCTGAAAATTAACATCTACTCTCTGATAATAAGTCCAGAGCAAGACAAAGAAGAAGCTATGGTAAAGATCTGGAGGGTTAATTGTGTGCAAGAAGCATACCATCGTAGCCACCCAAAATGCAGTTGCTGCGATCTTCCGTGACCTTCAGAATCTCTGCACGAGCAGCCAATAGACCATAGTGCAAGTAACTACGAGGGAGACCACAAGTCAGTTTACAATCATTACCAATTAAATTCCAAATTAACAACAAAAAATGAGGATTTCAAAAGCAGAAAAGATGCCAAACCTGTGGACGTATAAGTAATATCTAGTTCCCTTCAGAAACAATTCCTGCACATATGAATCCTGTCCATCTGACACTTTCGGAGCATTTGCAGCATCTTTTTCCGAGATGGCATAAGCCATTTGAACAGATCCACCCCCCAAGTCAACTACTCCAACAGTCTTTGCATAAGACTTTCCAAGTTTTCCTAATAGATAGTTAATAGTGACCTACATGCACATGTCCCTTTGTTAGACTAGAAAAAAAAAAATCAACTAAGAAAACTATCTTAGACAGAATTCATGGTCTCAAGGTGTAGAATGTGATTGGTAACAAGTTTGTAGGAATAGATAGATCTGGCATGCCATAATGTAAAATTATAAGAAGTCGACACTAATGGAATGCGATAAAGTCAAACATCTAGCAGCTAAAATGTAAGAACAACTTCATACTATATCTCAGATTTGATTAAGTAAGAAAAAACTTCTAGAGAACATGAAAGTGGTCAAATATTACATTGATGAGCTACTAGCTAACCAAGTAATTGTTTAAGCATTAATCTTCCAAAAATAAGAAAACGGGAATCAGCTTGCGCTGGAGCTTATGCCCTTCCATACCTCAACAAATTGTAGCTTATGGGTGCAGCTTAGGATTTCCAAAGATGTAGAAGCTGAAAATCCTATATAACTTTTGTATTACAGAAAAGGCACATGGATTTCATTTAATATCAGTTTGGTCTGTTCACTATGTTCTCTTTTTTCAAGCATGTCAGATACTATTACCATGTTGAATTATAACATTCTTTAGAGTCTCCTACCTATATGACACTAGATTTAATGACTCTACCATGCATTAAACTTGTAGTATCTTGAATGGGCTCATGTGGGGCAGTACATCATCCATTCCCTTTCCAAGATCTAGTTCGTGACCAATTAAAAGTAGCTACTGTGTACATAAAATTCTCAAAGTAATTTTCTTCACAGTAACCCTGTGAAATCCAATATTCAATTAACAAATAAATTCCTTAGCAAGCATGACACACCAATTTCACAAAAGTCTTTAACGGTAAGTCATCAAGTTCACCATTAAGCATAATAAGACTCCGGAAGCCAACATAGAAAGTTGTCTTCAAAGAGTTGATGCTTCCTGATCTCTCTGCTAAGTGCAAAGTTATTTAAACTAAACTAGCATGTTCTCATATAACATTCAATATATTATTAAAGTTCAAGTTGTATACCCATTGGAAAGCACCTTCCTGAGTTCCATCAAGGACAGTCACCCAATCTGGATTGAACTTCAGTGAGCTCTTGTGTTGAAGGAGATCTCTTACCTGTGTAAATGATCCCCCCAAAAAAAATTATATCACATCAGTGTTATGGTAAGAATTGTAAATGTGGAAATAAACCTCAACTTGATCAGGATATCATATTAGAACATCTTTCCAAATAAGCATTAACATTATTAAGGAACATGGAAGGATTTCTACCGCTTGCAAAATTTTTTCAGATGTTTCAGCTCCCAAAGCTCGCAGACCTGCAGTAGCCTGCATAAGCATCACACTTAGACAATGAGGCTCAGCACATGCAATGTTACATAAAACAAGTTTGCGTAGGCCTAGGGACAGCCACCAGTTCAAAGTAGTATAGTTTACCCCAACTCTGACAGGTGTTTTCTGTCGCAATTCCACTGGAACAACACTTTCAGCTTTCTCCAACAGAGGAACAAGAGAATTTGCAGCCTCCCGAGGATCGTTAGCATAGAAGCTCAAGCCTGGTTTTTTCTGCATGCAAAAGAAGATACAGGTAACCAAGAAAGTTGCAGATTGGATGTTTTAGCACACTTGAAATTTATTTTTATTAGATAGATGATTAATATGTCAAGGTGCCCGGTTATAGGGTACACAATTAGATGACGTAAGATGATTCTGAATATTATCACAAATGGTGAAACAAACTATTGTTTAGGAATCCATCAAATGCATGCTTCTTGTTTAAAATTAACAGAATTCTGGAATATCATTCAGTTACCCCATTAGGTAATCAACAACTAAGCATACGATGTTTTATCTGACATCCCTGGTGTCTACTTGTTGTATCTCAGTATTTTAGCTTAATTTAGAAGATTACTCCACATACAACTGGATGCTCATAGTTATGCACCACTGGCAAGTAATCAAGTCTGTCCAACCATTAGGAAGTTCCAATTAGGTATAATATATAGAATCTTCATGCCTGTCAGCATTGTTCCAAATGACAAACTAGTGACTAGACATTACAGCACACAACCTGTACTGTCTTCACCTGAAAAGGTAACAAGAGACTATAGAACATCCCAGTGACCTATATTCCATGAGTGCTGATTCATGTCATGACCTAAGATGATTCAAGGCAGTCAAGGCACCGAAAGCAAAATGGAGCACATAACAGGGGTGAGACTTGATGCTGTGCTTTTGAATGTGCTTGCCACTTGAGTCTTTTTGGTCTTGAGTTGTGGCTGAATTGCGACAGTCATATACAATTACGTCAAATATAATGGCAGCACCCCTCCCAATTTAATCATCTCGCTTGAACTCTATGGTCAATATTTACTTCGATAACTTCTTTTCTATTGTATCACAAATCCAGGACACATGGAACTTGTATGTGGTGACTTTTTGTCTGTCAATTTCAATTATGGTTGCATATTGCCAATATTTTGTGCTTCATATGTTCAGTCTCTAGACTCTAAGTTTCATTTTATAATGCTTAGTGTATAATTTAGCTCTAAATCTCCATCTTAAAGCTTACCTCTGCTCAACCATAATTATGTCATCTATAAAATACATACACCACAGAAATTCATCTTGAAGGCTCTTCATTATTTTTCCACTATGGGTGCAAAGGTTTAGAACTTAAAGTTGATTCCTCAAATATCCCTATGATTATAAGGAACTTCTAGTTTCATATGTACTGCAATAAAAAAGTAGCTAATTCAACATATATGCCCTTAATTAGATCACTACATCTACTGAAGCTCCATTTCTTTTCCAAAATCTATCACATTGTATCTCTAGAAACTCTTTAGAATGTTCCCCTTTAATTCAATAAAAACCGTGTACATGCTTTTTATTTTTCTCTATAAATCGAAACAACAAAGGCCATCACATATTCATTAGTTGTAGAATAAATTTCCAGCTTATTGTATTCCTCTTATTACTTATATATGTAATCAATGTTGAGCAAGTATCAAACGTTAAAATAATGAGCCTTTGGATCTATCCGATTGAACTGGATATCAATTGAGAAACAACCAGATAATAATAAAACATATCCTGTACTAAAAACGCAAAGCCACTGATGAAATTACAGTAAGTTCAAGAAATATCAACAGTTGTACCCTCACCTGTATAAAGAGCTCCAACTCCATCCCTATGTGGAGAAGTTCCAAGTTCTCATCAAAGCAGTAGACGTGAACCCTGCTCCCCGAACTCCCCGCGTCAAAGATAACAGCATAACTCTTAGATCTCGGCTCGCCGCCGCCGGGCATCGCCTTCCTGCCGGCGATGGAGATCGTCGCCGGAGATCGGGGCATGAGGAATAGGACGAAGGAAATGAGGAGGAGGGGGACAGCGACGACGAGGATGACGCCGCGGAAGCGCTGGATCTTGTCCGGGAAGGACTCCTGGCGCGCCCGCTTCATCTTGGCTTCGAGCTCGGCCGGGGCGCGGCTGAGCTCCGGGGCGGACGGCGACCGATAACGGATCAGGCCGTTGGACGACGACGACGGTGTCGGCGTCGGTGGCTTCAACGGCGTCTCTTGCGACGGATCCAGCTTACTTGTAGAGAATGAGTTCGAGATCGAGAGAAGGGTTCGAAGGCGACAGAACGCAGCGCGATCTCCCCCAAGACCTTCCTCTCTCTCGATCCTCTCTCCCTCCTCGATCGCAAGAGGGGAAATCAGAGGCGAAGGGAAATAGCCGGTAACTGTATATAAAATGACAATCCTACGGATACACTAGGAATGTCTACGGAATCACGTGACGAAAAAATCGACCAGCAGCCGTTCTGCCGAAGCCTCATGAGGTGTCTCGTTTTAAATGGTGGGTAACAAACCGGGTACTTTCCCAGATGAGGATTTCAATTTAAGTTCTCGTTCTGTGCTTAGCTGTCACGGTAGTGGTTCCGTCGGTTACCGAAGTTACCCTCACGGGTCCCCGTGAGAGGCCGGCCGCAAGTGGGACTCACAGTGTGCTCAAAGCAGGAGGTTTACGGTGTGGGGCCCGGGGTTTTGTTCCAGTGGGTCGGTGGTTGTTTCGGTGTGGTTTGTGAAGAGGATTTGCTCGAGTGATCCAACGTTTGGAGACCCGTTTTTGGGCAAATTTGGAAGGCATCGACTTGGAAACTGATGCTGCCAAATCGGAGAAGTTGATGTGGATATTTGGGTCTGCAACTGCAGTTAGGCAGTGAGGAAAGGAGGACCAAAAGAATCTCTCCAGGGAACGATCGCGGTTACGAAGTTACCCTCACGGGTCCCCGTGAGAGGCCGGCCGCAAGTGGGACTCACAGTGTGCTCAAAGCAGGAGGTTTACGGTGTGGGGCCGGGGTTTTGTTCCAGTGGGTCGGTGGTTGTTTCGGTGTGGTTTGTGAAGAGGATTTGCTCGAGTGATCCAACGTTTGGAGACCCGTTTTTGGGCAAATTTGGAAGGCATCGACTTGGAAACTGATGCTGCCAAATCGGAGAAGTTGATGTGGATATTTGGGTCTGCAACTGCAGTTAGGCAGTGAGGAAAGGAGGACCAAAAGAATCTTCTCCAGGGAACGATCTCGTTCTCGTGCCTGCCTAATTGGCTCGCAAACCGGAAACCTCAAGAAAACCATCGCCGACGAATCGCGTCGCGTTCACGGGGATCCCACCATCTCGTCGGCGATATCATGCGGAGCCCTCCCCTTCGCCGGACTTTCTTAGGAGCTCGCCGTTGTTGGATGCGGCGGACCGTGAAATCTCCGGAAACCTCAAGAAAACCATCGCCGACGAATCGCGTCGCGTTCACGGGGATCCCACCATCTCGTCGGCGATATCATGCGGAGCCCTCCCCTTCGCCGGACTTTCTTAGTAGCTCGCCGTTCTTGGACGCGGCGGACCGTGAAATCTCCGGAAACCTCAAGAAAACCATCGCCGACGAATCGCGTCGCGTTCACGGGGATCCCACCATCTCGTCCGCACTATCAGACGGAACTCTTCCCTTCGCTGCACCTTCTTAGGAGCCTGCCGTTCTTGGACGCGGCGGACCGTGAAATCTCCGGAAACCTCAAGAAAACCATCGCCGACGAATCGCGTCGCGTTCACGGGGATCCCACCATCTTTCCGGCGATATCATGCGGAGCCCTCCCCTTCGCCGGACTTTCTTAGTAGCTCGCCGTTCTTGGACGCGGCGGACCGTGAAATCTCCGGAAACCTCAAGAAAACCATCGCCGACGAATCGCGTCGCGTTCACGGGGATCCCACCATCTCGTCGGCGATATCATGCGGAGCCCTCCCCTTCGCCGGACTTTCTTAGTAGCTCGCCGTTCTTGGACGCGGCGGACCGTGAAATCTCCGGAAACCTCAAGAAAACCATCGCCGACGAATCGCGTCGCGTTCACGGGGATCCCACCATCTCGTCCGCACTATCAGACGGAACTCTTCCCTTCGCTGCACCTTCTTAGGAGCCTGCCGTTCTTGGACGCGGCGGACCGTGAAATCTCCGGAAACCTCAAGAAAACCATCGCCGACGAATCGCGTCGCGTTCACGGGGATCCCACCATCTCGTCGGCGATATCATGCGGAGCCCTCCCCTTCGCCGGACTTTCTTAGGAGCTCGCCGTTGTTGGATGCGGCGGACCGTGAAATCTCCGGAAACCTCAAGAAAACCATCGCCGACGAATCGCGTCGCGTTCACGGGGATCCCACCATCTCGTCGGCGATATCATGCGGAGCCCTCCCCTTCGCCGGACTTTCTTAGTAGCTCGCCGTTCTTGGACGCGGCGGACCGTGAAATCTCCGGAAACCTCAAGAAAACCATCGCCGACGAATCGCGTCGCGTTCACGGGGATCCCACCATCTCGTCCGCACTATCAGACGGAACTCTTCCCTTCGCTGCACCTTCTTAGGAGCCTGCCGTTCTTGGACGCGGCGGACCGTGAAATCTCCGGAAACCTCAAGAAAACCATCGCCGACGAATCGCGTCGCGTTCACGGGGATCCCACCATCTTTCCGGCGATATCATGCGGAGCCCTCCCCTTCGCCGGACTTTCTTAGGAGCTCGCCGTTGTTGGATGCGGCGGACCGTGAAATCTCCGGAAACCTCAAGAAAACCATTGCCGAGGAATGGCGTCGGCGTCACGGCGGATCCCACCACATCACTGGCACTATCCGGCGGAGCCCTCCCCTTCGCCGGACTTTCTTAGTAGCTCGCCGTTCTTGGACGCGGCGGACCGTGAAATCTCCGGAAACCTCAAGAAAACCATTGCCGAGGAATGGCGTCGGCGTCACGGCGGATCCCACCACATCACTGGCACTATCCGGCGGAGCCCTCCCCTTCGCCGGACTTTCTTAGGAGCTCGCCGTTCTTGGACGCGGCGGACCGTGAAATCTCCGGAAACCTCAAGAAAACCATCGCCGACGAATCGCGTCGCGTTCACGGGGATCCCACCATCTCGTCCGCACTATCAGACGGAACTCTTCCCTTCGCTGCACCTTCTTAGGAGCCTGCCGTTCTTGGACGCGGCGGACCGTGAAATCTCCGGAAACCTCAAGAAAACCATCGCCGACGAATCGCGTCGCGTTCACGGGGATCCCACCATCTTTCCGGCGATATCCGGTGGAGCCCTTCTTTTCGTCGGACTTTCTTAGTAGCTCGCCGTTCTTGGACGCGGCGGACCGTGAAATCTCCGGAATCCTCGGCGTCGGAGTTACGGCGGATCACACCATATCACTGGCACTATCCGGCGGAGCCCTCCTTTTCGTCGGACTTTATTAGGAGCTCGCCGTTCTTGGACGCGGCGTTCCGTGAAATCTCCGGAAACCTCAAGAAAATCACCGCAGAGGGATCGCATCGCCGTCAAGGTGGATCCCACCATCTCGTCGGCGATATCAGAGGGAGCCCTTCTCTTCCGGACATTCTTAGGAGCTCGCTTTTCTTGGATCCGGCGGACCGTGAATTCTCCTGAAACGTCAGGAACCCGCCGCCAATATCAGACGGAGCCATCCCGCCGCCGGACTTTCTTAAAAGCTCGGCGTTCTTGGTTGCGGTGGATCCTGAAATCTCCGCAAACGTCAAGAAACCCGCCGCCAAGGAATTGCGCCGCCGTCACCGCGGATCCCATCATTTCACCGGTGCTATCATCTTGAGCCGATCCGAACGGGTTTCTAGCCCATGGTCGGATGTGGATGTTGAAATGCTTCTTGAAGTGCACAGATGGGGATCCGGTGAACAGGGCATTGGGCTCAATGTTAGATTGCAATCGCTGATATGTTGAAGACAATGATGAGAAATTTGGTTTCGCTGAATCCGAAAACGCAAGTGTCATTCTAACAATCTTTAGGTCATCTTGAAGGAGTTTGTTTGGTTCTCAACACAATCTGTGCCATGAATGATGTTATTTGTGTATTTTATGCAGTGATCCGTCGCCTAGTTTTCCTGTGGAAGGCCTGTGTTCAGATGGATCTGACTTAGTTGGCTGGCATGAGATGCATAGATACCAGAAGGTCTACCCTATGGAGATTTGTGACATTTGTCATAACAAGGTGAATTTATCATTTGTTTCTAAATTTCTCATCTTCATTTATGCTTGATTTCGATTTAGTTTGCTACAATGGTACTTCATGATCACAAATGCATTGATACTCATTGAGATCCGGTTCTTCGGGAGCCACTACTTTATTTATGTATATTATGTTATAGCGGGGTCTACGAGGAACTGGTACACCATATGATAGACTGTAGGATTTTGCAGTCTATTTTGGTGGGCTTACACATTTCCTGTTCCTTGTATCTTTGTTTCATAGACTGATGTGCATAGCTTCGAATACATGTCAATTTAGTATGAAGTTATATAAATTACAGTGAAAGGCATGAGGGTGAATGGTATGGATGTTTGCTTGTGAACAATCCTCCTCTTATTTTGCATTGGTGGATCCTTATGCATTGTGATCAACTCTTTTTGCTATGTCAGGCACCCTTGTTGGAGACAATATCATTTTGAGTGCAGGTCTTTCTTTGCATGCATGGTCTTAGGACCTGGGTTCTTACGAGGTCTATTGGGAAGGAGTTGAACTTTACAATGTTTTATGTTGAGTATGTGGCTTCAGCTTGATACCGATCTAGAAATCCAGATTTTCATGTGAAACTGATGTCAATTGTCAGGCATTACCTCACAGCTATAGGTTCGTTGCTTTTAGCAAGAAAAAAAGCTTTTTATGTTTTGCTATAGTTATTAATTGAATTATTTAAGCTACCTTATGCATTTTAATTTCTTGTACATTAGCAAAGCCACATATTTCTATAACTGATTAAACTATGTTTTTTTCTAAAATAATTTTATCATAGAAACAAAATCATAATGGGGAATCTGAAACTTTACTCCAATACTCATTTGTATAGGATGTTGTCCTTTTAGTAAAATATATGGCTTTTTAATGTTTATTTGCTTTTATCCAACATATGGCACACTCTTTGCCTATCATTTTAGAGGTAATAAGATATCTGTCTTTTGGAAACAAAATTATTGTTATGGTGTCCTGCATTTACTCAAACCCTAAAGTATTGAAGATCGATTTTCTTAGTCGGCCTAGCTTTGGGAGGCGAAGGGTATTAAAGGGCATTGATAAGATACAAATCCTTTGGAATTCCATTTAATATGTGTTGCTACATTGTGATTCTGTTCAGTTTAGAAAACATGGTGTCACTTGCCTTACTGAAAGGGCTACAAGACATATGTACATTGCACTAAGAGAAGAAACATATATCATGTTCTAGTGCTTTGTTTTAGTGAAAATTGCTTATACTTGAAACTTTGATGGCAAACAATTTCCTTGAATTGGGTGATAGCATCCAGCATATATGTACATTCGGTGAATTGGGTGATAGCATCTGGTATGTATGTACATCCGGTATATATGTATGTATGTATGTACATTGCACTAAGAGAAGAAACATATATCATGTTCTAGAGCTTTGTTTTAGTGAAAATTGCTTATACTTGAAACTTTGATGGCAAACAATTTCCTTGAATTGGGTGATAGCATCCGGTATGAATTGGGTGATAGCATCCGGTGACCAAAGGTTGGGCTCAACAAGGATGGGTCTTGTGGAAGGGGGCAGTGTTGGTCTATCAAAATAGTCTCACTTTTAGTGAGGACTGAGCTGGATTCATTAGTCCATGCCATTGCTGATTAACATTGGTATAAAGTATTAGCATCATTATAACATTGATCTTCACCTTGGATGCCATTGTCAAACTAGCAATGAACGTTTTTCCAGCTTGCATTGCCTCAAAGTTTTATCTTGTTACCCCCAAAAAATGGTCCTTATAATTTATTTCTGTTAGATGCATTTTGTATTTTATGCAAACTTTCCGATTGTGTGGTGAGGTTATCCTATTTCTGCTGCTTCAGAACAACTAATGTCTGCCTTTTTCATTTTTTGTGAATTTTATTGCTGAATTATAATATGGTTACCAATCTCTCTCTTGCTTTTTGTTACCACTATATGCAAGTTTCAGCATCCATATCTTGTCTTCTTTTTTTTTTTCCATTGAACCAGAACATAAGCTAGAAAAAGATCTGCTGAAGCAGTAGTTTCTTTTCATAAATTGATAGTAGCTGTTGAAACTACTGTTCCCATCATTCTAATGAATTTTTTGGTTTGGTACTTTAGCTTACACATTATGCTACTCCATTTCCTTTTTGCCTGTCATTGACTCCCATAATTATAATTATCTGCTTTGTGCATGGATTTTTTCATTATCTACTGACCGACTCAAATTAGAAGAGCATACAAACAATTATAACCAGTTTTTGTCTAAGTTCCTTAGATTGATCCTATTTACAGTTAAGGGGCACCATTGTATACAGAAATGAGTTTCAAAATGTAAGTTGCATTATTGCTAAATAGCTTGCCTATTGTTGAGGAGCATTGATTATTTGCCAAGATAGGCCCTTGAACATAATTGTCTGTTGTCGAGGAGCCATTTGATGCAGAGAATTGGGATGAGCCATCTGATACAAAGATTCAGGATGCAAAATACGGCACACTGTTGCATAACAGTTATATGGGTACTGAATTATATCATTGTTAGGTAGCTTCAAAAGTATGCTGTAGCACCCTTTGTAGGCTGGATCCTTTTTCTTTTTTTTTTTCAGGCACCACTTGGGTGCATCAGATCCTGCTTGGCAGAAAGATCTAGTCACTGGGCACCAAAATGGTAATGGGCACACAAGGTGCCAACCTAACGACAGTTCAAACCTTCAACCTTTGAGAATGAGATCCAAAGACACACTTAACTGGTTGAATGTGTTTGTCAACTGGATCTTGATGCAGATAAAATCAACAGTCTTTACTCTTTAGTATTAATTATGATAGCTAAGGTAAAAGACACGTTTTGGATTGAGAATTTGCAACCTAATGTTGATTGTAAATGATGAGACTATTGAATAGATGTTTGGGCGTTGTTGAGGTTGTTTTTCTTAAGTTCTTCTTTAGCCCTTTGATCATGGAGCTTGGCAGTCTTTAGTAACACAGTATCAGATGGGCCAAGACAATGATGATATTAATGGACTAGTCCTTTGGGTTTGTAAGCCTAGTGTTTGCCAATTGAAAGTGTCGAACCTCGTAAAACAATAAAAGCTGGGTATGAGATTAATAGGATATAGATAAGCTGTAACTTTAAGTAGCCGCAATTAATAGGAGCTGAAACATTTCTCTCGGAAGAGAATTAGGAGACAAAACATGATTCATGAACAAAATTTGGAACGTCACAAAGAAACTAAATTTTATTGTACTTATAGTAATCAATGGAGAGTAGGACATACAGCCCCTTGGAAACTGATTGGACTGCCTTCGGGCAAAATAATTTTATCCCATTGCTGTCCATTTCTTGTCAATTTGCTGCCAAAAACACTTGTGGCATTGGGTTCTCTGGTGGCTTTGAATCCATTATTCAGTCCCTTAAATCATTGGAAGAAATGTCTTTTATATATCTCCGTTAGTTTGTTACCCCATTCAGATGACGGTGTCCTCGTCCTTGCCTTCATTTCCTTTTTCTCTTCTCCTAATCTTGTAAAGCTCCCTGCCTTCATTTCCCTTTTCACCTAATGGATTGGTAAAGGTAGGGATGGCCCTGCAGCCTAGGGATGTGAGCAGTACTATAAAGCAGTACTCTATTATACTCAACTGTTCGCGAGTGTGGTATAATAGATTGGAATTTTTTTTAAAAAAATTAATAGATAGGATTTTGATTCCTACCAATAAGCAGGTGTCTGGAAGCATATATCACTCATGTCATGGCACATCTCGTTAGAAATTATGATCAAAGAGGGCATCTTTGTAAGGCCTCGAAAACATTAACCTACAGCTTATAAGTGAGATTACAAGGGTATTTTCTTTTTTGGAACCTTAATTTCATTGTTTACTAATGGAGGAGATTTAGGACATTAGATATAGTCAGTGCAGCTTTTTGTACAGGGATGATTACCTTAAAAATGAGGAGGCACACTAACAAATAGGCGGATGGAATCATAAGCTGAAAAGCTAATAAAGTGGAATTATGTATACGTAAGAAACAAATCACATTATTAGCTAGCACTAACTACCATAGGCTGGCCATTCTTTGCTAGAGATTTAATTAAGCTGCAAAAGCTGGGAATATGAGCACTTTTTGATAGTCATATCAAAGTTGAACCATAGGAAGACACGATGGCCCCACATACCAATGGGCATCATATTTGCATTGACTTTGGCCCTTTGATCTGATGATTCTGTTCTGATTTAATTGTCCAGTTACAGAGAGAACTCTAATGGACAATAAACCAATTGGAGCCACCACAAGATGGATACAAGTTGTTTGCACAAAAGCAGTGTTTTCAAGCAGCAGAGCTTTGTAGGTTTCTTCGACCCATCCACCCCCTCCCTCCCTGCAGGAGAAAGGTGAACTAGAGATAAGGGAGAAAATCAATATCTATTTTCACCGTAAGGTTGGGGTGTGATGTAGAATCTAGCTGATACCTAAATGAGGAGGCAAGTTTGGCTCCCTTCCCCTCCTAGAAAGCACTTTTCTCACCTGTTCAAGTAATCAATAAGAGAATTATTATATGTGTGTTTGATTTATTGAACTTCATGTTGAGAAATTTTGAGGTGACATTACATGTGTAGCAGAATAACAAGAAAATAAAATCCTCAATTTTTCAAAAAAGATGTTCATCGTCGTGCGAAGATTAGTACGTAAAATCCATGAAACAAACTGCGTATAGAATAGATTGTGTTATCTAGGGGGATCGTATGTCCCTATTTCCTTGTAGATCTCTAAAAGATGGTGAAGGAGGTCAAGCGTCCTCCTTTCTTGTAGTGATCTACATAGTAGAGCTACGACGACGTTCCTCAAAACTCTAGACCTGCTCTGAGATGGAGAGGGGGAGGAGAATATAAGAGGTAAGTAAAGGCTCTAGCCTATAAACTACTGAATCCCTCCTATTTATAGAGGTCCCTTGTCAAACCCTAATGGATCCTCCCCTATTGGGTATTGGATCTACATCTAATTACCCAAGCCTCTTAGATTAGTGGATCTCTATCTAATAATCTTTTATGGGCTCTTATTTGATCTCATCCATAGGATCCAATAATTTAGGAGCTTATTAGAAATCCAATAAGACAAGGGCTCCGACGGATATCTCATATTCGAACTTCTACTCATCGCAACGCCTACTATATATATGTGATCCTCTAGACCCAATATTGAGTTGGTCGTCAGTCATACCTGTCAGAACTCCTTCTGGCTTAGTGAATTATTATCTTCATAATAATTCACTTTACTCATCGACTATAGACGTACTAGGCCACTATGCCGTAGTCCCCAAACGATACAAGGGAATTCAATTCATTGGACCTATCTATCCTCAATTACCATGTACATATAGTTTCTCATCCATCTAATATCCCAAAGACTGTATATCAGGTATGGTGCTGTCAGACCCATACGATTTCTATTCGAGTCTCGCTCTAATCGGATTCTCTCGGAGAACTCTTTCTCTCTCAATCCGAATGACCCTGGCTAGGGATTTGTCTGAACAAGAACACATGAGTTATTCTTCTCATGACGCAAGAGTGGATGATCCTTTATCGATACTCAATAGCTCTCGTAAGGTCGATTGCCACTCCTAATGACTGGTTGTACTAGATTTGAGACATCCAAACCTATAAGTCTGGTATCAAAGAATGGAGCACTCATATAGGACATCCTTGATGTCTCAAGTCTAAGGACCAGGTACATCACTAGAAATACGAAATCGTTGTCTGACAATAATGCATCATCAACCATCCAGCATTCCGTAAGTGGATCAATCAGTGAACTCATTCTCCAATGAGCACTTGTACTGTATCCCTAGTGTCATCACATGAGCAGCTATGAGACCAACTGTATCCATCACATGGACGAGTATACAGCACATCAGTCTGATCGGTTATCTCGATGTCCCTCTCGAGTAACCTATGACCGGGATTATTTAAGATCTATGTTTAAAGGTGAATCAATCTTATTATCATGATCTCATCACGATCTGATTCCTATTGCATAAATCCAAGAACATCACAATATATACATGCATATATGTAATAAAATAATAAAAATTAAAAATATAATAAGTAAAAAAATTTATGTCAAATCATACGTGTCATCACTCATGTGATTGGTTTACTGGGCACGACTAGCATAGGTTATTTTGAGTTTCTAACGAGCAATTACGTCACCCAAAAGAATCACTACCCATTTTCTTGAAGATCATTTAGCTCAATTGAAAAGTTTCTTTCGCTTGATGATTACACTGTCTTGAAGTAATTGTCCAACATATAAATGTTGCAGTGAAAGATGATAGACTCATATTTATATGAGAGGACTCGGAGACTATCCAGAAAGGTTGGTAGAGTAATGGGGTTGGCCTTAGAAAATTTGTTTGGTTTTCAATATTAAAATGACTGAAGGGTTTAGTTGGCCGTGGGTTTTGAGATTTTTTAGGTTGGGCGTACGTAGTCTCTTCCATATCATTTTATTTTAAGAAAGTGGGCCATTTCTTTAGGGTTTGGACAAATGACATGTTATATATACTCTGTGCCGTGTCTGTCTCTTGGCATTTATAAATCACTTATAAATGCTAGATCCGGCATGGTGCAGCTTCTCTTGGCGTTCACTTCTATGATTGCTCCAATTACTGATGAGTATGGTAGAGTTGTTGTGAAGGACAGACACTGACATTGTCTCATGGAGCTAAATCCGGTGGAGAGTCTTTGGTGGGGTTTGGGAGATACAGTTTAATCATAACATCCCTGGTATATCTATATATCCACTGCTTGTCGATAAATTATGATAGGATATGAATTATGAAATTCCCACTAGGAAAAGAACTTCTCGTGCACATCAGGACTGGGAATAGGGAGTCCTTTTGGAGGGCCCGGAAAACTTTTTCTTTTTAATCTTTTTCTTTCATTAGAGTTTGATTCGAAAAAAGTGAGGGATTGAAAAGGCAGCCACAGTGATACTAGATAGTAAAAAGTGATGTCGGATGCCAGTCATGTCAGTTCTTTATTTTCTTCGAGCCCTGACCAAGACATTGTCTGTGCCACTAAAAAATGACCGCTACCATTAGCTGTGAACCCACCCACCAGGACAGACAGCTGTGGCCCCCCAGAAGGTAGATAGATAGATATACAGGAGTGACAATAATTACTGAAAGCAAGATAGCTTCTTGTGACGATTTTGGAGTTCACTAATTAAAAGTAGGCTGCTGCTCCACTGTTTCCCTTTAGTTCTGTGACAATTTACACTGAAGGCACACTCTTGAACACCATCTGTTGGTGTTATTTAGCAGTGCAAGCACAAATCCTTGGTAGTCCTCTTTTACCAGTCAGTAGCTTTTCTTCGTTGGCGCTATTCCACCGCCCCGTGTTGTCATGCGCTGGCAAGCAGCAATAGGGGTGACCAACTACCTAAAAGAGGATCGAGGATTGTACTTGTTCATCATCAATTTCATTTTCTTTTGAACCTGAAAAGAAAATGAAACCTTCCGTCCATATTTCTTTTGGATCGTAGACATCCATATTTCCTATCTTTCAACCTTCCGTCCTTCAAGCCTTCTCTTGCAACAGTTAATTGATACGTGCCCCCACTTAGACTGACATGTGAGAATTAGATGAAGAATATAACTTTTGAACGCTGTAAGTAATATCCTATGAAATCAACTTTTTTTTTCTTGGTGGTGAACTGGAATTTTTTTTACTCATTATTGTTTCTCTCTCTCTCTCACTCTCTCTCTCTCTCTCTCTCTCTCTCTCTCTCTCTCTCTCTCTCCTCTTCGTTATTACTATTTTCTAATTTTACTAATTCACTTTTATATCATTCCTTAGAGAGAGGATCGATGAGTGGCTCTGGTGTGACGAGGACTTATGGGCTTTACAAAAGGAATGCTCTCGACTGCTTCCAGAAAGAAAACAACAAGCACAGCAATAATAATAGCAACATCTGGTCTTCAAAACTTGGCCGACTTTTCACTCTCTCGACATTGCAACAGTTGCAGTTGGCCCCAAGCAGTAGCATTTCCTCCTCACATTTGTGAAGATTACTACATCGACGCCGCCTTGTGTTTCCATGTCTCGCTATATAAACCCGGGAGAGGAGTGAGCTGTTTGTTACTAGGAGCAGATAAGCTCGTGATGTTGGAAGCATTATCTCCAAGGTCTCACGTAAAAGACACGAGGTATTACGGTCTGACGATTCCATCACTAGCCATAGTCCTGATCAGACAGCTTTGTCTCTCTGCTCGGTTCACAGAGTGCCAGTTATTGTTTTCGAGAGGGATCAATGCATTGTCATTGCTGCTGTTCCTGAAACACTGGGTCTGCTGCACTGGGCCATTTACCACGCTGCACCTATGTCCACAGCCTGCAGGCGCAATAACTACAGACAACTACAGACAAGGTACGATGGTACCTGCAAGTTGCCACGGTGCCGTCTGATGATGGCCTACAAGTGATGCATGAGAGTTCAGTCCCAGCGAGCTTTCATCACTTTTGACAGAAGGAAGATCTCGGTAGGTTACAAGTCGTGTATAGCCACCCTTAGATCGGAAACATACATCTTTTTCTTGGAAACGTATGGTGCATGCATGCTTCTTTCATCCCAGTCCAATCATATAGGTTGGATGCTTGACAGGCTGACACAACTTGGGATGCAGGTCGTACTAACAAAATTACCAAACTGGGGCGATCCGGTGGCGCGCACTCAACTTGCTAGCCCCCGGGAAGCTTATTTTGCGGGACAGTGATTGCGGCCTTGGATTCCGGCGGTTTGGTCTGAAACGGGAACAGCTCAGATCAATCTGCTTCGGTCTCCTGAAGATGACTCACCTCGTTGCTCGCTCCCCAGACGCCACGATATTTTCCCTGGTATCTCTCTCTCTCTCTCTCTCTCTCTCTCTCTCTCTCTTTCTCGCGTTATACTATAAAAGATTGCCAGAGGCTTGACAACTCACACGTGCCGAAGCCATGGGCACGTGAGAGTGCACACGGGATAAATAGATGGCGTCCGTGTGGGTTGGGGGATCTTTGGGGTTGGTGAGCAGACTGACACGTCGTCGTCATCATCATCATCATCATAACAAGGCAGCTGTGGCTTGGGAAGACGATGGAGTTCCTCCTGTGCTTGTCTTAAAAAACTGAATCGGAAACAAGTATCATGTTATCGGGGTGCGTAAGCTCCCGCTGCGGAATATCTACATGAAAAAAACACAATAATGTCGTGTCAGTGAAAGTTGGCGGAAAACGACAACCAAAGACCAGCCATAACCACGACAAAAGATAGGGAGGTGGAAGGGATGTGGAGGGGGAGTGACCGGTGTGGAACACCATATGATGATGGCTACCTTCGGGAAAACGAAGACGGCCGTATTGCAGTCGAGATGTGACCGAGAAGGAGAGCAGTTGAGCGATGAGAGAGAGAGAAGAAGAAGAAGAAGAAATAGGACTCATCCATGCTCTCACCACCATTCTCCGCTGTGACAAAAGCATGGGAGAGAAGTGTGGCGAGGGGAGAATCAATGACCAATTGTTAACCGGTGCCAAGCGATGCTAGAGAGTGGCGTTGCAGCCGAAGAGGGGCTCGGTAGGATGAAAAAGGCTGTTCTCGTCTTCTGCCGGGAGCTCAAGTCCTTTTAGAGAAACCACAAATGAAGAGAGAGAAAAAGAGGCTTCAAACCTCTTAAAGAGTAGGTGGCCGAGTAGTACTAATTTCGAAGAGGGTGGCGCGGGGCTCTCCTTTTGCGTTTGCACTTCACTTCTTTCTGGTTTCGTTTAATGGCAGCTCCACTGAGTTAGCATCGGCTTTTAAATGTGCGCCCGCCCCACCCTCTCTCTTTTTCTATCTGGTGCTTGTTTCTTTGCAGTGGTGTGTTGCTGCTATAAGCGGAGAAGCGAAAGGGGTGGCATTACTCCAATCGATAAGTTCGATCATGGACGCCAACGAGGCGATGAGGATGGTGTTCTCCAAGATACAGAATCTGGACCCGGAGAACGCCCCCAGGATTATGGGTCTTCTCTTGCTGCAGGATGACGCCGAGAAGGAGGTCATTCGCTTGGCCTTCGGCCACGAAGCCCTCCTCCACGCCGTGGTGGTGAAGGCGAAGGAGGAGCTTGGCCTCGCTCCGCCACCCTCTACCGGCGGCTCCGCAGCTCCCCCCTACCTCCTCCGTCTGAACTCCGCCTCGCGCCTGCTCGCCGTCTCGTCCCCTTCCTCGTGGACCCCGAACTCTGTGTTCTCCCGCTCCGGCAGCAGTCTCGGTGACATTGGTTTGGATGGATCGTTGGAGCAACACCAGAACTCTGACGAGCTCATTAGCCCCAGCAATTTCAGCTCGTCCCCATTCCCTGGCAGCGGCGGCGACGACGTTCCGGACCAGCTATCCTTCCTGGGCGGCCCCGCCGCGGCCCCTAATTCCAACCACGCCCTTTCCAGGTCATCGAAGCCCAGCAGCGGCGGCGACGTGATCCGCCCGGGCGTCGGGTGCTGGAGCCCGCGAGGGAACGGTGACGGTTCGCTCTTCCCTTATGGGTTAGGATGGGGACTCGACGGCTACCAGCATCAGCGGAGCTGCTCCGCCGACGACGACCTCTTCCTCGGTGCCGCCCCCACACTGGAGTTCGGTTGGGAGCCGTGCCTCTATTTCGCGAGAGGCTACTGCAAAAACGGGACATCGTGTCGGTTCCTCCACGGGCTACCGGAGGAGGCCGCGGCGACCGCTGTCACCGGCGCCAAGATGGATGCGGTGATGCAGCAGCGCCAGGAGCTGCTAATGAGATCAAAAAGCCAGAGGATGGGCGGCGCTTCGCATCTCATGGCCTCTGGGTTCCCATACTCGCCGACGGGTTTGGTGCGGCCTTCTCCGTCATCCACCTCGAGCAAATTCCTGAGCTTCTTGCTTCAGCAGCAACAAAACGAGAGCCACAGGGCGGCAGCTGCGGCGGCGCTGATGCTGGGCGGGGACGAGACAAATAAGTTGATGGGCGGATCAAGAATAGAAAGAAGCGATTTGCTGGGAAATTATGGTTCCAGGCAGATCTACTTGACCTTCCCCGCTGACAGCACGTTTCGGGAAGAGGACGTGTCCAACTACTTCAGGTAGGCGTTCACACTTATGGCACCGCCCTGCTTCCCCCGCTTAAAGAATCTTTGATATCTGGCTAATGATTCTTGGTAGCATCTACGGGCCAGTGCAAGACGTGAGGATCCCCTACCAGCAGAAGAGGATGTTCGGCTTCGTGACCTTCGTCTACCCGGAGACCGTGAGGCTGATCTTGGCTAAGGGAAACCCACACTTCGTCTGCGATTCCCGGGTTCTCGTCAAGCCATACAAGGAGAAGGCAAAACTCGTCCCCGACAAGTACAGGCACTCCTCCGCCTCATGCCTTGCTTGACCAGAAGATCCTTTTTCTTTTCTTAGTGTGTGCGCCAAATGATCTCTTTTGCCCTCCACCACTGACTACAGGAAGCAGCAGCAGCAGCAGCAGGAGGCTGAGAGGTGTACGACTCCTGCAGCCCTGGATGCTAGAGAAGCCTATGACCTTCACCAGCTTGGTTAGATCCTTGTTGCCATCTTCTGCTCTTTTGTCCTCCGTCTTCATCATTCAGTTGGCAGGTGCAAAGATGATGTACAGCAGCACCAGCGAGGAGCTGCTGTGGAGAAGAAAGCTAGAAGAGCAGCAGCAAGCAGCGGAGATGCAGCGGGCCATTGAGTTACAAGGGAGGCGATTCATGGGCCTCCAAACCCTTGACCTCAACAACCGAAGCTTCCCCGCCTCAGCCACATCATCCTCCATCGACACCCCCATCATCACCGCCGCTCAACCAATCAGTAATTTGGACAGAAGCAGTAGTCGGGTAGCGTCGCCAACCGAGGGTAAGCCATGATCGTTTACTTTCGTGTTTGCTGGAGCCTTCCGGCTGATTTTAGCTTGACTGGTCTTGTAGCTGAGAGCCTAAGCGTTGCAGAACCTGAAGACAAGGTTAATAGCTCCCCTGGATCTTTACTCCAGCAGCAGCACGATTCTGCCGATGAAGATGGTGACTCCCGTGGGAGGTAATTCGACAAACATTGGATTCGAATGTGCCGTCTGTTCATATAATTTTGCACATAACGTGCTCATGACATGGCTGCAGGGCGGATCCTAACTTGCCCGACAGCCCATTTGCTTCACCTACCAAATCTTCCTCCTCCATGCTCGACTCGTTCTCCATTGGCGAAGACCTGACTACTTGCTGCATCGCAAACAATGGCAGCAGCGGCAACAACAGCTTCTTCACTTGACGTCCCCACACCTCCGGTTCATGCTTCTTCCAAACGCCGAGGTAAAAAGCACCCCACCCGTCACTGAAAAAAGAAGCTTAGGGGACATAATGAGCCAAGTGTAAGCCTCATTGCCCGCCCCTTCGTCTTAGCTAATAGCTTACTTACGACGGTCACCTTCAAACTTTTGCCATGCCTCTTTTTTTGGTTTTTGAAACAGCAAAAGCATAGTGACACGCAGGGCAGGGTGAAGTGGATTCCATGGATGGACCAAAAGTCTTATGGTTTCTTCTTTCTTTTCTTCTTATAGTTTTCTAGTGTAAGCTTTACAGGAAAACCTTGCTTTGCCTCGTATGACTGCTCACCTGCAGATGTTGAAGCTATCGCTACGAAAGTACACGCCCAAAACATCAAGACAGAAATAGATGAGAGGGGGTAAAAGAGGCAGAAGAAAGAGAAAGCAGGAGAGGTGAAGGACATGAAGAGACAGAAGAAAGAGATGAGAGGGGGTACATGCGTCATTCATGCGACAGATCCACCACAAGTTGGTTTCTTATATTTCTCACTATTGAAACACAGATCAGAGAGATTGTGCACCATTATTAAGCAAAAGAAAAAGCAGAACGAAATGAATTGAAATAAATCATCATTAGCATTTTGGTACTATATGCAGGAAAAAAAATAGATCAGGAATGATATGCCAGAGAAACATGTTAGCACTCACCTCCGCTGATAATGCTGCAAAACAAAGAAGGCGGCAGACCAAACAATTCTTCAATTCAGTTAGATTTAATAACGGTGTATTAAATAGTAAAACAATTCTTCAATTCAGTTGGATTTAAACAATTCTTCAATTCAAGTCCACCTAAAACAACAAACGGTGTAATACAATTCTTCAAGTCAGATAGGATTGGAGACGTATTACCAGGACAGAAGGTAATAGCATAACTTAAGTCCACCTAAAACAACAAACTGTTAAGGATCCCAGCTTTCTCAAACCACCTAAAACAACAAACTGTTGAGATATGGACAAGCATGCAGTTTTGTAAGAAAAAGACATGCAGTTTAATTTGCTTAATCTGATACACCATATTAGAACAGTCCACACAACACCATAAAGGTAGTGACATTTTCTTCTTTTCTTTTATGGTTGTCCTCCCAACGCCTGTATGAATGCTGTAAAACCTACTGCATGTTTCAATTAAGAAAAAAACACTGCTTAAAATTTCTGCTTGTAGTCCAAGAGGTCAGTGAGCTTCGAGTACAGGAGGTGAATTCATATCCTACCTATATGAGTCAAGTCCTACACCTAAACATTCGGCTGCAAGGAAAACTGTGACCAAGTTGGTAAAAACTGGGAGCACTGACTGCTATGTATAAAAATGAATAGATTGGATCAATTTATTCTAACAGTAACAAGATATGTTTTACATGGGCAAACTTTTAGGCTAGCTGATGGCGATCAGAAGGAAGTATGGGTTTCTTCTCGACAGCCTCATAGTGCAAAACAAAGTTCTCCTGCAACCCAACAAGAAGAGACACTCAGTAATTGACAACAATAACAACAGAATGCTTGATTGGATTGTTTCAAACCTTCAGAATTGTTCCCCATGTGTTAGGATCAAAACAAACGTAGGTTCCTCTTTCATATGTGAGAGTCTTCACAAGAGGTTCCACATTTGGAACCCTTGTGAACCACAACTGATGCTCTTTGTGGTACAGCCATCCACGAGCATATCTGCAAAGAAATTCTGATGAGACAATTTAAAGATCAATTAAACACACATCAAGACAAACATAAAATTTAATAAAATTCCCAAGTCAAACAGAATCACAAGAAAACAAGCTGGAGATGATTGTATATTCATTTTAGCAGAAGGAAACACATAAACAGCGAGACAGGCACTGCATAAACATAATCACTCAAGATCCTGCATGATTTGTTTGATAAGAAACAGTTAGCTCCATTTTCTTTTCTTTTTCTCTGTACATAGAAACAAACTCAAAAGACAACTGCATAACACCATCTGGTTCCTTCATGATAAAATGGTGCTAAATTAGCCACAGAGGGATCAATGTTTAAGAATAAACTTGGCAGATCAATTTTGGGAATGTCAACAGAAATAAAAGGCAAAACCCAAAGTGTTTCAGCAACTTAAAAAAGAAAAAATTAAAAAAAATACTTAGTTTGACTACCAAACCCAAAGGCAAAACCAGTAAGAAAGGCAGGTAACAGTGCTACCTAAATTGTAGAAATATATAGAAAAAGACTCGACAACCTTCCAAACTGACACACACATGGAGCAAGGGACAGAGAGATTACAGTTCAGAAGCCGCATAGAGTTGAGCTTCATCCTTTGGCATACTGGAAGATGACAAAAAAGGGCCTTAAGTAACAGCGACTGTAAAGGAATACACACTAACAAAGAAGATGAAATACATACCTATAAAAGATGTAAAACAGTGTTGATATCTGAAATTTTGAAAAATGCCCTTGCTACATCCACAGTAAGAGATCTAATAAGATGATATACTCAGTCTGTACATTCATATCTCACAAGAAAATAAAAGCTTACATGTAGAAGGGGTGGTGGTTTGGAATAATAACAAGTTGGAATGCAATAGTCAGGCTCTCCCTTGGCAGGCTCATCGGACCATGGAGAACCAAATGTTTTATAAAGATCCTCTGAAGAGTTTAAATTTAGTCCTAATGTAGTTAAATCAATTCCCAATGCAAGAGATGTCAGATCTGGATCATACATCCTAATAACACTTAACAAACCCTGCAAACCAAACCGATCAGGAGCTACTTGTGACCCTGTAGAGGACTTCAAGTTCTGATCTCTATATGACTGACTAACATCTGACATTGGCAGCCGAAAATGAGATTGACTTTGTGGATGCTGATACTGCTGAATGAGCTGCTCATATGCTGCTCCAACACCAGAAGCTGGAGTTGGAGAGCTCAGGGTTCTCAAACCAATGCTAGGGGCTCCACTGTTTTGAATCTGAATAAAATTCACGGGAAACCTTTTTGTCAAGGACATTCACTTGAGAAATCCAAAGATTAAATGGTCTACTAGATAAATGCAATAGTCAGTAATAAACCTGTGAATGATACGTTCCATGAGAAGAAAAGAAATCAGAGTCATGTAATCGAAGAAGATCTTGATTATTTCCAGGTGTAAAAGGTAAACCACCACCACTGGCTGAAGTAGAATGTTGTTGTTGCTGACGATTAGGAAGATAAGTTCCTCCCAAGCTAAACCCAACAGATCTTGACATCTACTTGATCACATACGAATACTCAATCTTGTCAAATTATTAAGGACATGCAAATCAAATAAATTCACCATGACTCGACTTACAGGTAAATTTTGTGGCTGCATTGTGGAAATATTTTCATGAAGTTGTTCCTTTTGATGCAAGTCCATGGAAAAGTCCGAACTACCACCTAAACAGGAACAAAAATGATACTAATTTAGCTAAGGTATTATTATTATTCTTTCTAAGGCCATGAAATATGAATAATCAAAGGATTTGAAATAAATTTCAATCAAATAATTCAACTTTGATTGAAATCGAATAAATTTCAATCAAATAATTCAACTTTGATTGAAATCCTCTAGCTTCTTTACAGTAATAAAGCCAAAGGATTTGAAATAACATCAAAAGCTGTTACATCATAGTGAGTGAAGATCAGACCCAGATGGATTATATTTCATTTATTGTTCCTATATGTACTTCTGATCTCCACCATTTTATAAATACATCGAAGTGAACATTTTAGAAATTCATCAAAGAACATGTTCTACCAGAATGACAATCAGATATGATATAAAAACAGATTAAAGAAATAAAAATTGCTAAAAAGAGAAAACAAAGAAAGCAGAAAACAATGCAAAGAATCAGAACCTTTACTTCCTGGCAAAGCTGGAAAATCTTCATTTTGTATGCTAAATTCTTGACTTTGCTGGACAATGGAGCTAACACCTCCTTGCTTCCGTGTTGTACCTAAGAATTTACATATCACCTGATGCTCCATTCTAACAGACAAAATTTGGAGAAAATAAGCATGTCTATGAGACTCATTTACCTACCCAATTGCCCTTGTGGACCACCGGCTGAACTTGGTCGTGAATTTAATTGAGGAAAATCACTCATATCAAAAGGAGAACTGTCAGCAGCATTTAGATCGTTCAACACCCCCATAGAGCTTAATGGGTTATTCCCACCTGGACTTTGAGATAACTGTCCTCCAGATGTAGGATAAGAATTCCCAAGCATACCAATCATTTGTGGTGCTGATAATGATATCAATGAAAAAAATCATACAGTTATTTTACAACTATAAATAGAAGCATGAATTTTGATGAGCAATTCACATTATTAAACATATAGTCCAAATCACAAAATGCATATGCATATACTCTAGTGCTACAGAAAAAAGACACTAGTTAAAATTCAGGACAAAAGGTTGCATAACTACGATTGATACAATCATTACAAGATGAATCAATAAACTAAAAGTACCTGTAAGACCAGTAACTGAAAATATAAATTCTGTGGTTCCTAGTAATGTCAATTAATCTTAGATTTGGATAGGACTATTCTTCTAAGATAGCACTTTCCTGCACAAATTTCACTCTCACAAGCATGATTCATTTCCCATACATGAAGCAATGGAACAAGAATGCTTCATGATCACTTCACAGCATGGTAAGCAAGCTACCACAAAGGATATTCAAGTGCTGCTGATGTTTCCTAATGTCTAAGCAAGAAACAAGAAAGCTTCTTGATCACTTCACAGCATGACAACAGAAACATTGCTCTCACAAAAAGCTGTCTATTGGTGACAGAAACCTTAGATGCATTGGAACTTGGAAGTATCAACTGCAATAGTTAGAACTTCTACCTAGAGAACAGTAAAAATTCATGTAACTTGCCACCAAATGATACTCAAACTGCAAAGAAGTTTTTCTTCCAAAATAGACGACACTAGTAGTCTAGTAGTGCACTAAGATAAGATTTTTAAATCATGTAAGGTCAAAGAGATTCAAGGAAATAATAAGAGCTACCCTGCTGAAGCATGCCACTGATCAGTCTGTTGGGTCCTTGTACACTGATGCTTCCTGCTCCACTATTGGAAGCTAAGTTTATACGTGAAGCTAGTCCTGGAATGGATATTCCTCCAGAGCTAATGCTTCTTCCCATGTTACCAGCGCCAACAATGTTTCCCATAGAGTTTGTAAGTCTTGGGCCTACATTACCCAATACTGGAGAAACTCCCAAGCCAGGGACCGAATTACGATTGCTAGTAGCAGAATTTGAGGAAATACCGGTTATTGACCCACCAACTCCGTTCATGCTATTACCAAAAGCATGATTTCCAACAACATTGATACCCCCTCTATTTGTGACACCAGAACCATGAGACATCTGCATAAAAATGGGAATATAAGGATCAACTGCAGATTGACATAAAGAAAAAAGATAAAAGGAAATATCTTTAGACTAAAGAGTAAGTTTTAATATGTCACTAGTTGCAGCAAGAGATATGCATCTAGTGAAGCAAACTTTTACCATACGTAATGCAACCAAAACATTGTTTAAAATAATGAAACAATAAGAGTTAAAAATAAATAGATCCCAGACCTGAGATAACGCAACCAAAAGATTATTTGATGCAAACCGTCCACTAGAAATACTTCCCCCTGGTTGCTGAACACCTCCTGATGGGACACCACTCATTGCTGCATTTCTTGATGCAAACGAGCCCGGCATGTTTGGCAAGTTAAAACTTCCATGAATGTTATGAAGTCCTTGCAAACCACCTACTGCCATTTTAGTTAGCAATTAAGAAATTTCACATGTATCTGTTCAAGAAAATTAATCGAGAAACAGACTGGTTACCAGAATGATGAAATCCTGGAGATGTAGCAGACTGAGCAGAGAATGACGTGTAGGGTCGACCTGTCGAGTCCGTGAGATTTGATGCTGAACCATTAAGGGTTGTCTGAAACCAAAAGCTCTAGTTATCAAGAAACCTACCCTGCTGAAGCATGCCACGGTCAGTCTGTTGGGTCCTGTACACTGATGCTTCCTGCTCCACTATTGTAAGCTAAGGTTTATACGTGAAGCTAGTCACTGGAATGGATATTCCTCAGAGCTAATGCTTCTTCCTCCATGTACCAGCCGCCAACAATGTTTCCCATAGAAGGTTTGTAAGTCCTTGGCCTACATTACCCAATATGGAAGAAACTCCCAAGCCAGGGGACCGAATTACGATTGCTAGTAGCAGAATTTGAGGAAATACCGTTATTGCCCCCAACTCCGTTCATGCTATTACCAAAAGCATGATTTCCAACAACATTGATACCCCCTCTATTTGTGACACCAGAACCATGAGACATCTGCATAAAAATGGGAATATAAGGATCAACTGCAGATTGACATAAAGAAAAAAGATAAAAGGAAATATCTTTAGACTAAAGAGTAAGTTTTAATATGTCACTAGTTGCAGCAAGAGATATGCATCTAGTGAAGCAAACTTTTACCATACGTAATGCAACCAAAACATTGTTTAAAATAATGAAACAATAAGAGTTAAAAATAAATAGATCCCAGACCTGAGATAACGCAACCAAAAGATTATTTGATGCAAACCGTCCACTAGAAATACTTCCCCCTGGTTGCTGAACACCTCCTGATGGGACACCACTCATTGCTGCATTTCTTGATGCAAACGAGCCCGGCATGTTTGGCAAGTTAAAACTTCCATGAATGTTATGAAGTCCTTGCAAACCACCTACTGCCATTTTAGTTAGCAATTAAGAAATTTCACATGTATCTGTTCAAGAAAATTAATCGAGAAACAGACTGGTTACCAGAATGATGAAATCCTGGAGATGTAGCAGACTGAGCAGAGAATGACGTGTAGGGTCGACCTGTCGAGTCCGTGAGATTTGATGCTGAACCATTAAGGGTTGTCTGAAACCAAAAGCTCTAGTTATCAAGAAAAGCAAGACACGCATCCATCCACATGCATACTGGTGTAGAATAAACCAGACCAAAACAGAAGGCACAAGCACATAGCCTCATTCAGTTGCCTCAATACAAACTGCCAATGAGAACAGCATAATAACAAACAATCATTTCCAAAAGGATTACCAATCTGACCAGAATTCAAATCCTTTCCAGAAAAGAAATAATAATGGACTTTGCCAATCAACAGAGTTAACACTATATATAACTAGAGGCGAAGAAGGTGCCTCAGAAAAGTTGGTCAAAATTACATGATCCACCATTAACTAAGTGTTAACCCCAGAAGCTGATCTAAAATTCCTACCCACATAAATTTAAAAAAGAATGGGGGTTAAATGACAAATATAAAAGACCATTTTGCAGACAGAAAGATCTACCTTAATGATCACAAATAAGGCTTATAGAAATTATTTACAGAAGTGGCAACATTTACAGAATTTATTTCTCATATTGAAGGTCCTAAAAAACCAATGGGCCAAGCAAAGTGATCTGTGATTGACTAGAAAATGATGATTCCTTCAATCTGACAAAATAACCAAGAGAAAAACACAAAGATTTGCAGGCTTGCTAAGTTTGAGTCAAAAAATGTGATGTACTAGCACAGTGTTCCATTCCCTTCATGAATTGCTATATAGGACTTAAGAAAATAAAAGCACTTGGCATCACTAAGAAAGATGAGAAGGTAAAACAGAAATGGAATCTTTAAATACAAATATACACAGCAAGATATCCATGAAATAGGCAAACACATACTACAGTTACATAAATATTGCCCTTTAAAATTCATGTCTAAGCAATGTACAGCTTGCAACATGTATTTGTAATGCATAACATTAAGCTGCAGATAGCTTGGGAAAACACAAAGTTTCTAGTTTCTACAATACCCATACAAGCATGCAATAACCAATTTATGTTTCTACAATAGTTCCATCTGCCACATAAACAGACAAACTTATAAAGATATCAGCACAGGAGTCTGCTACTCATCAAGGACAAAATTGTATCCAATGCAATTTAACTAAAATAAAAAAATCTAAGCACTTTCAGAATTTTGACATGCAACTAGGCAGCATACAGAGTTTCAAGCATTATAAGGATCAATATAATGGGAACTGAAAAAATTCATGTGAATTACAAAGAGCATAGAGTACTGAAACATTCTATATGAATAGATGTATGGGATAGATAAAGGGTTTTCGACTGAAATGGCTATGCTTCAAATTTTACAAGGTCACACTGTCACAGTTAACATTTTCCCCAGTGTTTGCATCAGGGGTCAAAACTCATACAGACAAGGACATATACAGAGGTATGAGAGGATTGTCTGGCATATATCTAGAATCTTGAAAGAACATCAACAGAAAAAACCTGCAAAGCATTGTAATTTACTTAATAAAACTTGACCAAAAAAAAAAAGAATTCGGAGTCAAAACATTGTAGCTATGTTTAATGTGAGCAGAAAAATTGTCAAGCATCACAGGTGGTTGAACAATAGTGCATATTAGTAGTCCATTGTGAATACCAGAAATTAGTGTGCCTCATTAGGTAAATGACAAAAAGAAAGGCCAACAGGTGAGCTGGACACCAAGGATTCAAATAGCAGTCAAACCAATACACTCCAAAATGACAAGAAAATAGGCCATCATGTCACGAACGATCGTCGCGCACCCGCAACAACTCCGTTCAACGATCCGTTCGTCGCTCTCACATACATGTACAAATGTTTCAGCATGTTTTGCCTTGGTTTTGAGTCATTTTGCTTGTAAAAATGTAAGTTCGAACACGCTGCAGCGTTACAAAGCGACCGCTCACCGAACCGAGCAAAACAGCCCCAAAACAGCCCAAAACAGCTCCGTTTTCGTGTGCCGCGGGCTGATTTCTGGAATCTGCCTCCGCTCACCAAAACGTCAGCCATCTCAGCCCCTAGGAACCCCCCGGGTGGCACAGGGCTGGATGGAGCTTCGGATATATGTCGAGCGTTGAACAACCTTTCGCAAGTTCGCACGTTACCTTGACGGGAACTTGTTGTCGCGCCCGGCACCCGGTGAGCAGCTGTTTGTGGGCTTGCAGCTGTTCGTTCAACCTTCTAAAGCCCTTGTTTTCCCCCTCTCCCTCTTTTCCCTTATGCACGCAAGGTGCTCGCTGAATTGCTTGTAAAGCTTCCCCTTTTCGCGAGACGTCGGGACTTGTCCGTCGCTCGTTCTTTCGAACTAATCAACTTTCTCTTTTACAGGTCCTTCGGGACCTGCAAGAGGTTGCAAGTGGGCTGATCTTTGCGGAGCAATATCGCAAGGCCGAAGCGCGACTTAGGCAACGCAAGCTAAGTTCGCGTTTTGGCCGCAAGGGTGCCTCACGCCTTAGGCAATTCCAGCTAAGGTCGTGACATTGTGGTATCAGAGCGGGCAAGCACTTCGAGCGAGCAGCGAAGGAACTTCGCAACTTCGCCATGGCAAAGCATCGTGGCGAATCAAGCAAGACGGGGCAAGCCGAACCCTTGCCCTAAGCAACCGCAGGTAGGCTGCATGTGCACACTCGCTCTCATGCTGTTGGAGCCGCTCAAGAGGAGCGCGGCAGCGAACGTGATGAGTGAGAAGTTGGCTACTCTCCGCGAGCGGAGGAAGCGCAATCTGGAGCGCTAACTGGGAAAAAGAGTCACAAGGAGAGACTCACAACGACAGAAACCCGCCTGGATGTTCTTGAAGCGAGCGTGGAGGAACTCTACCACGGCCAACAAAGACTTGTCGGAGTAGAGAGCTCGCAAGAGGAAGCGGAGTCCAGGATCGATAAGGTCGAGGCCCTAGTCGATCGACTGTCGGATGACACCAAAGACTCCGTGCAACACCTGCAAGAAGTGGTGGCGGAACTCACTTCAAGGGTGGCTATGCTCACTAGAGCACTAAATGCGGGAGGAAGCAACACCCGCGTTGCACCACCACAAAACTTGAGGGCACCCGAGCCTCATGGTTATGGAGGGGCCAGAGATGCCAAAGAGCTCGAGAATTTTCTATTCGACATGGAACAATACTTTCGAGCTACGAGGCCCGATTCTGAAGACACCAAAGTTTCTATAGCAACAATGTATCTGAACGGAGATGCGAAACTTTGGTGGCAAACCCGTTGGGAGGAGATCCAACAAGGTCGGTGTCGAGTTGACACATAGGACTTGAAGCGGGAGTTGAGAACTCAGTTCCTACCGGAGAACACAGAGTTCGTCGCAAGGAGGAAGTTGAGACAACTCCGTCAGAGTACTTCTATCCGAAACTATGTCAAACAATTTTCTACACTCATGCTGGACATACAAGACATGTCCGAGAAGGACAAGCTGTTCAGCTTCCTCGATGGTCTGAAGCCGTGGGCTCAACAAGAACTTAATCGAAGGAATGTCACCGATGTAGTCGGGGCAATTGCTGCTGCAGAAAGGCTCACTGACTTTGTTTCCTCCGAAGACCCGGGAAGAAGGAAATAATCTTCAGGCAATCGCCCTCCAAAACATTCTCGAGGGAAGGAGCTCGGGGGCGAACAAAAGAAGAGTTGTTCCCACAAAGGGCCAAACCCAAAAGGCAAGGCCTCAAAACCTGGAGGATGCTTCTTGTGCGGAGGGCCGCACATGGTGAGGGAGTGCCCACAAAAACAGGTACTCAATGCTTTAACAGCTTCCATCCACCCCCACCCCCCCCGATCGAACAAGGGCAAAGTTGTCGCTCTTAGTTCGAGCAGTTCTGAATCTAGCAGCGACAATGAGGAGTCGCAAGGACCCCGGATGGGGGCAATGCGTTTGTTAAATGCCATGCGGGGTCAAGTGGGGGAGAACACGAAGACAAAACTACAAAAAGCAGGAATTGGTGAACTGATGTACGTAGACATCAAGCTAACTGGCCAAACGACCCGTGCTATGGTGGACACGGGTGCCACCCACAACTTCATTGCCGATTCAGAAGCAAAGCGACTTGGGTTGATCTTGGAGAGGAGCCCAAGTCGAATGAAGGTGGTGAACTCGGAGGCCAGGCGAATCTCCGGGTTGGCGAAGGGAGTTCCCATCAAGATCGGAACATGGAACGGGAACACCAACATGATGGCGGTGCCACTGGACGACTTCCAAGTGATTCTTGGAATGGAGTTCATGCACGCAGCAAAGTTGGTGCCAATGTCGTTCCTAAACTCCTTGTGTATAATGGGGGGTGACGATCCCTACGTGGTTCCCGTCTCTCGGAGAGGAACCAAGGAACCCCAACACATATCGGCTTTGCAACTGAAGAAAGGGGTGCGAAAAGGTGAACTAACATTCGTGGCTACTATGAAGCTAGAGCCACTCGACGAAAAGGCCATTCAAGAACCTGCTATGGTGGCAAACGTCCTGAAGGAGTTTAAGGATGTTATGCCACCCGAGTTGCCGAAGACTCTTCCACCACGCAGAGGCGTAGATCATAGCATCGAGCTGGAGCCAGGAGTGAAGCCTCTAGCGAGACCACCCTATCGAATGCCCCCACCAGAGTTAGCTGAACTCAGAAATCAGTTAGGCAAACTGCTAAGTGGTGGTCTCATCCGCAACTCTAAAGCACCATTCGGAGCTCCAGTCCTCTTCCAGAAGAAACAAGATGGGAGCCTCCGACTATGCGTTGATTACCGAGCACTCAACAAAGTAACAGTGAAGAACAAGTATCCCATCCCGCTCATCGCGGACTTGTTCGACCAGTTGGGCAAAGCTAAGTATTTCTCAAAACTCGACCTTCGGTCGGGGTATTGGCAGGTGCGCATTGCTAAAGGCGACGAAGCGAAGACTACCTGTGTGACCAGGTATGGAGCGTTTGAGTTCTTGGTGATGCCTTTTGGCTTAACCAACGCTCCGGCCACGTTCTGCACTCTCATGAACCAACTATTCAAAGAGTACTTGGACAAGTTCGTGGTTGTCTACTTAGACGATATCGTCGTCTGCAGTCAAATGCTCGACGAGCATGTCCAGCACCTTCGGACAATCTTCAAGGTTCTCAGGGAGAACACTTTGTTCGTAAAAAGGGAGAAATGTTACTTTGCCCAAACAGAGATCTTATTCTTGGGGCATCGAATCGGTGATGGCTCCATTCGCATGGATAAATCAAAAGTGCAAGCGGTTGCGGAATGGCGGACTCCAAAGAAGGTGCCAGAGTTGAGATTCTTCCTTGGTTTCGTCAACTACTATCGACGCTTCATAGCGGGGTACTCGAAGCGTGCAACTCCACTGACGGAGTTGCTGAAGAAGGAGCAGCCTTGGAAGTGGTCTGACAAATGTGAAATAGCATTCTAAGATCTGAAGGCTGCCATTATGGAAGAACCAGTACTCAAATTGCCAGACTATGGGGAGCCTTTTGAAGTCCATACAGATGCTTCGGACTTCGCTATTGGGGGAGTATTCATGCAAGAGGGTCATCCGGTGGCCTACGAGAGCCGCAAGCTCAACGAGACCGAGCGACGGTATCCAGTGCACGAGAAGGAGATGACAGCGGTGATCCACTGTCTACGAGTTTGGCGACACTACCTCCTCGGATCGCGATTTGTGCTAAGGACGGACAACATCGCCCTGAGCTATTTCCAAACACAAAAGAAACTCTCCCCAAAGCAAGCACGGTGGCAGGACTTTTTGGCTGAATTTGATATGGCAATGGAGTATAAGCCTGGAAAGGCAAATGTCGTGGCTGATGCATTGAGTCGGAAGGTGGAGCGTGTGAATGCCGTAAAATTGGAGGGCGGAGGCCAAGCAAGTCAGTTGCACTCCAACTTCCTTTCCAGGATCAGGGATGGACTGTATAGTGACCCCCAGGCAGTCATCCTGATGCAGCTCATCAAAGAAGGCAAGGCACGACGATTTTGGGTCCAGGAGGGACTCGTTTACACAAAAGGGAATAGGGTTTATGTTCCCCGAGTGGACAATTTGAGACGTGAACTCTTAAGAGAGTGTCACGATTCCCTTTGGGCTGGACACCCAGGCATTCACAGAACGTTGGCTCTCGTGGAGAGGGCCTTCTACTGGCCGAAGATGGGGACTGATGTGGAGGAATATGTTCGAACATGTCTCACTTGCCAACAAGACAAGGTAGAGCAGCGGAAGCCGGTGGGACTTTTGGAGTCGTTGCCTGTACCAGAAAGGCCATGGGAGAGCATTTCCTTGGACTTCATATCAAGCTTGCCACTTGTAGGGAGACTCGGATCGATACTCGTGGTGGTCAATCGGTTTTCAAAGTATGCAACTTTCATTGCTGCTCCCCTACACTGTTCAGCGGAAGAGGTGGCCAAGCTGATGATGAAGGATGTGGTGAAGTATTGGGGAGTCCCGCACAATATCATTAGTGATCGAGACGCTCGGTTCCTGGGACGATTTTGGACCGAGCTATTCAAATTGTTGGGGTCAAAGTTATACTTCTCCACAAGCCTCCACCCTCAGACGGATGGCCAGATTGAAAGGATAAACTCGCTCCTGGAGCAATATCTTCGGCACTACGTGAGTGCCAACCAACGAGATTGGGTGAAGCTGTTGGACATTGCCCAATTCTCCTACAACTTGCAGCGGAGCTCTACATCCAACAAGAGCCCTTCGAGATCATTACAGGACAACAACCGTCAACTCCTCACACCATGGCAATTGGGTATACTGGGAGTAGTCCGTCAGCCTACCACTTCGCAAAGGAGTGGCAACGAAATGCAGACATTGCGCGGGCTTACTTGGAGAAGACGGCAAAAAGGATGAAGAAATGGGCAGACTTGGGAAGGCGACCGCAGGAGTTCAAGGTTGGCGATTTGATGTTGGTAAAGCTCCAACTAGCATCACTCCAATTCTTTAGGAACAAAGTCCACAAAGGATTGGTGCGCAAATACGAAGGGCCCTTCCCGATTATCAACATGGTAGGCAACGTCTCCTATAAATTGCAGCTGCCGGCGTGGTTCAAAATTCACAATGTTCTTCACGCCAGCAACCTAAAAGCCTACCACTCGGATCCGCAAGATGCTTCCCGAAGTGTTCCAACTCAACTACCTCCCATCACAACCTCCTACGAGAAGCGAGTTGAAACCATTCTGGCGGACCGCAAGGTAAAGCTACCCAATGGAGTTGAGCAGACAGAGTACTTGGTGAAGTGGCGAAAGCTTCCCCGAACCGAAGCCAGTTGGGAGCCCGAAGATGCCCTACGACATGAAGAAGCAATCATCAACAACTACCAGCAAGCGTCGACGAGGGCGTCGACAGTTTAAGTGGGGGAGAATGTCACGAACGATCGTCGCGCACCCGCAACAACTCCGTTCAACGATCCGTTCGTCGCTCTCACATACATGTACAAATGTTTGGCAGCATGTTTTGCCTTAGTTTTGAGTCATTTTGCTTGTAAAAATGTAAGTTCGAACACGCTGCAGCGTTACAAAGCGACCGCTCACCGAACCGAGCAAAACCCCAAAACAGCCCAAAACAGCTCCGTTTTCGTGTGCTGCGGGCTGATTTCTGGAATCTGCCTCCGCTCACCAAAACATCAGTCATCTCAGCCCCTAGGAACCCCCCGGGTGGCACAGGGCTGGATGGGGCTTCGGATATATGTCGGGCGTTGAACAACCTTTCGCAAGTTCGCACGTTACCTTGACGGGAACTTGTTGTCGCGCCCGGCACCCGGTGAGCAGCTGTTTGTGGGCTTGCAGCTGTTCGTTCAACCTTCTAAAGCCCTTGTTTTCCCCCTCTCCCTCTTTTCCCTTGTGCACGTAAGGTGCTCGCTGAATTGCTTGTAAAGCTTCCCCTTTTCGCGAGACGTCGGGACTTGTCCGTCGCTCGTTCTTTCGAACTAATCAACTTTCTCTTTTACAGGTCCTTCAGGACCTGCAAGAGGTTGCAAGTGGGCTGATCTTTACGGAGCAATATCGCAAGGCCGAAGCGCGACTTAGGCAACGTAAGCTAAGTTCGCGTCTTGGCTGCAAGGGTGCCTCACGCCTTAGGCAATTCCAGCTAAGGTCATGACAATCAGGCGAGCTTCATGCCAAGGTTTCAAGTACCAATTGGACCAATACACATCAACCGGTATCTATTGGTTCATCCAATAATCAACATCAGTCCATATTTATTATTTTCAGTGATATTGGCCCATCCATGTCAGTATACCACCTGGTTGTCAGTACCATATTGATCCAATAAAGAATTGAAATTGATACCACCGAGATTTTCAACCTTGCTTGACACTACACAACTTTAAAAAACGCATGAATTAGAACATGTACGAAAGCAAATGCTTCTCATGGTACATTGTCCATGTGCTTGAAACACAAGATAAATATAGCTGAACTTATCAAAGTCATGTCAAATAGAAAATGACAAGGAGCAAATTAATTAAGCAAGAACTGTAAATATTAGTGCAAAGTGTGACTTGGTATATAGAAACAAGAGGCAACTAACGGAATTGAAGATTATGATTAAAGGCCATCTGAACTTTCACTATTGAACCATGCAAACAAGTCCTCTAATGCAAGTAATATGTACTGGCAAAGTCAAAATATGTAGAAATTACATTAAGTAGCCCAGACATTGAAGATTTTGTTAGAAGCACTCAAGGTGAACTCAATTCCAGATGTAGCTATGCTTCATTATGCTAAACATTGATTAAAAGCTTCCCAGATTTCTAATTCTTGTTGCCTGCTATCCTTGTCTGGAGCTGAAAAATTAAAGCAATTTTTAATTAGGAAATTAGAAATGAAACCCCATGAAGCAAATTGAACACGCAATATCATTGCAAGGAATGGTGTCAGTTTAAGCTCCAAATTTACAGAATTAAAAATTTATGTATCTCAAGTAATAATGACTGAAATTTGCAACTACAGAATTAAAAACTACTGCAATCAGCAAGAACTACTGTGGTTAGTTTTATAACTAATATGTTAGTTGTTCAGGTACGTTTCCTCTTCTTTTTCTTCTAAAAGAAAATTAAACATAAATGCAGGAAAGACAGGTGATTTTCCACAAAACACTTTTGTCCATTCCATCAATCTCACATTTCTTCAAACAAATATAGGATGCATTTTCCCAGATGCCTCATTAGAACCTTTTTTCTTTTGATTAGTCAAATCATAAAAGAAATCCATAAAATCAAGACTTGAACAACCCAGAAACAAGACCAGGAACGTTTAAGCAACAACAAATCTCTATGGTCTACACAGATCTTTCCCTATCATTAAGATCTGTGGAGAACAATATCACTAATTAGATTAGATTGAGCATTGTATTTCTATTAAAGTTCTCTGAAATCTCTCTATCTTTGCAATAGAGTACTCATAGTCCTACTTGATTCATCTTATTTAAATAGGACATTTATAGATCTCATTTGAACATGCTCTTACGATTTAAATGATTTTTCTTCTACATTCCTTGTACCAATTCCAATAATCCTGCATCCACCTCATCAGTCTCATCTTGGCTACACACACCTTTTTAATGTTACTTCCTAACTATCAATACAATGTTTACCTTGCATTTGTCTTATAGTCTAAAGGCACAAGATGATCACACAAAACTCTCAATAACCAGACCCATTTTAATTATATTATTTTAACTTTATGAAAAATATCTTAATTGATATCGCCTTCCCTCAAACCTTTACTTCCACAAACTTTCTAGTCATCCATCTTAACTGTGCCTCAGTTATTCTCATAATATTGCTAGAATTGCATTTCATATATTTCTTAGTCCTATTTAATTTGAGAACTTAATTTTATAACATTATTCTAAAATAATATCATCAACAAATTAATATGCACCATGAAGCACCAGGAAGGTTTATCTTGTACATTGCTGGTATGTTCATCCTTTAAAAATATAAAAAGAAAAGGACAGTGTTGGTGTCACCTTATTATTACAGGCAATTTGCTACTTACATTACTACTATCCTAATAATAATAATAATAATTAATATGCTATAAATATTATTAATTGTATTAATATAATCACTGGATACTGGTTATCCAAAACATACTGTACTAAATCTTTAGAAACTCTATTATAACCATTTCTGAAAACAATAAAAATATATGCAAATCTTCCTTATTCTCTCTATATTTTTCCATTAACAGTCTCAATAAATAAACAGCTTCTATAATTTCTGTTTGAAGCATAAAATCAAATTAGTTCCCAGATATACCCTTCAATCGCTCTTTCTTGAACTTTCAACATACATCTGAAATTGACAGATAATGAAGATTCAACATTCGCTTCCCTACAAACGATGAAACATCAAATCTTACTCTAGGTTCATGGAATATCAGCTTTCAGCGCCAACGAGCCGGTTCAGATGCACCGCTCGAAATAACCTTCTGCCGGAATATGTCATTAAGAATTTGTTTACCTTTCATGGTGGTTGGACAAACATACGTGAAGGACTGATCAAAATCAAAAAACGAGTACAAAGATCCGGAACTTCCCAATGCCTACATCTCTCAAATGGGGAAAAGAACGCGAATCGCGACCGACCGAGGGCCAACTTCTTACCTCACGAAGCATCCCGAAAAAGATTCAACGCGTGCAGGACCACTCTCGATCAAAACCCTAGAGCAAGATCCATCCACAAAGAACCATCTAACCGCCAAGAAAGGAAGAAAGATACAGAGGAACATGGAGAAGAATCGATTCATACCCAAGAACGCAAAGAAGAGGAGCGAGCGCCTCGACGAAGGAGGCGAAGACCAAATGGGAGTGCCGCGGCAGATCGACGGGCAACCGCCTCTCTCTCTCTCTCTCTCTCTCTCTCTCTCGCTCGCTATCTTTCGTCAACAAAGGAACGAAAGGTTGTTTCAAGGAAACCCCCTTCTTTAAAGACCCGGCCCAAGATCTGGCCCGGTTGCTTGCCTGGAACGGCCCATTCACGGACCGGCTCGACCGGCAACCAACCCAGCCCAACTACATCTGAGCCGTGCGGTTGTGTCACGTATTACAACGGAGTTACACAACTACTGTTACAAACGTTATAAAGGTTGTTATGTCAATCGAATGCTATATAACTGCTGTTTTCCTCGATCTTGCCATCATGTGTTCATGTTTCGATAGTGGTAAGGAAATTAGTGTAAACAAATCATGATTTGAGGAGAAACAATTGATTTGTTTAAACAAAAGTAGATGATTGACAAAGCTTAGCGGAAGCAGTCATGATTGGCACCTCTAATATGATTCAATTGACAGCCAAAATAACAGTGTGGTATAATCATTTGAAGTCGACACACACATCCTTCTTTGCCAAAAACCAAGTGGCCACATACTCACAAGTAGACCGATTTCTCGGTAAATTCAGTCCCACAATGAAGAAATGCCTGAAAAAGGCAACTATCATTTCCTTGAAGCACACTCAGAAGACAACTACTACAAAGTTTCGACATTGCTTTCAGATGTAACGAAGAACGAAAGGAATAAACTAACTGCATCCGTTGAAATTTCACACACATTATTACATCTGTAAACACAAAAAATGAAGTTGTATTGTGGACGAAAAAGAAATAGGCGCAGCGTTCCGTTTGTGAATTTGTGGCACGAGGAAATGGTACTTGTGGCACAAGGCTTTGTCTTTGCTCTCCCTGTCGTTGGATCTCCATATAATTGTGATTGTGGCATGTCGATAACTGCTGTCTTCTTGCTCATGGTTTCCACGGTGCTGGAGGTGGTGGTGGAGTGGGAAACATCGGTGGAACCGCAGAGAATATGGTGTTCTTGTCCACTCCATTGCTCTCACCAGACAAGGCCACCAGGGCAGCAACTAAGCCGGCATTGCCTGCGAGTGTTGGCTCGGTGTAATTGTAGTTAGTGCGAACATCTCGGAAGCCATCATGTCTATCAGGACCAGCGACCATCGCACCGACAATTGTGTTGGGATTTGGCTTTTTGGTATCCCTCCACTTCCATCCACCTTTGCAATTATACTTTACGCCATTCTTAGGCATGGATGCACCTCGGTGATGAACATGCTTAGGATAACGTGCTCCAAATCCAACGACATAACTCATTTTTTGAGGATTTTTTCCCAATATATAGTCAATCTGCCACATACAGAGAAAAACTTATTGAGTGTGTATGTGGTGCAGAGCAGAAGACTATAGTTGAAAGGAACGTACCTGGGTCCTAGCAAAATCACGCAGAACCCCCGTAGAGAAGAAATTGGGGCCACAATACCATCCTGGAGTATCAGCAGCTTCAAGATAGTCACTGTATATGGCCGCAAGAAAAGCTGCATTGACTACGTACTGAAGGGGCTGCGGTCTTCCGTGGTTTAGCTGTATCAAACCCCCTGCCCAAATATTTTCATGAATAGTTTTGTCGGAGAAGATAGAATGTAAATGTTGCACACGCATCATCTCAAACCTCGTGTCCTGTTGAAAGTGGTAAAAACTGGAAGATATGAGCACATGATGATTCCAGTCTGATTGTGAAAGGTTCTCAATATTTCTTCGTAAGGATAGCCTGGACTCAGGAACAGCCTCAATCTGCTGAGAAGCACCTGGATGGAGAATAATAGGAATGTGAGAATGCTGAAGATGGTCAAATGAAACTTCACTCAATGTTGAAGCTTTCGCAGAATTCGATCAAGTTATCCTTAGACAGCATTTTCTTGATGGAGCAAAAACTTCAGGCATGCATAGCAGACCAGAAAACTCAAAAACAAGATGCTCAAGACTGGCTATTCAATTTCGAAAGTTCGATAAATGCTTTACATAATTCAAAATTGAGGATATCGAAAGATCCCCATACGTCATTCATCTGATTATTTTTCAAACAGATTGTATTATTTCCAAGGAAGAAAATTGAGCTATTATGTAATTTTAGGATCACTGTGATGAAAATGATACCATAGCCAAAATATCAAAAAGACAGAACAAGATATCTGTCTCACCAATGAGAAATGGTAGCCGAAGGATAAATGAACATAATCAACTTTTTGGTATCCTCTTCATCGTAATCTAACAAATGCTTAGTGCACAGAACTAGTTTAAGGAAATTTGAAGATGAACACCAGTTTATTCCTGTTACTATCAGAAGGTTATAAATATTGCAAGATTTGTGTGAGAAAAAACATCCGCTGTGGTGGTACTCTTGTTACCTCAAACAATTGATGATAACAAATTGGATGATAAAAGTGAAGAATATAAAAGATCAATGTTGTGATCCATGCTAGTGGAAAACCCTAAAAGACGCATGCATCTCTGGTTAAGATGTTACGAGTGAAAACAACAAAATTGCAAATCTTGATAGTATTTAAGCACAAACAACATCGATTATAGCCAGTACTCAAAGATACCCCAAGATCTGATCAAATTTATACGTCTTCTATGAGACACACAGATTCCACAAGTGATGCGTGTGAAAAAATTTTTGGCCTTTAATCAGTGGAACCTCATTCTTTCTATCCATTAACGATCATCGCCTATAACTCATGCATCTATATGGATGTTTTGCTACAGTGATAAAATTTGTATGCAACCCTTGGTTCAACTTTTATTTCTGAAGAAAAGATACTCTGATCTACGATCGAGAGCTTTATGGTATCTCCAAACTTAGTGACATGCTACCCACTGAAAAGCTCGACTGTCCCTATTGTTAATTCAGTGAAGATCAAGAAGATGGTAGCTTTAATCTTCCTAGAAAGCAAGACCTATATTTTGTTAGTTCTACTAGACATTACCTAACATAAAAATAACTATCAGATATTATTGAACGGAGAAGAAACATCTGTTATCTCCAATCAAGGAATAAATCGGCAAGGAGGCTGCTTCCGGTAAAATCCTAAGAATCGGCATTCCAATAACATATAACGCAATAGAACAATTCCAACATGTAATATAATGCATGATTAAATAACAGAAAAATGTACAAGTTCATGCTTACTTGAGCACCGGTGAGCTTGTTGTCCCAGCTGAAGACTCCATAATCTGGACCACCCCAGAATGCACCTGCATGCTTTGCGAGGGTCGGATGAGTAGCTAGTTTAAGGTAAGTGGAATTGCCCGTTGCAAGGTACATCCATGCTCCACCCCACACGAACTCGTCCCAATAACTAGTGGAATTGTAGAAGAATGATGCATCAGAGCCACCGGAGCTGTACCGCCCCCTCTGATCCCTCGAAAACTTGAAGAGCGTCGTGGCACCATGGACAAGCTTCCGTGAGTAGGTCTTGCTGTCCTTGAACACAATGGATGCTGCCGCCAGAGCAGCCGCCATCTCGGCGGCGAGATCCGAGCAACTGTGGCACTCGTAGACTGGCCTCGGGTAGTCCATGTCCTCTGGTCTCATCCAGCAGTAATGGTCGTTCGGCGTTGTGCCTCCTGAAGTATCCCCCTGACCAACCTGTCATAAATTTTCCATGCATTTATCAGATTTACTCGTACTTTCTTTTCGTCAGATTAAACCATGTATTTGCCTACTACCATTTACAGAATTCGATCGCAAAAGCTTCTGCTATTTTGCTACCTGGGCAGCTATCCGGTCGATTGTGTCCGCGGAGGCATTGAAGGTCTTGAGGAGGTAGTCGGCGCCCCACTTGATGATTTCCTTCACATGGCCGAGTTCTCCGGCGGCCTCGTACTTGGCACTGTACTCAATCACGCTCCAGCTGAGCATGGTCATGGCGAAAGAGGCTGGGAAGTTGAACTTGATGGCGTCGCCCGCATCATAGTATCCGCCCACCAGGCTCTTCCCATAGGACGGATCGGAGAGGCCATCCCTCATCCCGGAATTTCCCCTCCACGACACATTGTTGTGCTTGGGGATTGGGCCGGCTACAAAGAAAAGCGTGATATATCGCATCAGAGTTTGATCTTTTGTTGACATAGCACATCAAGATCCGATCTTTGGAAGAGATCACTGCATGCATTGGGGGGAGGAGGGATGTGGGTCGGGTCCTCACATCTCTGCGCGTTGAAGAACATGAGCGCCTTGTGGAGGGCGAGCGTGTAGTTGTCCGGGGCCGGGCGGGGCCGGTGGTGGCCGGGGATGGCCTTGACGATGAGGGTGATGAACCCGGCCAGCACGGCGGTGGCGACGATGGTGCCGACGGTCCAAAGAAAGAGCTTGCGGCTAACGATGAGGCACCCCAGGTCCACGTACTTGTTCTTCTTCGTCCCCTGGTCCCCGGGCGCGGCGAGGAGCCAGCTCTGCTGCGTCTCATCCAACTGCCGCGACGTGGTCGACAGCGCCGCCCGGTCCGAGTCCAGGTTCCGGCTCCGATCGTCATCGGTGGCGGAGTCGGCGTGCGAGATCTCCAGTGGCCCGCCCCATGGATCACGGCCGTACATACTCATCCTTCCCCTGCCCTCCCTTCTTCGCACCTCAAAATGACAACTTTTCTGCTCCCTCGTCTTCCCTTCTCCCCTCTTTAAACGTTCGACACCAGAAGTTTGTTGGGTAAGAGAATGAGGAGAAGACGATTGAAAGCAACGCAACCTGAAACAAAGATCTCTCCCTACTCCGAGAATGAAGTCAGTGACGAGATCAATTGATATCTGGTGGGATGGGGTGGGTGTAAGGGAGCTTTCGCTCCGCAGTTTGGATACCGAATGGGAACGGCGACAGCAGGCGGCAGAAGGAGCAGTGACAGAGCAACAGTCAGTAATATTACGTAGAAGAAAAGGAAGCCATGGATTGGGACAGGGACTTTCAAGGGGGGGTCAACGACGGGTAAACGCCGTGGAAGGCTTGACGTGAGGATGTTTGGCGTGCCGTGGAGTGCAAGAGAGAGCTGAGGGGTGCGGTGGTAAGGGGACCACCGGTGGAGATCACATGGGGAATGGGGCAATCTTGGGAGGCAATGGAGTTCGTTACTCTCCATAAAATTATTTATTTATTATATTAAATTTAAATATAAAAATGTTCTTATATGGATTAACAAATGTATTAGGCACCACAATGTCTCAACAAAAGGACTGTAGTGTGTTGAAGGAATTAGATGGTGGTGATTAAATTGACTTGGACGAGCCTCGCATGATAGTCGAGTGCCTAAGATGACATGTTAAAGTTACCAGGTAATTAAATGTGAAACACCAGTAATTAAATGGCGACGATGAAATGCAACCTTCTAGATATAGGCTTAAAGGAAAGTACATCACTTTTACTGTGGTTAATGGTTTTTTTTTTCCGTAAAGAGCCAAGAACCAAAAATAAAAATAGAAATGACTGAATCAGTGGCGAACAAAATCGAAAACAGTATAAATCAACATGGCTTGGGCTTTGGTCTTCGTGAAGCCCTCTGATTGCATTATCCGTTATTTTTAATATTTTGTAAAACAGAATAAATCACAGATTACAAAACAGAATTAAAAATAAAAAAACAATTTCCTTTTTGTGATAAAACAAAGTCATTTTTCTAAAATAAAAAAAAATCAGATCTCCCGAAAATAATGATCCTTTTTCATGATTCTTAATATATATATTTATATATATTTATGAATACATTAAAAAAAATGAGATCATAAATAGAACCAGAAAGTATATATTCTCTGGTGCTCATGAAGAAAATAATCTAAGATATAGTTAGAATGTTGATTCCCTCGTGTACATGAATAAATCATCTAAGATACAATCAGAATGTTGATTCCCTCGTAAATATGTACGTGAAGAATTGATATGATGCTATGTTGAAAGGAATAAGAGAAACTACGAAGTAGAACTCCATAAACTTCAAGGAAACAATGTAATGTGACGTATAAAATTGACACACAAAAAAAAAAGGGTTGTCATATGGTAGGATACGAACACAATACATGGCAGAATAGAAAGAGAAAAATGGTGCAACAGATTGCCTCGAGAAGCATGCACACAGCAGATGCCAAAGAGCTCCGGTCGCGCGAACAATGTGCACAAGATGCGGGCCACACAAAAGATGCACCACCCGATAAATGCTGGTAATTTTATTGTTTTATCTTTTTTATTTGGTACTAATGATCATACTCTTTTTGGAAGTGAATTTAAAGTCCACTTGAGATAGGAGAAGAGTTGAATGATTAGAGTTTTAGAAGATGAAATGATGAAATTACCAATAATGTCGTCTTTATCTTTATTGGGTGGTGCCCGTCTCTTGCGTGGCCGACCTCTTGTGCACTGTGCATGCATGAAGCCCAGTCTCGTTGACGCCCGTTTTTTTTAGATGTGTGTATGTTTCTCAGATGGTTTGTCGCACCCTCATTCCCCTTCTATTTCGTGCTACTTTGATCCACTTCTTGGTTTCTCTAATTCCTTTCCGTATTATTATTTTTGATTTGTCTAGCTACTAGTGTGGAGTGTCTTATCAATTTTCTACGTAAAAATAATACTCCTATATATATATATAGAATGATTTTATCGACACACACCATCGCAAAGGAAATATGCGCATTTGGATTCTATTTCTAATCTCATCCAATTTATCTTGTATTTTTACTTAATTGATGGGAACGATTGTTGACGATGACTCCATTAGTCCAACTCGGTCCTGGGTTATTATGTAGCAATTTGGAAATGTTCGAGAGATTAGTTCGAGCACTTGTTCGCTTGTTTGACGATCGATCTACAAAAAGATTATACCCTGATAGGAGTGTTTGGTTCGATCACTCCTATACTCAAATTAGGACTAATGTGGGGAAAAATTCATAAGTGAATAGTCTTATGTAATAATAAATAGATGAACCATTATGATAGGTCAAGTCTAAGAAAATATTATGCGATGTAAGCCCAATTTTCCCTTGTGGGCTTATAACTATTGTTACGCTTAGGTAATCATCACATCACTCGAGTCTCGTCGGGTGGTGACTTATGATTAAGGGATAGATCTTCTTCTTCTTATCATTTGCTCAAAAAAAAATTGATGAGCTACACTTGGCTATGCTCCTCGAATGTCGATCCGATCTCGACAATTCGATCCAACTTGGCTTAATTCAATAGCACCTCTAGGAGTGACTCAACCAGCTCAATGTGAGAGATCAACTTAGATCCTTCTCTAGGGTCCATCAATATTGGCTCAATGTATAACTTCTTCGGTAGAGACATTATCGTTAGGTAGCATTGTTGAGACTTTCTCAGGTTATCTTTCAATTTCCCACCTCTCAACCTAGTGGGAACTTCATGAATATATGATAAGTTGACACTATTGCCCATAGCCTATTTAGTGTCGACAAATCGATGATTATGCTGTATGCTAAAGAAATGTCAACCATCATAAACTTGATTAACATTGCCTTCAAATAGAGTTTAACTCTGAAGGTTAACGGTGTCAAGAGTGATGATAGTATCGATAGTGAACCTCAAGAGGGAGGAGAACATGCGAATCAAGTTGTTAGTAGCAAGGCCCAATTTTTAGAAATAAGATATCCGACAAACTATCTATGTTGAACATGACCCTTTTGACCCTAACATTAATCAATCTACATAAGACAACTAAAGTGTCATCATGCTTTGGATCGAGGTACTCTGCCTAAAAATGGTGAATATATGCGTATGTCATTACCAATTAAATCGACGATATTTCTCGTTACTAAATAAATCGCAGATATGTGTTTGTTTGTGATGAGGAATCATTTACCATATCGAATCGCAGTTCCAGTAGCCATGACCGTCAAAGGATTTCTTCTTCGAAAGAGACGAAATGCCGAAAGAATCTCTGCACCCAATCACCAAAGCGGAAGCAAAGAGAAGAAACAAAGAAGTCTAACAGAGATCGCCAAAGAGAAGAAACAAAGAAGTCTAACAGAGATCAAGCGGAAGCAGATCAAGAGATGGAGAGGAGTTCGGTGGAGCGGGGCAAGAACCTACCGCGACAGGGCTTCTCCCAGATTTCTTGATCGCAGAAGCGAGAGCACCGAAGACTCGAGTTTTCTTTCCGCTGCGGGAGCGATCGCCAGGAGAAGGGGCACAGCCGTCGGCATCGAGGCCGAAAGGGAAGGAGAGATTCCCGCCCATTCCCTCCGCCTCGGAGAATTTGAACGACCCCGCTTCCTTTAAAGTCGACGGAATCGGCCCATGGTATGTCCGGGGGTGCCACGCTTCAAAGCTCTTGGATGCCAAATCACCCTTGAAAACGTCAGGAGTGATTCAGTCTAGCTGCGAACATAGCTTTGTCTCAATCAACACTACACAGTCACCCCTTAAAACATGTCAACTGACGTGTACTTTGAATATTATTTTACTTGGCAATTTACTCTTCGCAGACACGTAAGGTGGGCCCCACATAAAGGCAGGCTTGTGAGAGACGACCGACTCCTTTAATGCCTCAGGGGTGATTCATTCCGGCCATGTAGCGGAGCAGTCGGCCACAAAAGGTCAAAGCGGTGAGTAAACACGGTGGACGGTCGTCGTGTTCCACCTCATTTCAACAAACAGCTTTCGGTCCACAAGATCCTGACGCTCTCCCTGTCGAGCCAGGGCAAATCATCCCCTCAACGCATTCGACGTCGAAGCCGCCGACGCTACTTCCCGGCGTGCGTTGGCACCGCTTGGGTCGATGCGGTGCAGCCGACGACCCAATCAGCTCACCGCTGAACGCGAATCTCCCCATCAAGCCTCGCTGTTCATGCGACCGCGCCTCTGTTGAGAAGTTCCCCTGTTTCACGTGGAAGAGAAGAGATGAGTACGATATGTACTGTGGAAACGTCGACTCATGTAGGTATTGAGATGGCTGCTTTCGACGGTAGTGTTCTTCTATATCATACGTGAGCCAATCGTGTACGTAAATGTCTCGAGAATCTTAATGTTCTGTGAACAGAGAATAAAAATCCTTACCTTTGAGCCGAGGCCACAGTCGAATCCACATTAAAGTCAAACGAAACCTTACAGGTGTGTGACTTATGATGATTCAAGAGCAACATCTGCCTTGTAAAGTGAGTCTTCTTATCACCTCTCTCTAAAGTTCTCGCTTCAGTCATTGGACCAGAGAGCTCAAGTCCTTCACTGCACCTCGCCATCTCATTCAGCCTTTAGTCCTCGCAAACTGCGCTGTGACATGCACCTGCAGCACAATCTGTCCACTCTTCCATCTTCTCCACTCGATCCTCCTCATTGCCTGTAAAATAAGGTCGAAAATGCTGAGGCAGAGTTTGTTAGATTTTGTGGCCCTTATATAATTGAATAAGATAACTAATTAGGTTCCCTCTGCTCTCACCTATTAAAGGACAGGATCTTTAGGGGATTGTATAAGCGTTGTCAGCAAGTATACACGGACAGACGCACCCTTCCGTTGAGGGATATTATTCTTCTCCTCAACTGCCTCCCGAACATCTTTCCCCAAAATTCATCAGTTTGTGTGATCCTGAAAGGATAGGAAGAGAGGAGAAAGGATCTACGGATCTACTTGCAGATCAGAGTTGCGCAGCGATCTTGGAGACGTGGAGACGGACGGTGCCTACAACAATCTCGGTTCAAGACGGTGCTTAGAAGATCAAACGAGATCTCTGACCAAATGACATTTAAAGGTACGCTTCGTAAATTAGATCTATGTATTTTTGATTTCAATCCTGGCATATAGGTTATTTCCGTATATTGATATAGCATAATTATAGATTTTTATGCTATCAATCGGTATAGGTTTTCTTGAAATCAAATACATTAGATCTAGAAATTCATTTAGATGCATTAAATTATCCTATTCTCCAAGAATTATAAAATAGCAATGGTCACCGTCGACCTCGTTGCGCATCACAGAATTACGTTCCGTACGCGGACATCACAGAACTACGTCCCGTACGCGGCCCTCACAGAATTACATTCCGTACATGGGCATCACAGAACCCGTCCTGTACGGCATCATAGAATCCCGACGGCCGGCCGCACACGGCCAGAACCCGTCCATGCGACGGACGGCCGCACGCAGGCACACAGCCCAGGTGGCGGCCGTGCGTGGGTAGGCCGTGCACAGGCGGCGGCCGCGCGCTGGCAGTAGCAGCGCGCGGGCAGGAACCGCCGCAGCGGCCGCGCGTGGGCAAAGGCAGCCCCGCGGTTGCAGCGGCCGCGCGCTGGCAACAGCCGCGGCCACGGCCGGAACTGCCGCAGGCAGTCGCGCACAGGCGGCGATCGCGTACAGGCGGCGACCGCGCACAAGCGGCAGCCGCGTACAGGCGGCGCCCGCGCACAGGCAGCCGCGCCGCAGGTAGCAGCGGCAGCGCCGTGCGCACAGGCGGCGGCGGCGGCGGCGGCGAAGGCAGATTAGGGTTTTGGCATAATTACGGTTTTGCCCTTGAGGTTAGGGTTTTAATACAATTACAGTTTTACCCTTATAAATTTCGTAATTTCTGTCAACATATTTACGGTTTTGCCCTCGGGTATATTTCTGCCAAATTACAGTTCTGCCATCGCATATTTTCGATTTAAATCCTTTTTAATATTTACGGTTTTATCAAAATTGAGAAATTTAGTTTATATTCTCAATTATAAAAATTGATAAATATAATTCATTATAATTATGATTAATTTTAATCATAATTATATTTTTGATTATTTAATTGGATTTAATTTTTGATTAAAAAAAACTATAAATTATTATTTATTTTATAGTTTTCTCATATGAATAATTGATTATACATGTGATAAAAAAAATCCAATTATTGCTTTTGGAATTTTATTTATTTATTCACATGTATATATTTAAAAATTATGAAATAATATTTATCTTTCACATGAAGGCATGATTTATATGCTATCATGATTATTGTTATTTATTATCATATGAGTTTTCTTTTGCTCATTAAGGTTCAATAATTATTGTGGTTATTTTATTATTGAAATTATTTAATGTTCAATAATTATTATTATTGTTATTTTATTATTAAATTGCTGGGCATTAAAGTTCAATAATTATTCTGGTTATTTTATTATTGAAATCGCTTAGCATTAATGTTCAATAATTATTACTGTTATTTTATTATTGAACTGTTTAGTAGCAAACTTAAAGAAATTTGATGAATATTATTTTGTAATTCATCTCCTTAAGTTTTGTCTGCCCTGTAGCTGCCAAAGCAGCCTGATAAACTTTTGTGATATGAATTGCAATAAAAGTCTTCATTTATAGGACATTTTATTTTATATTATTGCATTAGTCTTGTAGCCACCAAAGTGACCTGGACTAATAACTTATAAAATAATATTAAGGAATTAGTCCTAAATGACATCAAGGAAATAATATTCATAATGACACATATAATTAGGAGATTTAGATAATCCCAAAGGAGAATCTAATTCAAATAATTATGTGATGGGGTAGGATGATACTGTTTTGGATATCCTTGCAGTTTATTGTTGTATACCCAAAGGTAACAACACTATTCCACAAGGATAGTATCAGTCCTACATAAATATTCTTTGAGTGAACATTAGATATGTCAATATTTCACCCAAAGGTGTAATATAGATGATATCAATAGTTCATCAATTTTTTAACAAACTCAAAGCATTAATATTATTCTATATTTTTGGCAGTGGTACTTCCGCATATACATTCATATGCTTCAAGTGTCCCTGTACTCTCTGGATCAAATTATTCAGAATGGTTAGAGCATGTGCAATTCACACTCGGAGTTTTAGATCTTGATTTAGCATTACTTGTTGAAAAGCCTGCAGACTTGACTGATGAAAGTACTGCAGAACAAGTCAATGAAATGAAGGCTTGGGAAAGATCTGATAGGCTCAGTTTAATGTTCATAAGAATGACAATTGCAAATAACATAAAAACTTCATTACCAATTACAACTAGCGCAAAGGAATATTTAAATGTTATTGAAGACAGATTTAAATCTGCTGATAAGTCATTGGCTGGCACATTAATGAAGGAACTGACTACAGCCCAATATGATGGTACTCGAGGAATTCAAGATCACATCCTCAATATGGCTGACAAAGCTGCAAAGCTTAAAACATTAGGCATGAATGTTGATGAATCCTTCCTCGTGCAGTTTATTCTTAATTCTCTTCCTTCTCAGTTTGGCCCATTCAAGATTCACTACAATACAAATAAGGATAAGTGGAACTTGAATGAGTTGACTAGTATGTGTGTTCAGGAAGAATTAAGATTAAGGCAAGAAAGTTCATATAATGTCATGACTACTATTCAAGGAGCTGGCAATAAGAAAAGAAAATTGAAGCATCAATCAAAGAAACTTGCCGGGTCTGGAAATGTTAAGCGGACTAATGAAAAGAAAGCCTTTATTGTAAAGTGCTTCTTTTGTGGCAAGAAAGGACACGTGAAGAAGGATTGCATTAAACGCAAGACTTGGTTCGAAAAGAAAGGTATTAACTCGACCTTTGTATGTTTCGAATCAAATATTACAGAAGTTCCTTCTAATACTTGGTGGATTGATTCTGGTGCTTCAACTCATGTTACAAATAACATGCAGGGATTTCTTTCAATTCGGAAACCAAAAGAACATGAAAGATTCATCATTATGGGAAATCGTCTTAAAGCGAAAGTGATATCAATGGGAACTTATCGTCTACGCTTAGAGATGGGTCATTTGATGGATCTTGTTGACACATGTTATGTCCCTACAATTTCTAGAAATTTGATTTCTCTTTCTAGAATTGATGAGTTAGGATATTGTCTTTCTTTTGGTAGTGGCAAACTCAGTATGTTTTATGATTCAATAAAAGTTGGTTCTAGAATTCTGTGTGATGGTTTGTATAGAATTAATTTGGATCTTGAGTTTGCAAAGACATTAATGACCCTGCAATCAAATGTTGGATTGAAACGTAGTTTCAATAATGAAAGATCTTCTATATTGTGGCATCGACGATTGGGGCATATCTCCAAGGAAAGAATTGAAAGATTAGTGAAGGATAATATTCTGGAATATTTAGACTTCACTGATTTTGATATTTGTATAGATTGCATTAAGGGAAAGCAAACTAAACATATAAAGAAAAATGCCACAAGAAGTAAAGAACTCCTTGAGATTATTCATACTGATATCTGCGGACCACTCCATATTCCTTGTTTTAGTGGAGAAAAATATTTTATCACATTTATAGATGATCTGTCCAGATATGACTATGTTTATCTAATACATGAAAAGTCTCAAGCCGTTGATACTCTTGAAGTATACATAAATGAGGTTGAGAGACAATTAGATAGAAAAGTTAAAATTGTCAGATCTGACAGAGGTGGTGAATTCTATGGCAGATATGATGGATCTGGTCAGAATATTGGTCCTTTTGCTAGATTCCTAGAACAACGGGGTATTTGTGCTCAATATGCATTACCAGGTGTGCCACAGCAGAACGGTGTTGCTGAAAGGCGAAATCGTACTCTGATGGACATGGTTAGGAGCATGATAAGTTATTCCTTTGTACCTGAGTCGATGTGGGGTGAAGCTCTTAGGACAGCTATGTACATCTTGAACAGGGTTCCTAGTAAGTCAGTTTCATCGACTCCATTTGAGTTATGGACTGGTAGGAAGCCTAGTCTGAGACATTTACATATTTGGGGATGTCCTGCAGAGATAAGAGTATTCAATCCACATGAAAAGAAATTAGATCCAAGAACCATTTCAGGATATTTTATTGGTTATCCAGAAAAATCCAAGGGATACAGATTTTATTGCCCTAATTATAGCATGAGAATAGTAGAATTTGGTAATGCAAAATTCCTAGAAAATGGCGAAATCAGTGGGAGTGAAAAATCTCGAAAGATTAATTTTGATATCGAGGAGATTCAGGTTAATTCTCCCATATCATCCCCTATTCGAGAAATTGTTGTTCCTCAAATCAATGAGAGTATTGACGAGAGTGAAAAACAAAATAATATCGGAGAACCCTCACATGATGTTGATGTCGCCGCCGATGATCTTGTAGAACAATCACAATTGGCAGATTTGAGAAGATCTCAAAGGAAAAGGAAACATGCCATTTCTGATGATTATGTGGTATATCTACAAGAATCAGATTATGATATAGGAATAAAAAGAGACCCCTTATCATTTTCACAAGCCATAGAAAGTAACGATTCTAAAAAATGGTATGATGCAATGAAAGAAGAGTTAAAATCAATGGTCCAGAATAGTGTCTGGGATCTCGTTGAATTGCCTAATGATTGTAAAAGAGTCGGTTGTAAATGGGTCTTTAAGACAAAACGCGACTCAACGGGCAATATCGAACAATATAAAGCCAGACTTGTGGCCAAAGGTTTTTCTCAAAAGGAAGGCATCGACTATAATGAGACTTTTTCTCCAGTTTCTAAAAAGGACTCATTAAGAATCGTCATGGCATTAGTAGCTCATTATGATCTTGAGCTGCATCAGATGGATGTGAAAACAGCATTTCTGAATGGGGATCTGGATGAGGAAATCTATATGGAATAACCTGAAGGATTCATTGAAAAGGGAAAAGAAAATTGGGCTTGTAAACTTAAGAAATCCATTTATGGCCTTAAACAAGCTTCTAGACAATGGTATATAAAGTTTCATAATACCATTACTTCCTTCGGATTTAAGGAAAACACTGTTGATCAGTGTATATATCTGAAGGTAAGTGGGAGCAAGTTTATTATATTGATCTTATATGTGGATGATATTTTACTTGCCAGTAGTGATCTTAGTTTATTGCACGAAACTAAGATATTTCTCAACAAGAATTTTAAGATGGTTGATATGAATGAGGCAGCCTATGTCATTGGTATTGAGATATTCAGAGATAGATCTCAAGGATTATTAGGATTGTCTCAGAAATGATATATTGATCGTATCTTGGAGAGATTTAATATGCAGCTTTGTTCAGCCAATGATGCACCTATTACTAGAGGTGAAAAATTCAGTCAAAATCAATGCCCAAGAAATGACTTAGAAAAAAATCAAATGAAGAATATTCCTTATGGATGCGCAGTTGGAAGTCTATTATATGCTCAAACCTGTACAAGACCAGATATCAGTTTTGCAGTTGCAATGCTGGGAAGATACCAAAGTAACCCAGGAATGGAACATTGGAAAGCTGCAAAGAAAGTAATGAGATATCTGCAAGGGACAAAAGATTATATGCTCACATACAGGAGATCAGATCAGCTTGAAGTGACAAGATATTCAGATGCTGATTTTGCAAATTGCCTCGATAGTAGGAAGTCCACTTCAGGATTTGTATTTATGTTAGCTGGTGGGGCAATTTCTTGGAAAAGTGCAAAGCAATCGCTTATTGCATTGTCAACAATGGAAGCTGAATTTGTGGCATGCTTTGAGGCCACAAATCAAGCTTTATGGCTGCGAAATTTCATCTCAGGACTTGGTGTGGTCGACTCAATTGCCAGGCCGCTGAAGATATTTTGTGATAACACCGCAGCAGTTTTCTTCTCTAAGAATGGCAAGTACTCTAGTGGTTCCAAGCACATTGAGATAAAGTACTTGGTGGTTAGAGAAAGAGTCCAGAAACAGCAAGTGTCAATTGAGAACTTGAGCACCACTATGATGATTGCTGATCCATTGACAAAAGCTCTACAGTGTAAAACATTCAGAGAACATGTTCTTAGAATGGGGCTTGTGAGCAAGTCATAAAGGATATGGTGATGCATGTGTGTGTGGATGTTATTATTGACATTCTTCTTAAAAAGTTATATGTTTCTGTTATCCTGTTTACATTTATGTTTATGCATATTATGGTTGAATGTAATAACAGGATTGTCCTGACAAGACAAATTACAGAGGTCATTATGGACTATATTAGGAAAGACTAACAATGTTGTGGTACATAGAAGGGAGTATAACATTGATGAAATACAACCACTATGACTCGCATTGATAGTTGGACTTAGTATAGTATTATTGTGTTTATTGGACTTATTGGCTTATTTTAAAACATGGCCATGTATAAAATGCTTTTCAAAAATTTTTGGAATCCAATTAGGTCAAATTGTTTTCAAACAAATTATGTTTTGTTTATTTTTTATTTTTAACATCTTTTTATATCTTATCAATTAATGGGCCAAGTGGGAGAATGTTAGATTTTGTGGCCCTTTTATAATTGAATAAGATAACTAATTGGGTTCCGTTGAGTTATTTTAGCCAATAGAATTAGTCCACTTACGGAACGATTCCTCGGGAGATAACCTTGATGGGAGGAATCTCCTGAGATATTATCGTAGACCCTCTGCTCTCGCCTATTAAAGGACAGGATCTTTAGGGGATTGTATAAGCTTTGTCAGCACGTATACACGGACAGACGCACCCTTCCGTTGAGGGATATTATTATTCTCCTCAACTGCCTCCCGAACATATTTCCCCAAAATCCATCAGTTTGTGTGATCCTGTGAAAGGATAGGAAGAGAGGAGAAAGGATCTACGGATCTACTTGCAGATCAGAGTTGCGCAGCGATCTTGGAGACGTGGAGACGGACGGTGCCTACAACAATCTCGGTTCAAGACGGTGCTTAGAAGATCAAACGAGATCTCTGACCAAATGGCATCTAAAGGTACACTTCGTAAATTAGATCTATGTATTTTTGATTTCAATCCTGGCATATAGGTTATTTCCGTATATTGATATAGCATAATTATAGATTTTTATGCTATCAGAGTTGTCCACACAATACGATAAAAGGAGACAAAAAAGTGTTGGATCATCAAGCCAACTCCATTGGTGTTTTCCTGCGCCTGGAATCAAAAGTCTCCCATCGAAGAATGGATCATTCAGTCAGTACGATCTTTTCTCCTGAACCAACAAGACGTGCTTCATTTGCCGCTGCCCATGTGTTCTCTGAACCATACGCCTACAAGCTCGGCCCCTCGACAACAATGGCCATGTTTGAATCAGATGAACCAATGCGGTGATGGAGCACTGAGTTGTGGAAGCGGGTATCTGAAATCTAGTTCACTCATTCTGTTCTTTCCCATCTGCAATTATTCGAGGTGCGGTTGTGACGTCCATGAAATCCTTTCCAGGCCTTGAAAAGGTTGTACGCGTGTTGGCAATTGAAAGCTCGCTAGCAATTGGTTCGTTCCACAAACACAGTCAATGGTGTTGCTCCTCAGCTTGTGATGCCGACAAAATCTACGTGACTTGGTAGTGCTGACGAGTTATCTGGTCAAGGAAGTCGGTGACAGATTCTGCAACAAGATGTTGTGTGCGTTAGATATTTTTCCTCATCATTTTACTCCCCATCAGATTATAAGATCCATTGATGCACAAGGAGGCAAGAACGATCAAAATCAATCACCTAAATGTCTTGTAGTCGTTTGCCCCTCTCTCTCTCTCTCTCTCTCTCTCTCTCTCGCTCGCTCATGAAGAGAACATGTCACCTCAATCCATCCATTTCACCAAATATTCGCAAGTGAACATAATTTTTGCTGTATCATATATCAGAGGGATTGTGAGACCATCTCGATCTGTTTCTGCTTCCTTTGGCAAAAGTTGGAATCCACCTCTCCTTTTCTGTCTTCCCTGCCTTGGAATATGGCCTGCATTATTACATTGCCTGCCTCCTTTTCCGAGGGACATGGTAGAGACCCGAGCTTCGGCGTGGGTCGGGTCCTGTTACGGTCTCTATCCCAATCCAATATGCGACTATATATAACTCTATCTCTCTATCTCTTTCACGTGTTTATCTTAAAAAAAAAAAAACTAATTATATATTATTCTTTTATAATTAATTATTTTTAATATCTCGTTTTCTATATTTTTAAAAATTATATTAAAATATTTATACTTATAAAAATAAAAACATTTAAATCTATTACTTCAACAAAAACATTCTCTCCCTTGATTTTTTAAACTCTTTATCTATGTTTATCTATTAAAAAGAGACTAATTATATATTATCTTCTATAATTAATTATTTTTTATCATTTCGATTCATATACTTTCAAAAGTTACATTAAAATATCTATACTTATGAAAATGAAATATTTGACTTCGTTGCTTTAAGAAAACCCTTCTCTTTTTTTATTTTTAATTCTGTAAATTATCTTTTTAACTCTGTATAGATACCTCAATATAAAGATCAAAATATTTAAAGATAACTAACTAATCATATGAATAATATATAGTTAGTCTCATTATAATCAACCATTATATATAATTAATTGCTAGGGGAAGGATAGGACTTTGTTGCTTGGGGGAATGGATTGCATGTGGATCAAAGTCAAAATTTGAAGTAATCAAAGTTGTAAGGTTGGGAGCAATGAATTGTAATTTGTGTAGTTTGCAGGATATGGATGAAGATCTTTGTTTATATATCAGTGGAACATATCCTTTACGGTCAACGCTTCTTAAGAAGCAGGCGATGAATCGCTCCACATACAGCCTATTATGTACGGCCTCATTAAATTAGTCCATCGTGACATCACAAAATAATTAAAAGTATTATTACGATGCTTAATAAGACAATGACTGAATCAAAGAAAAGACATCTCATCGGTTGTTAATTGTATTTCTCTTCCGACATATCTCGATTTTTTGTGATTAAAAAATCTCTCAATTTTAATTAAACACCGACCAGTTGATGACATCCTCTGTCATTAGCACTAAGTAAACTGCCACGTGGCTTCCTAAGAGCCACGACTCCCGATTACGGTCGAATCCATGGGGAAGGCTAAACGCCGCAATTACTCTAATCGGGTTCTAATACCCCGTCGACGTCACGGCAGCTGCAGCGCACGTGCGGAGATGAATTCTCTAGACTACCCTCCGTGGGCTTTTTTTGGCGGACGACGCTATAAGTAGCGACCGCGGCTTCCTCCTGCGGCTGCCCAGTCCTCGCTTCGGATCCCGGCGATGACGAAGGTCCACCCGAACGCGTCCTCCGGCGGATGCGAGGCGGCGGCGCTGACGGTTTGGAGGAAGTCGCTCCTCTTCCACGGCGACGGGTTCACCGTCTTCGACGCGAAGGGGAATCTTGTGTTTCGAGTCGACAACTATGCCTCCGGGAGTAAAGGGGAGATCGTCCTCATGGAGGCCGACGGGAAGCCTCTGTTAACGATTCGAAGGAAGGTAGATCGCTCTTGCTTTGGTTTTGATTTAGTCTGAGAAGAAGAAGAAGAAGAAGAAGAAGAAGAAGAAGAAGAAGAAGAAGAAGAAGAAGAAGAAGAAGAAGAAGATCCGATCTTTGTTGTTCGAGCATAAAAAAGATTCGATTTTTCTGCGTATTCTCTCTGTTCTTCGTCTGATCGCTCGTTCTGTGCGCAGAAGCTTAGTCTGGGAGAACACTGGCTGATCTACCAAGGGGAGGAGGTGGCCAACCCGCGGTATGCGGTCAAGAAGCACGTAAACCTCATCAGCTCCAGGTCGGTGGTGCATGTGACTCCGTGTTCCTCCCACTCCAAGTCCTGCCTCTCCTACGAGGTCGAGGGCTCCTACTCGCGGCGATGCTGCGCCGTCTACGACGACGGACGGCGGCAGCTGGCGCAGATCAAGCGAAAGGAGCCGGTCGGCGGTGTCGCCTTCGGCGCCGACGTGTTCCGCCTCATCGTCGAGCCGGGGTTCGACGCCACCCTCGCAATGGCCATCGTCATACTGCTCGACCAAATGTTCGGGTCTCGTGGATCGCTTCTGAGAGTCTGAGTCTCTTCTGGTGTGGCTTCTTCTATGGCTTGTGTGCATGTAGTGGTCCGTAGAATGGCTGTAAAAAGGATAGCAAATCATGTAAAAGAAGAAAAGGGAAGGAGAGATGATGAGAGGGTAAGGAAACAAAACTCTCTTTTTTGATGCGTCCTTTGGCAGATGTTGTCCAAGGTAGCAGTTTGAGAGAATGCTTTAATCGTTTCAACATGTCGTAGTGTGATGAAATGATGGATTTGCTTCCCATCTCCTCCATCCATCCTCGGGTGAAATTATGCAACACTTCAAATTTTTTGTAGCATCATGTTTGATGTTAGATCTGAGTTGACTTTGATGCCGACTCCAGCTTTTATTTTGTGAATTTGCTGCTTATTTTATGCAGTAAGGTAATTAATTGCATGGCCTATGTAAATGAATTCACGGCCAAATTTGATCCTGAAAGTTGATGAATGGGTGTTGTTGTTTTCCGATCATCTGTGCGAAGTAAAATTATTTATCATTTTTTCCATAGCTTCTGTGAACAAAAAGGAATTCTCTCTGAAATCTGAATGAAAATATCACATTATTCTTTGCACCAGAATTGTACGAGTAGGAGAACTGCAGAAGCTAATTAATAGGAACAATTCAATCATTTGTTGGTGTGTGACGCCATCAAGTTCACAAAGGACAAAAGTTCTGCTAAAAAAGATAAAAGCACAAAATTGATGATGGATGTTTCTGAAGAGAGAGAGAGAGAGAGAGAGAGAGAGATGAGATCAGGTAATGCCTTCCAATCTCCTGTAGTACAGATAATGGTGGCGTCTGAGGGTTTTAACTGAGAGAAGAACAGAGGTGAGAGGCATTTAGTGGCTGTAAAATGTTCTTGAGCTTTGATGCATACAATTACTTTTACCCACTTTACCTAAACGACTTGTAAACCAAGTATAATTTGATTGAAATATATATATATATATATATATATATATATATATATATATATATATATATATATATATATATATATATATATATAAATAATCAAGTTAGGCGAGTCATCATGTCATGCCTTCTTCACCATGAGCTTCACTCCGAACTCAGGCTCTACAATCAACCTCAAGGATGGGGAGTGGAAGTAGTTCGGTGACAACGAGAAGCTGAACCTGAGGAGGATGAGGGAGAGGATGACCTTCAACTCGATCATGGCGAAGTTCTGGCCCAGACACGTCCGTGGCCCGGCCCCGAAGGGCAAGTACGTCTGTGGGAGCTGACACGCCCCCATGATGCCCCGGGCGAACCTCTCGGGCTTGAACTCCAGCACGTCTGCACCCCAGATGGTGGCGTCGTGGTGCAAGGTGGAGACGGGCACGTAGATGTTGACGCCTTTGGGGATGTGAATCCCCCCAAACTCCATCTCCTGCAGTGCCTCTCTCGCCACGAATGCTCCGGGGGGGTACAGCCGCAGCGTCTCCTGGATCACCATGGTTAACTGCAGCCCCAGTAGGTGAGATCAAGTGCAAGGGGAAAGTAGTGTTGCTGCTGCTGCAATGAAGAAGAGGATTCAGTGCTCACCGTCTTCATCTTTTGGAGTGCGTGGGCGTCCAGCGACCGGCCGCCGCAGACCTCCGCCGCCTCGGCGCGAGCGCGAGCTTGCCACTCCGGGTGCAGGGCGAGCAACATGAGGCACCACGTCGTGGCCACGGCAGTCGCCTCGTGGCCGGCGAAGTATATGTTCTTGCAGTTGTCCACTATGAAGCTGTCGGAGGCGTGGGTGTAGGTGAGGCTGTTGTTGGCGCTGCGGAGGATGGCATGCAGCAGGCTGTGCTGCGACGTGCGGTTCTCCCTTCCCTCGCCCTCCTCCTTCACCGTCTTCAGGATGAGGGAATTCACTTCCTTGTTCAGCCTCCTCACCTCTCGGCCTCTTTTCGTGGGAAGACATCTGTCAGGACGCCAGCATACTTGGCATCACAGAAGCAACAGAGACGGATGAAAGGGGGATCACATATAGATTAGCAGCAGCACCTTAATCCGGTGATTTCAGCGAAGAGATTGGGTCTTGAAACAGCCTTTTGCAGCGCTCTCAGCTTCTGAAAGATCTCTTTCCCCCTGATGTAGTTGCTCCCGAAACATGTTCTGGAGATCACATCAGCAGAGTAGCACCTTAAATCCTCATCAACCTTTATTTCTGCAGTTCCTCCACCGAGCTCCACTGTTTCCTCCCATGACTTGAGCACAGGGATGGCAGAGTCCACCATCAAATCCACCATGCCCTGCATGCATTTTCCACACACATGCCAGCGGGTGTGAGTCCCCGGTCCGATGAACCGAAAATGGTGTGTATTCATTCAAGGAAGGAAGCTGCGTTCACTACCTTAACCTTGTCGGAGAAGAACTCGGGTGCTATAATCTTCCTTTGGTGAGACCAAGACAACCCATTGGATTTCAGAATGCCTTCACCGAACAGAGGCTCATGGGTCTTCTTCAAGTAGGTGGCCTTTCCCAGGTCCAGAGATGAACAGAGGCTGATTTCCTTCACCAGATCCGGATGGCTCACGTGCAAGGCGACTACATTGCCCATCGAATACGAGAACACTGGACCTGCATGAATCGAAACGATGCATCATCATCATCAAACACTGAATCTTTCTTTCTGTTCCACCCAATTGTATCTAATTATTGTTGTTGTTCCTCTTTATGTTGATGTGGTAAGCTCAAGCTCAAGCTCAAGCTCAAGCTCAAGCTCGGTGAATTTGGCTTTGTCATGGTTCCTGATGTGACCACCTGTGGAATCTTTACGGTGGCCGTCTTTAATTGGACATGCCATCGGCGATGTGTATCGGATACCAAACACGACTCGATGAGATCTCATCTGAGGCTGTGCGTCACACTGCCACTGTTCTGAGCCACAGATTCATTTTCCTCAAACGCGTTCTATCACAAGAATATTATGGGAATTCTAAGCTTCATCAGGCAGAAGACATCACCAACATCACTTTCTGCAGAGATGTGTGGAGATGATGCTCCGAAAACTGCGTCAGTCAGACAATGTCTCCATGAGGATCCTTCTTCCTGTCTCCTCCCCATCCTTTTCATATCTGCCTCACTCTTTATCCTTGGGTCTGTTTCCATAAAGCACAACCGCCCCCCCCGGTCACCTCTCCTACTCGTTTCTCCTCGCAGCGTCTCTACCAGGCGATGGCGAAAGAGAGAGGCAGCAATCATGTTTGTCCTCGCCTCCGGTCCCAGTTTGAACTCCCGCTGTCCGCTTGCATGAACAAGGAACGCAAGGCAAGTGTTGCAGGCGAGACACGATAGAGGAATCCCAGCTCATTTCAAGCGGATTCACCGATGCGAAAGAGGAGGAGGAGGAGCATAATAAACAAAGCGTGCAATCGGATCGTACCGTAGTGTTTCCTCCACCGCTCGAAGTAAGGAAACACGAGGGGGGTGTAGTCGTGCTTTATCTCCACGCCTCGCCCGCCTCGAGATCGCTCCGCCGTGACGAGCTTCTTCATCTCGAGCGAGTTCCCGTAGAGGAAGGACGACGGAGGGCCGGTGATGCCTTGCTGCCGCAGCTTGTTTCGGATGCTCTCCGGCCGCAGCCAAGCGACGGAGTAGAAGTAGATCAGAAGCAAGCCGCAGACGCCGACCGCCCACAATGAAAGCCAGACCTCCATCTCCACCTCCACCTCCACCTCCACCTCCACCTCACTCTCGCTGCTATTTATATGACATGTACATGATTCCTTCTCGCTCACCCTAACAAGAGTCGAGTTGCATGGGAACAAGAAAAGGAGATGGAATCCATGCTAGATTACAAGACCACTCCCAGCAACCGGGCTCTCACTCTTCCCCACCCCCTCCATCCCACTAAAAGCTGTTCCGAGTAACTATCATTTCCTGGGATGGACCACTTGTACAACAACAACAACAACTCACATGAATTCGTGGACTCCCGCAATTATCGTTATCGTCTTCTTACCTGCTCGCCATTAGTGTATTCTTTGATCAGGACTGGTTTGTCTCCACGCAGCAAAGAATCTCTTCTGCCCGCTTCAGGGGGATTATGCTCGCCGAGACCCAGTTATCCAGCGGGATGCAGAGCTGCAGCAGATCCCCCAGTACAATGCGTAGCGAGACTCTCTCTTAATCATGGCTATGTCCCTCATAGGTATATGTGCCGAGAAGGCTGGTCCATGTCATACAGTTGTCTTGTAAGCTTGGTCTCGACGCGAGTACTCTGAGGGAGGGAGGCCTTCCCAAAGTCCATGTGAAGCTGCTGCTCGTTGTAGCTGAATAAAGCTGATTCCAGAATTGAGACAGCCTTGCCACCCAGTGGCCCATGGCAGCTTCAGATCACTGCCACTCGTTCTACTTCTTACACATCCAACCAATAACAACTTACCTAAATCCGCGTCTGGAACGCTTCTGCTCAAATTCAAAGCGACCGTGCCAGGAACAGTCATTACAGCTCAACTCTCCTCTGCTGAAGAAACAGAGACAAGAGACTGAGACTGCCCAACTCAGCAGTGTCCGCTGGGCGGACGGTCCATGGCATTTGTCCAATACGAAGGCCCCTGCAGTCACATCAACCTTCACTAAATCCGTCTGGTGGCAGAGACTATGATGAAGGGTGATGCTTCTTCAAACAAAAAAACAGGGGATGTGGGGAGGACGGCGAGAGGAGACGACAAGTCCCCACCTCTCTCTCTCTCTCCCTGTGTTGCTGCATCCAGACAAGAAGCAGTGATTGGTGCAGGCATCGTGTCGTTTGCACATAGCCAGCTGTTTTGGTACTGCTTTTGTGTAACGCCTACGGCCAAGGCCATGGCTTGCGTGCTTGCTTGCCTTTTTCCATGCCTTGGTTACAGTGGGAGCAGCTCCACCTCACACCAACCTCCACCCATCTGCGTGCCACAGGAGGAACACCTTCGCTACTTATCATGCTGTCTGCGACTGCGCTGCGCTGCGCTGCGCACCAAAAGCCAGACTTGAGGCGCACGTAAAGCCGACCTTGGAAAGAGGAACAACCTACTGAGCTCTTCCTCTCTGCAAAGCCTGCATTGAAATAAATGCTGGCTTTCTGCGAGATGAAGAGTTAAGGACTGTTGTCGAATGAACTTTTCTGACGTTGAAAACAAGGATTGGAGTGTTCTTAAACACGCAGAACCAAAGATGAGCTCCATCTTAAATGTGACAGATTGAGACCTGTGTCTTGCTAGCCTTCATCTTAAGAGTCTCAAAGTTCACTCTCAAGTCCTGGCTTGCATAAAGATCACATTTTTTTTATTTTTATTTTTACAAACTTACAGAAGCCTTGAAGATTTATCGAAGTTGGAAAATTTCAGATGCTCTGATTCCCCATTACAGCAATCATGATAAAATAGCAAGATCATCATGTTGATGCATGCAAAACAACTACACTTACCCAATATTGATGTCACTGAATGTGCATATATATATATATATATATGAAGAATAGCATTTTAAAGACCTTCTAGCATTTAATATAGAAAAACAAAACCCTAATTACCAGATAATTTTCTCTTCACAAAAACTCTTTTTCATTCTTTATTTACTGAGACTACCAAAACTTTATATGAAAAGGCAATATATATGATTGCATCTTTGATGACAATTACTAACCTTTATTGGGTGCTGATATTTTTATCTACAAAGTAGGCACCATGCGGACTGACTTGATCATCGTCTCTGATCGACAATGATCATCAACTAACTCACTGAAAAATATATGCTGTGGACATTTTATTGACAATAATGTGAGGTAGATTATAAATGCCGTCAAACTTCTCTTTCTTCTGTTTCATGATATTCCATACTGGGCATATATAGATTGGTTACAGCAATCAACTCGAGCAGCGTAATTGGACGGTGGCATTTACAGAAATGCTTCAGCTGCTGTCAGAACACCGTAACATATACACCACAATGCGGTAAGAAGCCTGCTTGCGAATTCCTGGCCATATGCTGTATCCCAGGCTCGGTATATGTAGCTGATGACCTGAACTAGAACAGCTGAAAGAACAAGCTCGTGGAACCATCACCAAATGACCGGAGATCTGCAGGTTTGACCAGTGCCCTGCACAGAGGACACGTCCTTTCTCTCTCAAACCTGAAAAAAGGGCGACATCTGAATATTTAATAAGCAACTTAAGGAAGCTTCTTCCCATACAAGCACATGAAAGAGAGAATTTACCACTCAGAGACACAGTCCTCACAGAAGATGTGTTTACAATAAAGTAAGATGGGAGCATGCATTTTCTCTTGGCAAATGGCACAAAGATCACCAGCTGCAATCACCTGTATCAATTCCACGACATGTGAATGCATCGCATGACAGAAACCTTCTTAGTTATAATTTTGCTGCAAGAGATTCCATTCATGTTGCTCTAGGTACAAAATAAAGCATAAAGAGGTAGACACAAATGAAGAAAATTCTAAGTGCAAAGTGGTTAATGCTCGCATCAAAACCACTGGGACTAGTTCCATGGTTTTATGCTCCAAAAATTGACAAACTAAGTACTGCTCTTTTTCTAAGCGTCCACATTGTTTTGCTATCTTCCTTCAGCAATCATGATGTAGTAAATCAAGTTCTGGAGGATGTTTCCTTTTTTCTGAAGATTTCTTGCAGGCTCATTTGTCCCACAGGATCATCAGAAAATCAATTTCTTTTCCTGTTCTAGTTGCCATGGTAAGGCCAGTTGCTTTGAGTTTGAAACATATGTCGTCAACTAGATAAAAAAACATTTGAATGCCTCAATCAAATAAATTTTAGTAGAAAAGAATGTATCTTAATTTCATTGCATTTGCCATGCAAATTCCTTAGTATAGAGGAGATCCTATTCAATGTTAGATAAATTCAAAGTTATATTTTAGTCTCATTGCCGCTACAACTGTTTGGAAATTTCTTTCTCACATCTATTTGTCATGATTCCATAAAAGATTTCTGTGGTATTTTTGAATGAATACCAAGTGTAAGGATTCTATACCATGCTGACCTACATGGTATGCACATGAGCATTTTTGAAACTATCAGGTTCACGACTTCCAAGGTAGTATTTTTGTTCATTTCTTCACAAAGCTGATATGCCTTTTTTCCTTTAAAGTGAACCAGTTCCAATGTTTTCTAATATTGGCTGTTTCACAAAATTCCTATAATTAGATTAATTAGAAATAAAATCAATTAGAAACCAAATATAACCACTACGTTTAAGTTTGGTTTTGTTTCCCAACCAAAATGGATTGGCTTGCTTTAAGTAATTTCCAAGCTGGAGTTTACCAGTTTGGTTTGTTCTCATCTATAAACCAGAACCAAAGATTCATGTGTGGAACTAGCAATTTCTTCCTCTGAAAACCAAGAGATCGACTTCCCAAAATCTATATTTTACTAGAATGATGGGTCACCAGTTGAGAAAAATATTCTTCCAAATCCTGCGAAGAGCTAAACATCTTCCTTGTTGCAACGGAAGGAACTGCTCGAAATCAAATCCTAACAGAAAGAGGACATCAAAATCCAACTTGAGAATAAGAGGCAAAAGATCCATGCTTGATGCTTGATGTCACTGGTATTGGTAGCCCACTTGTTTAGTTTTACAGTAAACTGTCAATTAGTTTAATATGTGCTTTCTCCCTTGAGTGTTAGAGTAAGCATCAGTCTTACGTTTCGATAATTAATGTTAATGGAGAACAAGTTATAACATGATATCTTGACAGATAGTCATTTTGACTACTCATTCTATTTTAATTCTCTATTTCTTACTTGCAACTGCTTCCTCCTCTTCTCTCTCAATTCTGTCACTTTCTGCTGAAAACAGAAATCCAGGAGTAGGCTGTCTAAACCCTAACGTGACTCATGTTCATACCATTATCAGTCTACCCAATGAACAAGGTTACATCTTAATTAATTTTGGTGTGATATTTCATGAGAAGAAAAGCAAGGAAAACAAGCTAAAGATACAAGAATTTACTCAATCAATTACCCTTTAACAAAGCATTGGTGGTACAAGTGCTAAGATTTTACCTGTTCTGTGGTTGCATAAGACCCATAATGTACCTTCCGTGATAGCGCCTTCAATGCAGAAAAAAATGATTGAACCTGGAATCACAGGTTTGCTAGTGTCAAAGAACTGTGGTTCAAACTTTAGGAAAGGGCAAACTTGCATCTAGCATGCTAGAAATTCCAGCCTGTTAAGATTTGTTATCACACTCTAGAAAAGGTAACCTTGTACTACGAAGTTTCAGTTTGTTAGTACTTCCAAGATTAAGGAGAACAGATGCTTGCTAGCAGAGAAGAGATGAGTGACATACTTTCTCCACCACTGATGTCAGCTTGAAAGTAAGGTATAGCCCTGTAGTCAGGGATGAAAAGAGGCTTCCATATTCCTTGTTCAGGAAGAACCGGTACCAAACAGGAGTTGGCAACAAAGCTCGGTACAAAAGAAGGAAGTATTCAACAAGCGTCAACATTTGTCCCTAAAAAGAAATATTGGAAAATTAATGTCTAGTTTACTGATAACCTGTACCTTTCTGTAGATAACATTTATGATGACAAACAATATTCATATGGTTTTCTAAACCACTAAATACTGGTTTGAGCTTAAAGAAGTTAGAAACATCCACAAGCTTACAGAGAAGACATCATGAAAGAAGCTATAGCAGTTAATGATAAGCCTTCGCCCTTTAATCATGCCAACCATATGGTTGTCAAGATCACAATTCCCAGTTTTATATGATAAGTTTGCTGCAAAATCTAAGCATGACTGATTGATTGTAATCAATAAGAAAGGCACCTTTATTTAATATCTGCTACATGTTTTCATATTATCTTTATTCGCCGTATCTTCTCTCCCAACATTCACATTAGATCACCATCAGAGCCTCCAGAAATGCAGTTAAATGAGTATGGATCAGATGACAAAATATATCTATATTGAACCTTACTCTAAGTTGTACATGTTACACTTCAACTGGATAAGTTCCTCACTCATTATGGTGGTATCTTATCTAAATTCTGATTGAAAACAAAAATTAAATATACTTAACTGAGACTAGTGGAAAATGAAACGAGCTGGATTACCTGCTTCCGATAGTTATGTCCCCTACTGTTTTTGTAGTACATCAATAGAAAACACTTAACAACCATAGCTGCCTGGCGCACCATAGTATCTGTGAAGTACACACAACAATAGACCATCCATAAGCTGTGACACCAGGAAAACTATCATATTATGAAGAAGATATGAAAGGATATACAAAATATTAAAAATCTATAAATAATTTCATAATCTGTAACTAGATTTTAGTAAAGGGATGTATTAAGCTTGAAAAACTCAAAGACCAAAAAGACAGGGAACAGATTCTGGAAAATTGGTATAACACAAATTTCTTTGAAGTCATCCTAAAAATCTTAAAAAAGAAAGGGAGGGCACGAAAGCTGAAACTGAACAAGCATGAAAAATCCTAATGCTTAGAAAGATATCTCTATACGTCAAGTAATTTTCTTATGAAAGTGTGAAGCAAATTCTAGATTTACAAATATTAACAAAAATCTAGACAAAATAGAGGAGGCTACACAGCTGGAGGAAAATGGATGCATATGGCTTCAGCAAAACTAAAAGGTTCTAGAGATTGAATGTTAGATGACAGATTTATACTAGTGTATGACAGGAATGAAGGGTCATACAAGCCGTAATAACTGAAGATATTAATCATAAAGCAAATACCATTGACCATGATGATAAAAATGGCATGCCAAAATGGAAGTATTTCCTTTGGGGGAAGCATGACCAGAGGGTATAGAAGATCATCATTCCTGTACCACCAGTAGACTCCAAATACATGAATCATGAAGACTAGTGTGATTGCAATGAGGACAGATATTTTTCTCTCACCCTGCAGAGACCAAAACTAGCAAAATTATAGAAGGTTCCATCCGTAATTAGAAAAAAGTGCTAATTGCTCAGCAAAAAACCAAGTACCTACAAGACACTAACGACGAGAAAACCTAGCCAGATGCTTCTAATATCTCATGAAATTGCATTAAAGTCTAAGATATGAAAAAGATTTGCCCTTACTTTGTTCTGATCTTGAACCATTGTTCAGAAGTGTGTGATAACTGAATGGTGAAGGAATTAATTTGCATTATTAACTTTGTAGAAAATAATTCCAGAGGTTACACAAATCATTGGAGCATAACATATTTGTGCATGAAGTACTTGGATAGCAATGTCTGATTACACAAATTATTGGAGCGCAAAATATTTGTGCATAAGTAGTTGGATAACATGTCTGGCTACCTTATAAGACCAAGAATCAAAAATTTTGTGCACTCGACCAAAATATTGCTCTGAATTGGTTGACACACTCGACATATCAATCCTACCTTTGTGAATGCTATTTTCAGTATTCTAGTTTGAACTAGATAATGTTAGTTGTTATTTAATACAACAATCAAGTACTTGCAATTATTATGCAAACACTGCTTATCATGATCCCCTTGAGTGATAAAGCTATAGCAGGAGAAATTAGATCAACATCTCAAAGCACTCATCATGTGCTGGATTAAAAACAAAACCCAAATACACAGAGGAATAGATTGCATGTTATATTTGTATCATGCCTAAGCAAAATGTAGCATTGTTAATTTTAACAAGACTTAAAGGTAATCTTAACACATTTGGAAGGATATATTTTTATTAAAGTGTAGCATTGTTATTCAGCAAGAAGTTGCACAAGATCCAGAGTAAATTGCATCGTTAAAAGTGTCATAAAGTAGAACAATAACAAACCTTTAAAGCAGTCTGCTTCCTCAAAATATCATTGGACTTAAACATCACTGCTGCAATCCAAATAGTGACAAAGAAGCCTGTGTATGTAAAGGTTGCATACAAAAGAAACATATCATAAAGTTAAAAAAAGATAAAATGACAAAGGAACCAGAAAAAATTTTCTTAGACTAATGGTTCAGAAGCAAAACAAAAAAAAAAATGGCGACAACAAAACAAATCAAGTAAGAGTTATTGATTCTACATCTCTACTTCAAAGATTATCTGCTTATCATTACTGCCAAAGTTTACAAAAATAACAGAAATGACAATGGCTACAATTTGGAAGAACCAATTCTGAGAGAGCTTACCTTGCAAATGTTGCCTGATGAAGACTACCAGTAGCAACAACGAGAACGGTAGTATCTGTTCAATCCACCTTGCTATTTGCTGTATATCATATCTCTGGTAGGTTGAATCTCTATTATTGCCTCCTGTGATGTTTGAGTCTCCATCCATGCTCCTACTACCAACAGGCGGTACAGATGCCGACGCAGAAGAAGATGATGAAGCTGACTCACCAACCATAGTATCACTCCCTCCATCTCCTCCTCGCCTCTCCGAAAAAGTAGCAATGGGCTCACCTGAGACGCCAGAAACATTAGAACCTCCATCTCTTCCAGACCCCACTACCAGAGGATGTGGCTGGGTCGATCCAACCCGCAGACTCTCCTGATCGCCCACTCCAATAATCCGTATAGACACTTCCCCACCGCTGCCGGTAGAGGCCGCAGACCCACCAATCCGACCGGAAGCATGGACGCGAGACTCACCACCGACCAAGCCCTCGGCCTCCGCGTGACTCGCCCTCGGTCGCAAGACCCCAAAGTGGTCCAAAACGTCGGAAAGACGCGACCGGATGAAATTGGACGCCGACAGCTGCACCCGATACCACCTGGAAGAACCGCTGCCGGAGGAGGCGGGGGAAGCGGACTGGCTTCGGTAGGGATTCGAGCTTCTGCCGGAGGCTTCCATCATCGGACCGCAAATCGGAGTAAGAGAAAGCTTAAAGAAGGGCAATCAATCGATCGGACCTACTCGGACGGAGAATAGGGTTTCGATCGATGCGGAAAGAGTTATCGAAAACCCTAAGTAACCCGATCGAGCGCAGAAGAAGAAGAAGAAGAAGAAGAAGAAGAAACCGGCATAGATGAGCGCTGGGAGTCGCTTTCTCTATCCGCCCAGCTGCCGAAGGAAGAGATCGGGGGACAACAGTGCAGCGGTAGGCAACCTTACCTTCGATTAATAATAGTAAGCTTGAAAATAACTAGATTCGAAATTGAAGTTACTTATCCGCATAATTATGTTTAACATTTAATTGATAATTTGATATTGCTTTGCTATACATCGTTGATTAATTGAACAAAATGAATTATTATAACTTTTTTAGTAAATTTAAAATTGTTCGAATGATTATAATTAATAATAAGAAAATCACATCAATTTTTGTTCTTTTTTCTCGTGTGATAGCTTTTATGAGTGGAAAGAGCGAACGCACAATCATGCATGGATTTATTCTTGCTGACCCAGAATATGGGGGATTTGTTAGGTTCACAGAATTGACCCTTTTTTACTTGGAACGACGAGAATAACGTTGAAATAGCAATAGGATGAAGAGTAGTAACATACATACTGAAAGCCAAGAGATGGATACCACGGTGAAATAATGCTCATAATTATCAAGAAAACATGGAACGACGAGGTTGATGAGAATATTAACGCTCCTAACAAAGCCATCCGAAAAGCCTGCACCACCATACAACATTAATGAGAATAACGTTGCTTCAAATACAATATCAACTACATAAAACAGAATGGCATTGCCCAATAATTCCGGATTATTCATTGGTGAAACAAAAAATCATCCATCATACTATTCGGTTGCATAACCAACGCCCAGACCGATGTAAAGAGATATACAATGAAAAAATTTACCACTATTAATGATACATGGTGACCAGCTAAAAAACCAAGAATTTTCTGATATTGTATCCCTGGGATAAGATGAAGAATGCAGTCAATGCCATTGTACGCCATTAAGTAAACTTTTGTGTTTCCTCACAAAAGGAATATAAAATAGGAAAAGGAAAATAAACATTACTAACCATACACAGCATGACCAAACCAAAAACAAATAATTTCCACACACAAGTTCTAAAACGTGCAAATTTTCAGTTGTTTGCCGAAGCAAATGACATACTTCTTTATACACAAGATACTGGACCCAAGGCACAATGAAGACCACCGCCCCAGAAAGGGAGAGAAAAAGGACAACACCAACAATGTCTGATCTTTAACAATAAATATATGCTATCAGCGTGGGATAATGGTAGGCATGGCACCACTAAGAAGGTTACTGCCTGAGACATCAGATGACACATAGGGGTTCCTAGAGTCCGAGGATGATGATGGGGGTGTCACCTTCATACCAGAATCTGTCGCCGTGGATTCTGATGCTGTGGTATCAGCTTCAGGTGTCATTCGCCATATGGTCTCAAGCTCCCTGACTACCTCTGTCATTGAAGGTCTTGCATCTGTCTCATCCTGACAACATCTAAGTGCCAATGAGACAAACTTCTCAATGCACTCAGATGGATACGAGCCCATACGGTTATCAATGATTGAGAACACCATACTGGACTGACAGGCCATGGTCACCTGGTCAAGGAAAACAAGGACACAAAAAAACAACATTTGTTCATCATTACCTCGAAATAAAATGCATGATTAATTGACAAATTTTATTTAAATAGCTGGAAACTATTTCTAATCAAGCGAATGGGGCTGGTAAATTCTAGTATGCTTTCCAATCACAATGAATACAGATAGTATTGATTTCCAATATTATTTCCAATCATAATCAAATTACAAACACAAAAGGGGGAGAATTCCAGTATGCTTTCCAATCAAATTACAAATAAGTATAGTAACATACCCAGTCATGGGAAAACTAGCTATTAATATTGGTTTGACAGGCTCAGACCCAAAGAAAATATATGGGTAATAACCAGCAAATATATCATAATGAATAATGTCTTCACAAAAAAATGCAAAGATCCATGAGAATGTGATAAAGACACGCAGTAAGGTGCTCACCTCTCGGACTATGTTTTTGCCATGAGAAATAGGTTGCATCCCCGTCAATATCTCTAAAAGCACAACTCCAAGACTATATACGTCACTTTTATCAGTCAGCTTATGAGTCAAAAAATATTCCGGATCAAGATAACCCTGCAAGAAAAGGTGCATTTTTGTGAAAGAAAATATCGATGGCAGGAGACCAATTGAATTGGGCTTATACGCCTAAGAGATTATAGAAGATTCATTGTAGCATAACTATTTACAGCAGTAATATTAAATCATCTCAAAAAGCAATCCATTTTTCTTAGAGAACAATGTCAGGCAATGCTATGCCTCATCCCTTCATGCATCACCTTTCAAGCCATTTCTCAATTTAGAGATACTGCATACAATAATTTTGACTTTAACCACAATTACAAGTGTAATATTTAGCCTAAATAGGCCTCTTGATGTACATCATGTTGATGTGCAACAAATTATTCTACCCAATCCAACAACAACAATGACAAGCTGTAATGGCCCAACTATTTGAGGTCGACTAGATGGATCAAGAGAGTTTAAATATTTATTTATAATTTCTAATCAGATTAGGTCTCTCATTACTTTTTATTTCATCATTAATACTAACTGTCTCAACTCTTCTAAGTTCTAACTACAACATCCATAAACCTCCTCAGCACATGTCATCTGATTCTCTTATTTTATTCTCTATCTAAATTATCTAAATGTTTACAAAAAAAATTACTCTCTTCTCTTTCTTATTAACTCCACATTCATCTCAACAATACAATCTTTTTATATATATTTGTTCTTAATCGCCCAACACTTAAATCTATAGGCATCAACAGTCTAACAACTGTCTTATAAAATCCTTCTTTGAATGCAAAAACAGTGATCATACAAAACTCTTGATATATTCCATTTTAACTATTAAAACTTAGTCATCTAACTTAATTATTCTCAATTATTTTAAATTAATAAAATTACATTTCAGTCTTAGTCTTAATTTAAACCCTTAGTTTTCAAGGTTGGGTCTAATCGATCTAAGTTCCCGTAAATGGGTCATTCTCATGTATTAATCTCAATTAACAATCCCCTAAATTGCATGAGTATCCCCCTAAACATGCATACTTTACCAATTTTGACAATCAAATTAAAATTGTTTATCCAAGCTCTATGCTGACTTCAATTGATTGCACCAATTTCAATTGACCAGTTATCATAGCAACTGACCATCCTTAACATATTGCAGATTCTCAAGTCTTTGTTGCAATCAAATGCTGATAGTAACTTTCTGCTTCAGAACTTCACTGGGCAAGTTCATTTTCATTAACATGAAATTATGATGGAAAACAGGATCAGCTGTTCAAAGGATTCAGAAGTTTATCATAGCAAAGTATATTGGGCACTTAAATCCCTAAAATTGATTGACAAGTTTATTATATGAAGTTGATCCATGAAAAGAATCACCAAGATTGGTCAACTAAATGACATATCCTCAAGAAATTCTTCAATCCAATAAAGTAAAAAAAATGGACGAGACCACGAGAGACTGAAAGTTGAGAGATAAAGGTATACATTAGGATGACCATAGTTAATAGAACAAGCCGTTATCCTCTTCCTACACCAATAAAATATTAACTTAAATCTTCTGGGCACTAGTATTAATCTTTGGTATCATAGGAAGCCATCAAAGGCTGTCTCAGCTTTAGAACTTTGCACTCAAATAAAGTTAAGCAGGCCACCATCATAAAATTAATATACCAATTTAGTTGAGATATGATACTTGATATCGTCAAACAACTTAGGTTTAAGAATATTTCCTATGACTGGATTTCACGAGAGTGTGGCTTAAATATAACCTTATGAAGCTGTTAGTACTTTTCACAGCAAACACTGGACAAACAAAGTCTCTCAGACTACATTTGAGTACTTTTCAAAGCAAAACAATCCTCATTGGACAAACAGAATCTCTCAGACTATCATTTGAATACTTTCTAAAGCAATACAATTCTCATTGGACAAACGTGGTCCCACATACTATCATTTGACAGGCATTACTAGATTTCAGATACTAGGCACGTGATCCAAACATCAAAATGTACCATGTTTAATATAGATTCTGCTTAGTTACAAAATGGATGCTCAAATAGTTAGGTTTACTCCTAATATCAAAGTTTAGATGGCACTCTGCAACTCTGCATGACCACTTCCCTATCAAAAGCCAATTAACATAAAGGTTGTAAAAAAAGCTCATACAGGAGAAATTATTTGAATCAAGCAGGACTCACCGGTGTGCCCTTCACCACAGTTGACACATGACCAGGTGCAGTACCTTCAGACTCTGGAACTGGTGCAAGGCGGGAAAGTCCAAAATCAGCAACTTTAGCAGTAAACCTGGAGTCCAATAAGATGTTGCTGGCTTTTATATCTCGATGAAATATAGGAGGATCAGCTTCAGTATGTAAATAGAGTATGCCCCTGGCAGCACCTAGAGCGATGCGCAACCTCGTAGGAAAGTTTAGAGGTTCTTTGGATCTAGCTGTTACATTACAAATTCAACAATAAGATCTCAACAAACCTACTGGAAAAGAGTCATGACACGTAACAACAGCAAAGAAATCAATAACATTTTAAATGTATAAGGAGCAAGTTGTGACATAGAAGTTGAACATGGCCATGAATAGTAAGCAGTTGATCATCAACTGTATAAGTTGTCAGCTGTTTCAAATGAAGTACATCTTAAAGTTCAACATTGGATAACATATGTTTGATACGCAGTTCAACAGGCATATATCAAATTATTTTCCTGGATATACAAGTCTTTTGATTTGCTTACACGAATGACAGACTGAACAGATCTCTTTTTATCTTTTATTTCCTTCATGATTCTTGTGGATATTGTACAAAGTTTCATGTATTTTTCTTTTTTTAATAAACTTTGATATAAACATGGACATAGATGTAAGCAAAATATTGTAAACTTATATTACCCGGTAAACATCCAAAATGTTGATAGATCTATCAAAAACAAGTTCTAAAATAACCACTTCTTTTCTAATTTTTCATTTCATCCATATTAGCCTTGGGTCTTTAGCAATTATAATTATTTTGATTTAGAACTGACAATCATGGATTTAGATGTCAGTCCCATACTCAGAAGTGTTGGCTGAGATAGTGTTGACACAGACTTGCACTTTGCTGAGGACAGACCTATGCTGTGTAGGTGTGGGCAGCATTCTTGTTAGCTAGCATGAAATCATGCTGGCTTGTGACAGTCAGCATATACCACGCTGGTAAACCAACCCATTGTGTAAACCATATTTTGGAGTTTGGATCATGGACTTTTGATGCCAAAGAATTTATCTATTACAAATGGCTAAAACAAACAAAGAAAAAGATAAATAACAAATATTTAAAAAATCTAAATTCTAGATGTGTTGTTTCAACTTTCAAGTCAACTGAAAAGATCAATAGAAAGGGGGATGATAAAGACACAAATCAATATTCAAATATTTGTCTCCCTCATGAGTTTTGTACACATTTTAAGTTTAAAGGGTTATTTGAGTTATTACTCCAGTTAGTGATGTGGTAACCGATAATAACTAAACATGTTGCTCAACAGATTAAAAATTGTTGGAACTTGTCTGATGGCAATGACTTTGCTGGCCTCCTACCAGTGAAGACAGATCAGATGCTGCCTGTCCTTTAAAATCACCACAATATCATTGTGACAGCACCAGCATGTGACATAAGTGCTTCATGTTAGTAAATAAAGTTCCATAGCATATGTGATACATATCCTGTTGCTCATGTTACCGGCATGTGGCCATATTTTGCATGCCAAGGTGTGCGAATGACACAAAAATAAGGTTTTAATGCATCAACATACTATGTGGACCTAGAAATGGCATGCAATGCAATGTGAACAAATGCAAATTGCCAAAATTACACTCGTGCTAAGGCCAAAACTTACCTAAAGCAAAAGCCCACTATGCAACCACAGACACGCAGAAAAAATGTAAGTTACAGAAAAATTAAAAGACACTAAAACAAACACCACACCAAACATCATCATATTTTTCTTGTAGAAGATGATTTCAATCTACTGGTAACAAGGCCCATAAAAAAGAAATACAACATAAACAAAACAATCAAAATATCTAAACAACGACCAAGTACCAAATTATGTCTTTAATCCTATTTATTTGAGGTTAAACTTGAATGAGGTGTACGCATACTTTGTCGCATCAAATGCTTTAGTCTCCTTTGCGGTCATGTTACAGAAAGGAACATGTCTTGCAATTAATGTCACTGCTAATAGCTAAATGAAATCAGAACTATTACTAACCAGAAAGGTGATCGCGTAGAGTACCATTAGGCATGAATTCATATACTAGCATCTGCAAGACAAAGACAATTGCAGATTTACCACAAGGTATATACATTACTGGCAGAAAATGCAAGTATTCGACAAGATGCAAATATATACAGTACAACATCCAAATGGCAAACAAGTAAATTTGCAGGTTACAGTATTTTATATTGTGCCTGTAGTAATGCTTGTTATTTCCTGTTTCATCTAATCTTTTCCAGAGTACATAAAGTAAAGACAACTAGTTGCATGAGCTAAATTTGCAATCGATAAGGTATAAAATTCTACCAAAAACTCGGCCTTTAGGTTTTCAGGCAAGTCCAAATGAGCCTTGGAGCCAGATAATAAGGATGTTCCTAATACGACCTAGAACAGAAAAAATAAAAAATAAAAATCTCATTCACCTCGCCTGGGCAAGGCGAGGCTAATTGATTCTAGCAGGTGCCGTCAATTGGGCAGTAAGTGGTCCAGGCAGGTGCCTTCAACTGGGCATGGCCCAGGCACACACCTGAGCCAAATCGGATTTGGGTTGAGCCTAATTGAAGTTGGTTCGTTGATTCTGGTTCGATCAGACCAGTTCAACATATCGGCCACTCCTCCCTTCTTCTTTCTTCTTCCTTCTTTTTCCTTCTTTCTTTCCCGCCTCCTCTCTCCCCAAGCAAAAACGGTATCATGATACATACTAGTATATCATGTGTTGATCAGATTAAACCCATAGCAGTCTGGCCATCGATCTGTATGGGTCTGGTATCCGAAATTTCATTCCTTGATTTCAAAAGGATATCAACGTAGCCTGTGTGCCAATACCTTTCTCTCATGGTACATCCTTACCCATACATGACAATCAATCAGTTCAGAAATGCATTATGGCATGCATAAGAACATAATATACCTTGCATCCTAAGCACTAACAAGTCTATGCAAAATTTACCAGAAAACATTTTCTTCCGAGGTCATTTCTCATAATTGTGTTTGTAATGCTTCAAGCACAATGGTCTTTTACAGATCGAACTTGATAATTAGGCATGCCAGTAGTTAATTTGAGTCACAAATTTTCTAATTCTGCTTAGATTGACTAGAAAAACCTCTTAAACAGATAAAGAAAATGCAAAGCAAAAAACAATAAACCATCTTTTTCCTAGAGGAGTTCTAAGCAAATGAATGAAATCAAACATTACCACTTCTCAGCATCCTACCTTACATTACATAATAAGAACATAATATTCTTAAGTGTATATGAGATTTTCATTTAGTTGTAGGCAGCCAGCTTGTGATTCGTCATGACATAAAACAGGAGATAAGAAAAGCATCAATGGGTCATAACCATACAACTTAAAGTCCAAACTATTCTAACAAGTCCATGATGCAAGAAGTCATCTAGAGACCATGTTCACATCAAAATTACTCTTATCTGCAAGTTCAAACCTGTTCATCTTCTTCATCACAGTAACCAACCAAAGATACAAGATTTCGATGATGCAACCTTGACAATAATTCTATCTCTGTGAAGAATTCTTTTGAGCCCTGCAAAGAATCTTGTTGTGCACGTTTTACAGCCACAATTGTTCCATCAGCTAAAATGCCTCTGTAAACTTTTCCATATCCTCCTTGTCCAACTTGAGCAGAACTGCTGAATTTGTGTGTTGCCAGTTCCATTTCTTCATAAGTAAAGTCCTTTACTCCATCAATTTTAATTGGAACCTTTGATGCTGTTAATATGAACAATAAAAAAATTCACAAAAATATAATTTAAATTGCATAACAAATTGCTTCAAGTTAGTAAACAGGTCACATGGAATTCATAATGGCTCAAACAACTACAGATAAGGAATTGTAGAGGTCATGATATATCATTAAAAGTTCAAGAGTGTAACCATTTTCAACAATACCCAAAAATTTTGTAAATGAATTACATGTAAAGTATATGAAGAATCATTATATTGGTACATAACCTACATAATATGAAATTACCATATAAGCAATATGAATTATTTATGTTAAGAAACCAAAGTCAACTATAGTTTGTTTTCAATTTTTAAGCACATAACTAATATCTTCACTAAACATGGAGACTCAAATCCTCACAACAAAATAATGGAAAAAAAAAATTTTTACACCACAATCATCCAAGGAAAAAGAATCTCATATAATCTCCACAAATGGTGACTCCTTGCAGAAACTAGAAGTGACCTGTGTTTATAGTTCTTCAGCAAAAATGAAAGAAAGAAAGAAAAAGTATTTAAAATCTACACCTTGACAAAATCATGAGATGTGGATTTGCCCAACCAAAGTGTCCAACTGTCTTGCTACCCTCTAAAATCTGGAACTCTTGCAAAAATAGCCCCATAACAATTGGAGTTACCTTAGAGCATATAACCATGGTTTATGGGTAAGTTGTGACCAAGCATGACAAAGAAGTTAAATGCCCTTAATATCATCCAATAATGCTTAAAAGAAGTGGGATGCTAAAATTAACTAGCACCTTATAAACTACTATTTTAGCAAACAATCAAAAAACTTAGTGATGCTCATAAACAGTTTGTGTTTACAATAAATTGATCATAAGGCACATTTGGGAGAAAATTTTCATTGAAAAAAAATATTTCTAACCATCGGCCCTTAATTAATGCATGAAAATTGTTGCAACGATTCTAAATTTTAAAGGATAATAGGATAGAATGAAACTGAGAGTTGCAAATCCAATTTTGTTACGTTAACTAATGTAAAAAAGAAAAGAAGAAAGAAAAAGTTTTAATCCAACTATTTTGCATGGACGCATCATGTTTGGCATTAGATTAAATTAAATCACATCAACATTGATTATCTAATACGTCAATGGTAATAGTTATGACAAATTTATTGCCTCAAAAAAACAGTTATAAAATTTTTCTGAGAACTCTATCACTTGATATATTTACACAATCAATTTCATGATAATCATACTGAGAAGTTCCAAAAAGAGTATTAATTTAACTGTCTCATAAAAAGAATTTTCAGTTAATGTAATGCATCATCAATATATTTAATTACTTCATATAAAGCATGAAAAAGATTTAAACGACCATCATAGGATTGAGCATGCTAGATTATTTCAAAATATCACATAAGAGCGACCAAGAAGATAAAGCATATCCCATGTTCAAAAAAGGCCATCTGAAAAAATGAAGGTAGATCTTCTAGTTTGTGTAAGGTCCGAGAGCCTCTCGTCGGCATGAGAACTGCCCGCTACTAGACGGTACCAAATTTTTGGCTCCGTATTGCCCTATCGAGCAGTAATAATCAAAATTTCAACCATTACCAACCTATACTGGGCGGTACCGATCGATTTCGATCGTTATCGACTTGTACCTGACGATAACGGCCGATTTCGACCATTACCGACCTTTTAGCTATTTTAGCTAAAATAGCTGAAAACACTAATATAATATATATTAGTGTTTTCAACTATTTTAGACGTATCGCTTCGTACGCCCTGGCTATCGTCGATATGCCTCGGTACGCCAGTACAAACCAAAATTGCGAACCTTGGGTAAGATAATAAGACACACTGTCATTTTCCCACTCAATTGAAAAAATCATTAACCACAGAAATTTACCTACTACACAATTCTTACAATGGTTCAAGGACTTACACAAGCGTTTTTTGGAAACCATCTGACTTTTAGAACGCCTTCTCATTATAAGAATTGTAACAACTATGGATAAAATAGCAGCAACAGCAACTGCCCCTAAAACAATGCCAACCACGGCACCTGTGCTTAACTTGGATGATGAAGGATTTAAAAGCTCTGCAGCAGACAAGTCAATTGACAGTCACTACTAAGATACTGAACTAAAAAATAGCCAGCACAAATTCTAACATGTATGTGAATACAAAATTGTTGCCTTTGTGAAAGCTTTGAAGTTTGAAGGTTATCTGCAAACACACAAATAACTTTCGGAAAACAGACTCCCACAAGGTAGGTTAGATTGAATAGCTTGATAAAATTCAATTCAGCAAATGTAGAAAAATATTTAATGAGAAAATGTTTGTTTTCATCTTTTCAAAGTGAAAGTAAGCAAAAATGTTGATTAGTCCAGTTAATTAACCTTCAGTCGAAACCCTGGGGTGATTATTTAAGAAACACTCAGAATTGCTGCATCGAGAAATAATCACAGTTGAGAACATTAAAAATTATTGTGTTCAAAAGCTGATCCTTAGAAATTAAAATCCTGACTAATGAAGATACCATCTGTTGTCACAATACAGAGAAGGAAAGTGGAATATACTCTCAAACAATAATTTGCATCTTTTACATAAATGTTAGATGCAGTTGTTGGTAGAGAAAGAGCATTTTATAATTGTTGAAATAACTTTTGTTTCCACATTTTTACAGCTTTCATGTGCAAACTGAATTTCAAGGTCCTCCACAGGTTATAGATAAATATGGTCTGTCAACGAGGTTGATGAACTCTATTAACACTAAACATATACATGGATTAAAAAAAGGTACCATCACTGATAACAATTGCCCATGCAAAGAGAGAGAGGATAACAAATGTTGCTTGCACTACAAAGTTATTTTTCAAACAAAACACATCACAGTTGCCCATGCAAAAGGAGGATAACAAATGTTCCTGGATTACAAAGTTATTTTTCAAACAAAACACATTCATTCCAAAATAGACGACAATAAAAGATTAGAGAAGATAAGCAGAACATTATGGTGCGGTTAAAAAAATATCATAAGAAAATATATATTCTGTTCTTAACAGTATTACATATATGGTAAATAATGTGGTGCACATGATATACCATTGTTTCCATAGTGTCCCAGCTCAAAGTCAAGAAGTTCATAAGGTCCAAAAATCTCAGAATCCAGTATCTCCCACCCAGTGAACATGTTTCTGATTCGCAGAACCTCACTTGAATTGAATATTGTACTATCTGTAGGAAATAATTTCAGTTCCATCTTTAACCTTGGACCTTCTTCCCAAACAAAGGAGATAATGTTTAGTTGAGATAGAAACAAGCGAAGGCCATTTGTTAAGTAATTCTCAAAATCATAATAGTATGGTTGGAAATATGAGAACCCTGGACTCTTTAGCCGATATTCAACACTAAGTGTATAGGCACAGAAACATGGAAGAGGAGATAACGGATTATATTCATAACCCATAGGACATGTACAGATTGTTCCTGTATTTGTTGCACTATCATTCATCTGTACACTCTGAACCTGACAGAACCGACCAATCTGGAGTTGATTAGCATTTTCACATACAGGATTCCCGGTTAACCTGAATATAATGTGACAAGAAAATTAAAATTGTTAAAAATATTTTTTTATAAAAGAATTAGCTTAATTTTCAAAATCCTCATGAATTAAAATTACCAAAAATAACACATACAAAGACTTTAAAAAAAATCAAGGTTCAACACTCTCGCCATTCTTTTTACAAAATTTATGAATGAACCAGATGAGCTACAAATTGAAGTAATGCTACAGCATAAAAATGTCTTATAATAATTGTGTTGGTAGGATTACACTTCTTTGTGTCCATGTGCCTGAAGGACTAAGGCTAATAAACAGATGTATTTGGGAGATGTGAACATGGCATCCGCATTAACAAAATATTGTTTAAGTTATTCCAAACTTCATGATTGATCAAATGCACCAAAAGTTCAAAGCACATAAAGCAAAATGAAAATAACAGGAAAATATTCCAAGAAAAAATTGTCACCAAAAATTGATGCTCAGTGCAGTAGTGCACCATCCAGTTTGATTGTCCGTAAATGTATCGCATGTACTTCAAGTAAATCATATCACACAAGACATTCAAAAAGTTTGAACATTTTTACTTGTTCAAAACGAGGTTTTTAATCTCGTACTGTACCAGTGCATCGAGATTTGCTCAATATCGTATGATACCGGCATACCTAGCGGTACGCCTAAAATAGGCATAAATCATTCCAAAAATACCTGAAAAATAGGAAAAGAAAAAAAAAGAGTTGCATGTTTTAGATGAAAATGATATTTAAATTTATAAAAAATGGAGTCATTAGAAAAAAGTTAACTAATGACTCAACATCAAAAGCTGAAATCTATGGTTCATCCTATCATAAACTGATTTTTCCTTAAAATTATCTCGCAATAATTCCTGCATGTTTTACCTGAAAATGATATTAAAATTTATAAATCTAAAGTATTGGACAATGACTTGCATCATATTATCTTCCTGAAATCATTGTTAAGACAATTTTATGTACTGTTTCTAGAATTTAAGCAGCTTTATGCAATCATTTCAATTCAATGAGTTGCAGTAATCCTCTTTGAGACTCCATCAGCATTTGTTCTATATCAAATTGCTACCAAAAATTCTTGGTTTAACAAGAAATTCTAACAATCAACATCAAAAGCTGAAATCTATCGTACCGCCCAGGACAGCCCCATATCGCCCGATACGGGACCAAAAACCTGATACCGCCAAGTAGCGAGCAGTCCATGTACCAGTCTGCTGGCAGACTGGTATGTACTGCTCGTACCGGGTGGTACAGTACAGAGTTAAAAATCCTGATTCAAAGTACATGTTTAGAATAACACAAAAGTTCATTATGTTAATAAAAGGTTATTCAACTCAACCATATTTGATTGATAATCAATCAAACCACAGAGTTGTTCAAGATTTTTGCTTCAAAAATTCATCATTTCAACCAAACCATGAAGTAGTTTGGAGTTTTAGTTCAGAAATTCAATTTTTGATACCCTCATTAATGGTATATGAGTTACGATGACATATACACAATAACTAAACATTCCTAAGGGGCACTTTGGAAATCCAATTCCCATCGAGTCCATATCATGACAAATATGGTATAATGCAGACCTAAGACCAGAGATTTATAAATTGTCAATCCAAATGGGAAGAGCTGCCAGTGAGACAACGAAAGAGAGCATCGCATAGTGATACCATCAATGTAGCATCAGATGTCCCACATAATGCAAACTAGGTGGTGATTCTATGATATATGTGAATCTTAACAAAAATGACAAAAACTTGAGCAAGATTGTAATATTCTCAATTAATTCACATATGATCTTAGTATGTAAATATTATAACCACAGTGCAGTGAGACAACGAAAGAGAGCATCACATAGTGATACCATCAATGTAGCATCAGATGTCCCACATAATGCAAACTAGGTGGTGATTCTATGATATATGTGAATCTTAACAAAAATGACAAAAACTTGAGCAAGATTGTAATATTCTCAATTAATTCACATATGATCTTAGTATGTAAATATTATAACCACAGTGCAGTATCCAAGTGCTATTTTTGCAGACAAGTTGACAGGTTTCATATCTGATCTGGGTTGCGACACTGAGATTTTAGACATTATAAAGAACACGGAGCTTCACTATTCAGTTTGACAATAATTAAAGAAAATGATTGGGGATCAGATAAAACATCATCACTGTCTAGTTCATCTGTTCAAATGCCTTAGCGTATTATTACAAATTATGGGACACTATGTTCGACATGCAAAACATATATATGATGAAAAAGTAAATTGTGCAAAAATTAGAAATGAATATATATGATGAAAAGGTAAATCAGCTGTCTTATTTTTAACTATTATTCAAATGACAAAAGATTAGGAATAAAGCACAAAATAAAAACCTACAAGATAGTGACATTTGCAGGAGGGTTAAGAGTATCCGACAGATTTGTGAGATTATTAAACCGAAAATCCCTGCAAAATTAAAGCAGGAAGCTTCAGATAAAATAAAAAATTATCAACATAGAACAATCATCTACCTTTTAATAATATCTTACAAGATTAGACTTTTGTTTCCTGTAAAATTCATGTTTTGCCAAATGTTGGATGGAACAGAACCACTTAGATTATTATTCTCAAGCAACCTGCAAAATGGAACAAAATGGATAATATAGTGTTTGTTAAAGCACAGCGTGTCGCTAACTTGCAGCTCTGACTTTGCAAGATCTTAAAGCGGTGATTAGGAACATAGCAACTAAATGAAATCATGAAAGAAAATCCAGTAACTACAACCATATATGTGACAAGGACTATGACTCTTACAGTTTTTGAAGATTAGGAAGGCCTGAGAAGTTTGAAGGAATGGTTCCACTAAGATGGTTGCTTGACAAATCACTGCATTCATTCCAACATATCAGATATAGCAGACTGTTCTCATGACAAACAGGTCAAAAGAAGAGTTCATAACAAGACACTATAAACCTTAAGCTACATTTTTGATTCAAGGAAAGAATTCCCCATACATGTTAGTTATATTATTGGAAAGCCTGTTAGATGGTATATTTCCAGTCAAATTATTCCAGCTAAGATCTCTGCAAAATAGCAAGTTTGTTAGATTTCATCGGCAGCAGATGGACACCAACTTAAACACAAAATCTTACAAATATCCAAGTTGAGGTATTTGACTGAAATCAGGAACAGGTCCTTGCAAGCTACAGTTCCTAAGACTCCTGGTAAACCATAATAAATCTACATAAGTTCATATGCAACAAGAGCTTGACAAATTATAACAATCCAACTAGAACCAACAAAATAAAACAACAACAATGTGCATGCCCTATTATGTAGAACCTAAAATATACAAACACTGTAAAAAGTAAAAACCATATTGAGCTGGCATAGAATTTATTAGTTAATCATGCATCAAGCGTTTTCAATAAAATTTACTATGAATATAACAGCCAGGCAACAAAAACTACAATGTCAATGAACGAGTGATACAACAAGTCAACAACTACAACAAACCGTACAATCCCAACTATTTCAGATCAGCTACATTGACTGTTTCCCATCATTGTGCTCTGTCAAGAGCAATATTTCTATTCAAACTAAGAGCCATCAAATGTATGAGTTTAAATAAGTTGGTCACAAGAGAAACTGAAAGTATGAAAAATAATTCTTATAGAGACAAAAACAAGATGTTAAGGAGGATAATCTTTGGCAAACTGGATTTTGTTCACACGACCAAGGATCACGTGATAATAAGATTGTTATCATAAAGAATTGATACCAATACTACTATTGGAGATGTCATAAGGGACAACTTTTCTAGATTAATAAACAAGAGGCTACTTTCACCATTTCACGTCTAATTTTTAGTGCGATGCTAGCTCCTGGATTTGAATACTTTAAAACTTCAATGCAAAGAAATATTTGTTCCTTGTTTACACTTCATATAGACTTTACATTGAAAAACCAATTGAATATAATTTCCACTCTTCTGATAAAAGCAGCACTGTTGATAGACTTTGGTTCCTCGAAAGCACTGTGCAAATTGGAAACTTAGTTTGTTGGAGCTCCTAGACCAGCCTGTCATAGAATTATTGTAATCTCCTCCCATACTGACACTAAACTTGCACATTAAGCCTCTCCCACAATGTCATTCAGAAATTTAGTTCCTTGGCTATTACTCTCTTTACATGTTTTTCCTTTCAATTTTAGCTGTTACACAGGCCCTCTTTGGCTCCTGTGTTTACAGCAGATGATTACATATGTTGATCAGTTGCTTTTGGTTGGACAGATAACTGCATAACGCAGGTGAGTACCTGCACTCTAACAGCATGAATCCCCACAAATATAGAGGTGTTTATCACATTTTTAGGGTGTGTGCCAGGCTATATAGCATGATACATTTTCAGAGGAAGTTTATAGTTCCCAAGAAAAAAGAATAGCATAGAACTGGATTTTCTTATTGTCAACAAAATATAGGGAAGGATGGTACTACATTTTCAAAAAAATATATGTACTAAAATTTGTGAGAAAACACTTAAAGCAAATACAACTATATCCCTAAGCAATAACTTGTATCACTTTTTTAAGAGCAGGCATTTCACCAATTAGCTTCAAAAACAGCAGCAATTACTTCTATTTCACATAAAGGAAAAAAAGGAGAACCGAGTTGATTATGTGCCTTTAGGTAAAAATATAAATTGTAAATGAGAATTTGTCACATTTGACTTATGAAAGCCTATCAAAATGCAATTAAAACCAAATCAGTTTTCGGTTAAATGGCTTTTTTCAACAGGAAGAAAAGCTTACCAAGATTCAGGACAAGATGTTATTTAGTTTCTACAAAAACCATTCATGAAATTTTGTAGAGCCTTCAGAACCAACCATTTTGTATTAAAGCTATGTTCAAAAAGTTCCTCAAAAGCTTGCAAATAAGAAGAAAATGTACTTACAACTTTAACAGTTTAGACATGTTGGCATAAGAATCTGGAATTGATGTCCCGTTGAAGTTATTATTGTCCAGTTGACTGAGATACAAAAGAGAAAAATTACTTGATAGATAATTCACATCCAAACGTGTCAAATCTACAAAAATAAAATTGAGAAAGGTTATAAATAAACATTTGGTGACTATCAATCAAGGTAAGCAATACCGAATAATACCGCCCGGTACGGGCGGTACGTACCGGTCCGATGATATACCGGTACACGGACCGCCCGCTACCGGACGGAACGAATAATAATAATAAAATAAAATAATATATATATTTATATTTATATATAAATATTTAAAAAAAGGCACGGCGACGTCGTCGAGGCGGTGACTTTTCGGCGACGTCGCCGAGGTGCCTCTTTCGTGTGTGTGTGTGTGTGTGTGTGTATATATATATATATATATATTTATTTATTTATTTATTTATATTTATTTATTTATTTATTTAAATAAACGAGATGACGTCGCCCCGCGTGGGGAAGGAAAAGGCGACGTTGCCGAGGCGATGTGACGTCGGCTTTTAAATAAAATATATATATATATATATATATAATCTTATATATATATATATATATATATATATATATATATATATATATATATATATATATATATATAAATTTATATATATATACCGAACGATATACCGCTCGGTAAAACAATAAACATTTGGTGACTATCAATCAAGGTAAGCAATACCGAATAATACCGCCCGGTACGGGCGGTACGTACCGGTCCGATGATATACCGGTACACGGACCGCCCGCTACCGGACGGAACGAATAATAATAATAAAATAAATAATATAAATATATATTATATTTATATATAAATATTTAAAAAAGGCACGGCGACGTCGTCGAGGCGGTGACTTTTCGGCGACGTCGCCGAGGTGCCTCTTTCGTGTGTGTGTGTGTGTGTGTGTGTATATATATATATATATATATTTATTTATTTATTTATTTATATTTATTTATTTATTTATTTAAATAAACGAGATGACGTCGCCCCGCGTGGGGAAGGAAAAGGCGACGTTGCCGAGGCGATGTGACGTCGGCTTTTAAATAAAATATATATATATATATATATATATAATCTTATATATATATATATATATATATATATATATATATATATATATATATATATATATATAAATTTATATATATATACCGAACGATATACCGCTCGGTATACCGTACCGTACCGTACCAAGCGAACGTCGAAACGCCGATACGATACGGTATTTCGAACCTTGCTATCAATAGTTTGTGATGGGTTCCAACTTCAGACAAGTGATCACTTCAAGATTTGCTAAAAGTATTCAGTTACCAAAACATGCTTAAGAAGTCAACACAACAATTCAACAAGGTATATATACAGTTGGAAAGATTCATCAAATGAGATGCGTGAAAATAAAGAATGTTAAATTATTCATTCTACACCATCTCATTTTTATGCTAATCCATCTAGGATGTTTTCTTTTTAATGTTATTTAAATGCAGATATCACAGCCAACTGAACGTAGACAAGAAAGGGGAAAAAAGCTTTACCTTCCATCTGTGATGGTGTGGAGTTATTTAACTTTGCAGAATCATATTGCAACAAAGGAAGATCATGGCTTTGTCTTAAGAAACAAGTGCATAAAGAGAAAAACACTATGCAATTATAATTTTGACATTGCCATTTAATACAAATATAGTATTGATACGTACAGGATTAACAAATTAGGAAGGCTGGAAAGTTCTGGAGGAAGATGTCCAGTGAGGTTGTTGTTGTCCAGCAAACTGTAGCACAGTTCATTAATGATAAAAAAAGTGCAGTCATTGAAAAAAGATCTAGGTCCATTTCAATACAGAAATTGCTGTAGAAGTGTCTAATAGATGGCAAGATGAGAAGGAAAAAACCATCATAACTTACAAATGCACAAGATTTGGTAATCTGGCCAATTCTGCTGGAATCTGTCCGCTAATTGAGTTGTTGTTCATGTGGCTAAGGAAAAAAGATTCCAAGAAAATATATGAAAATAATATAAAGCCAACTAAATGAAGGACGTCAAAGCCTACTCACAAATGCTTTGTTTTGTTCAAGTTTGCAAATGATTTTGGAATTTCTCCTGATATATGGTTTTGATCAATTTGTATTCTGTCTAAGTTTGGGAGATAACCAATCTCTTCAGGTAAAGAACCAGATAGTTGGTTACCATTCAAGAGCCTGCAAGAACATAACAACATATGAAAATTTATCGTATAGATTATTAAAAAGGTGACATATATGTTCGATTTGTGGAGATGGCATTTTGATATGTAACACCATAATTAATAGTTAAACGTGACTAATGAAAGATGCTTATGATAGTATAAAAGTTACGTATAAAGGTCTAAAAAGAAGAGAGATTTGTTTCAACTCCAAACAAAAGTGACCATTACATAAAAATGATGAAGCATTATCAACATATTTTTACAAATTAGTCATACTAATCATCAGGTTCACAAGGAAAACTGCATCTTTGTTTAGACCTTAAGTATAACCAAAGTTTCCAAACAGCACATACTTGCAAATTAATGCAGCTTGGTGAGTAGGATGATACATGGACACGAGGATTCAGTTTGTAGTTACTTCAGTCAACTCTAGATGGCAACCTGAATCAATAATTGCCTATGGAACATTTAAACTGCAGGAAAGACCGAATTATAAATATATGCTCTACTTCTCCTAAGGAATTTCTTTTCTTATACATGACCAATATACTATGCATGAGCTGTTAATGTATAGCTTGGCCATTGATGCACTAACAGTTCATTTTAAATACAGAACTACATAATGGTATATACTCCATTACCATTAGATGCATAAGAATAAAGTGGTAGATGTTCTTATCAGCAAATTCAAGCTCTGGTCCATGATACTCATGTGATAACTATGTACTAACACATCTAAAATTTGCATTAGCACCTGTAAGAATAAACACATAACAAAATTATTTAAGTCAGTGTTACTAAGAATATGTAGGTACTGTTAGGATTGTAAAGGCACTAAGAGGGGGGTTGAATTAGTGCTTTCGAAAGTTTCGATTTGAAAAATCTCGATCGAAAAACACGTATCAGAAATGCGTTTGACTTAGAATGTGAATAAGGGAATAGAGAAATTAAATCACTTAGTAATAGTAAGGAAGAGCATAAAGAGAAATGCAACGTCCCGACCTACGTCCAGATTTAAAGTGGTTCCGTCATCCCGACCTACGTCCACTCCCGATTTCTTTTCCTTCGAGGCCACCGGTTTTCACTACCGATCTTCTTTTCAACGAGTGAAGATCAACTACTCTTGTTACAATTTTTTTCTCCTTTTCACAAGCTAAGGAGAGAATATTTACACCTCTCTTTTACAAAAAATCCTCACACATCCCTTAAAATAATCTCTAAACTTAAGGAGGAAGGATTCAACACTTTTCAATAGAGTTTATACTCTTCGAATCACAAGTTTTCGTTCTTGCATCAAGCAAGCATGAGTGGGGTATTTATAGACCTCAAATGGCTTAAAAATGAAGCCAAACATTCAAATCCTCGGTTTTTGGGGTACTGACGGTCTAAACCGCTTGCGCTAGGCGGTACTATCGCTTGACAGAGGCTGGGAGACCGGGCCCTGGCGGTACCACCGCCTGCGTGGGCAATACCACCACTGACCCGGGCCTGCGTGGGCAATACCACCACTGACCCTGGCGGTACCACCGTTGAATTTTTGAAAAAGTACAGTATGTACTTTCTAGCTCACAAGAGGTACCACCGCCTGACCCAACCCCAGGTCACTGAATTGACCTTCCAATAGGCCCAATTCAACCCTGGTTCAGGTCGAATGAGCTCCTAATCAAGTTGGCCTAGTTATGCTCCAAAACCAACTTAATTAGACTCTAAACAACTTCGATCAAGACTTAACAATTTACAATCATGAAGCCTACGTTGTTCGACATGTCATTGTTCATCGGGTACTTCGTCCGAACCTCCGGCACATCGTCCTTTCCTTCGACGTATTGTCCGATCCATCGGCATATTGACCTTCCGCAACACCCGATCTTCTTGGCACACTACCCGATCCTTTCGGCCCGATGCCCAAACTCATGGCACAAAGTCCATCCCTCCGACCCGACATCCAATCTCTGAGATGATGCTCTCCGGCCCAACGTCTGACTCTCCTGCTTCACGATTCAAATCTATGATCGAAGTTTCTCCTGCATCACTTTTCTCAAATGCTCATTAGTTCATAAACTCATTAATTGATTTCATCATCAAAATCCGAAATTCAACAGGTACCAAATATGTGAACCAGCTCCGTGGATCCATTTCAGCTATTATCTTTATTTATTCCATATCCTCTATTACTCTCCTTAACAAATCTATTTATTCTTCCTCTTTCTTTCCTGACCATTGTGTCTTTTAAGTGATTGAGTCCTTCCTAGTGCATGACTATGCTGAACATATATAAGTCCACCTTAGGTGTTTTTTTCCTTTTGTTGATGCACATAAAAGATGGTTCACCTTTCGATGATTTCATGACTAATTGTACCTAATTAACTCTAGAATATGGTCCCATGTTGAAAAATACCGAGGCAACCAACATGTCCACGAGGCCTTGAGTTGAACTTAAGTATTAGGGTCATGTTGGCAAATTACTGAATACAAAAGTTAATGAGTAGGATTTTTCAATTGGGCCTCACTACCTCAAGAAGTCAGTTTACTAATAATCTATTTGAATCATAACCTCACCAACTTGTAGTATTCTAAAACAGCCGACTAAAAGACCACAGTCAACGACTAGATCTGATGGCCTAAATGAAACCTTTCTCTACTCTCACAAACCCCACTTGAGCATATGCTGATCATTCTTCGGTTATGTCCAAGTCAGTGGAACAGAAAAAACATTATTCCAGTAAATACTTTTTCAAAATCTGATCAGTTATTTCAATCCTCATCAAAAATATGCATCCACAGTTAAATTGGTAAATCAGGCAGTCCATGTCCCAGTGCATAACCGGAAAGGTGGTGAGCAACATTACAACCCTGATTCAAGCAAAACTTGCTAAAGTGTAATTAGTAAATCCAACTTCTAGAAGGATACTGGATTTTGTAGATGAGAATGTCTTGCAGATATGTGTTACATCCATTCTTGGTTTGTCATTCAACAACTTGACTAACTCTAAGAAATTCTCATTAAATTATCCAATTAGATTCATCAAAAGAAAATCTCTAAATAATGAATGTATTTTTATAATGTAAATTAAAATTTTAATTGAACTACCAAAAAAATATACAGCTACAGCTGTAATCACAAAACTAAGATAACCTCGATCAGTCACGCTAACCTGACGAAACCAGTCATAACAACATGATTAGCATATAATAATTTCATGAACAAATTCAAAAGGTAGGAAATATAGAAAGCATCTATTCATAGGAGAAAATAATTAAGAACTCACAAACGTTTCATAGATCTAATCAGAGTTTTGTCCATCCTACATGACTTACAAGAGTTTCAAAGAAGTAATGTTGCCTATCTCCTTGGGGATACTGCCATTTATGTTGTTCCACATAAAGTCCCTTCAGAAGTATATACAGAAGATTTAGTTGGTGCTTATCAAAAGAAACATTTCGGAAACAAGGCACCATTACAGTGCAAAATCTAAAGCACATACTGATAAAACTTCATGTGAAAAAGATATCTTGTTGACTCACAATATCTTCATACGTGAAAGGTGGCCAAGCTCAGGAGCTAAAGTTCCGGATAAATTTCTTCTAAAAAGCTGCCTGTAAGAAGAACAAATCAGCTCAAAGGTGTGAATGTTCAAATCCATCTTATTTAGATTTGAAACATATATATATATATATATATATATATATATCATAACCAGATGACAAAGTTCATATATCATCAAATTTTAAGGGTTCTTTTAATAAGCATGCTATAAAATTAATGGTTGATATTGTTTATTTGCCATAATACCAATGCACTAGTCCACGGTATTACAAATTTACAATGGTTGTAAAAAGAAAATTGTTTCTAAATACATATCCTTTTCATAATATCCTTTTTATATCCTCTATCATGGTATTGCCACTAATGCAATCACACCACCATGCTATGTTTCATTACTAATGTAGTGGCAGAAAGAAAACCATGTTTTGCTTGGACTCTAAACAATTTAGCTTCAACCATATTGATGGTCTCACATTATTGGTTGACAGAGAATCAAAGTGGATTTACCAATAAGCCACAAAATGCTATGGTTCTTACATATGATTTCTAAATTTATTCAGAAGTAATTCACCGAGACAGTGCACCTTTTTTCCGATTTCTTCTATAGATACCATAAATAAAGTGCACATAGATGGATCATGGATCAACCTATTCTTGAAATAGGAAAATAAGCATTTGAGAGAACTGTTACAATTCTGTCTCAACATTTAACCATGGACAGCTGGTAGAATGAAGATGGATTGAATAATCAACTTATCACTGAGCAACTCCTGCTAACAACTTGGTGCAGTGAAATGCATTATAAGTAACAGAGTACTTGCTTTTCACTTGCAGATTTAATATAAAGAAAATCTATAATACCATATGCAAAATAGAACTCACAAAAAAATTACACTCAAAGCTTATCGTAACTAATATTTCATGCCAAACATAGTCATTTGTACTTGGAATAAAAAACTCAATAAAAGAACAAAGAACAATCCTTGGTCATACAACTCTATGACATGTAGATATCCATCGCTTAGTGTCAAATTATAACATATCACCCCTGTCCAATTTGATGTGCAAGGATCTCCAACTTCCCAATTGTTTAGTTTACCCAGAGGATCAATCAGATGACTCCTAATAGCCTTCAAAGCACTAACTGCAGAACAGGATAAAGCAAGTAAATCAAATTATATTCTAGGAAAATACAAGCAACTCTTAATCTACAATCAAATTACTCTAAGATAATGTGCACATGGATAATATAATTAAATATATTTAATTCTTGAAATAATTTTCGTTGTTGCATAAATCACTAGGAAATACTTTCAATTTAAACAAACAATGATGACATTATGGGCTTTCAGCACAGCAGTTCCACATGATCCATGATCCTAAAGTACTAGCTAAAAGTTAAAGATATGCATAATAGGTAAAACAAAAGATAATAATAAGAATTATAATAACTATATAAAATGATATAAAATATACTGTTGTGTCATAATCAAGAAATATCAACATAAAATTAGATGCATACAAGAAAAATCCTATTAAATGTATGATAGTGATTTCTTAAATATAGAAATATAAGGACTATTATATTAAAAAAATAGCAAGGAATTACTGAAGATATATTTACAATTTGTTATAGATAACTCAGATATATACAAAATAAATGCTGAAGCTCAAATAAAAATTACCTTAGTTTTTAACACTTTGATAATTTATAAATATAGTTATGAATCTCCTATGTTCCCTATATCAATGATGGTTGGTGAATTGTTCGGAGATATACATTTTAAGTGTGAGTTGGATAATTTTGAACATAGGGCCTTCCACTTGATATCATAAATTTATGATCAATGTCATTGAATCTAAAAGCTTAAGCCTGTAGATGAGACTTGATCTGATTTATATTCTTAAATAATAAATCTTATCACAGAAGGGAAAAAAAAAAAAAACAAACTTTAGGTAACTATGGTAGAAGATCCACAACCAACTTTTGAGGTTAGAATCCCAGTTCAGTAAGCAATATCTCATAAGAACAAGCTAGAAGCCTAAACCCAAACCAACAAAATCTAACGAGGAATCAAATTTCTTTGAACTAACAAGCAGAAGTAAATCAGGGAGCACTCTTCGTGAACCCCAAAAACACATTGGTCAATATGTGGCAAATCTAGGTTTGCATCTTCAACAAGAGTGTCACTTCTACAATTGTGAGGAAATTCAATTAAGTACCATGCATAATTATTCATGCTAGTTAGTTTACAGGCTCTACTGTGCTGGAAGTTTATCGATAACATTGACCAATTCAACTTAATTTTCCAATGGCGAACTGATATAAATTAATCATGCCTGTATACAGAAACCAAATTTGTATTTAACAACAATATTAAAAACTATTACTTCAATTTCTGCAAATAATAACTATAAGGCTTTCAAGAAAAAAGAAAAAAATTATTTTCAAATTCTTCAATTCAATCCCCCAAACAATGTCAAGAACACAGAACTCTTGGTACAGTGGTACATACCAGCATATCGTGCCTCGATATGTCGGTATGGACCAAACTTGTATCAGTCCGATACCCAAATCTGCAATCATCGTTCAAGATACAAAAATTCTTTCATAGAGAATGTTTCAATTTTCAACATACCAATTCAGCATGAGTATTTTACAATTATAAGAAAAAAATAGCCTTTCTAACCGAGTTATTGCACCCCAAAAAAAAATAGTTATTGCACTGACATAATCAATTAATGAAGTATTAAAAATGGCATTCATAATAATAAGATTATACATGCATCTTTGAATCACCAGGACATGGATTCACCTTCTGATGGATCAGTGAGTTGTGCTCCTGTAAGTTGCAGAAACTTAAAAGATAAAGCGGCCAAGGCAGCCACAAAGAAGAAATATTTAGCGGTAGACATCTTAATGCCAATTCCTAGAAGAACTTTTGAATTCCCCAGAAATCAGGTTCATCTGCAATATGTAAAGATGTTGCAAATTAGTCTGGCAGATACTAAGCTACATCTTTTATTCGAGTACACTCCACTTTACTGAACAAGTCAATAGGACAAGAAGGCCAAAAATAAAATTTTGAAACTCACAGCATAAAGTGTAATTGATTAAAACACTATTAACACTAAAAATTAGGACTACAATTAATTAAATTGATGCAAACAGTGCATGAAAAACAATTTGTAACAAGATGTTAATATTTACAATCTACTTCAAATATAGGATGCAGAGGGTGGGTCTTGGCACAACGATAAGGTTACTCCTAGGAATCAAGTCACAGAAATAACCTCTCTAAATATATTTTAGAGGTAAGGTACATTGACTCTCGCCAAACCTCATATTAGCGGGAGCCACATGCAATAGGTATGTCCTTTTACTTAAAATGGACTATGGGTATTTAAAACTATTTGATGTTTATAGCAAAGGGAAGAGCAAGAGGGTTTTAAATAACTAATTGATGTTTCCTTCAAAGGGTAGAAGAAGATGGATGTCGTACTGCTTCAAGACTTCAACATGTTACAACATAAAATATCTACACTCGAGACTTGTATTAAACCATAGTCAAGACTTCATATAACAGAAGGAAAACCATAATCAAGACAAGTCACCAATGACTTCCAACAAGACCAATTAGCAGCCTGTGTAAATTTAACACTCAAAGCTAGATAATGATCTGGATCATCATCCTCTTGAGAACTGTCCCTGGTCCAGATTGCACCTGTAGATGTAAGTGCCAACAGTGAACAGAATGCGGTGTTTTAGAGACCATTGGCAATGTTAAGAAACTTGATCATTAGACAGGGTGTGTCATCTTGGTAAATTAAGGAGTAGTTGTAATTGAGAATGACTTTTAATGTAAATTTTCAAATTAAACTTAAAATTACATAAAATATAACTACTATTAGTGTGTGTGTGTGTGTGTATATATATATATATACACACTTGTATGTGTATGTGTATGTGAATGTATGTGTATGTATATATACATGTATATGTATATACACATGCATACATATATATATATATATATATATATATATATATATATATATATATATATATATATATATATATATATATATATATATATATATATGTATATACACATACATACATATATATATATACAATATGTATATATATATATATGTACAATATGTATATATATATGTACAATATTATATATATATTAAACTTTATAATATAGGAACATTAACCTAAACTTATATAAGCCCTATTTTTAGGTATAATTAAAATTTCCACCAAGGCACTATGCATTTATGTACTTTATTTTAGCATACATCATACATAACACATATATTATAAGTTATATATCATATATTATATCTAGAAAATGTTCTTCCAAAGCTTTCTTTTTGGGAAGGTAGGACTTCCTCTTCTCATCTAGGTTTCCATCCATGCAAATTTGGTGGTGGCCATAGAGGAGAGGTGGCATCGATCCCAATGCAACCGGCAAAGGGCAAAGCAACATAGAAGGCAAGCCCTCCTACTATGCTTCTCTCCTCTCCACTTCTCTCTTCCTCCTAGGATCACCGAAATCAAAATTGGCAGGAAAATTAATGATACCGCCAATTTCCAGCTGATTCAGATTAATTCCCTTCATACACCCGATTTCATGAGAAAAGATTGGATCAGTCAACATCAATTCTTGGTATATTCATGATTTCTACAGGAAACTATTTATTTTAGTAATCATTTCCAGAGTTAAATTTGCATCATCTAATTCAAATAACTATTTGCAATACTAATCAATAATTATGCAGCAACAAGTTGCTCCTCTTATTTCCAAACAACCACCCACATGCAGTAATCAGAGAGACAAACCACAGAAACTCATACAGGTCACACAAATTCCACCAAATAACTCAAAGCAAATACTTCATGTTGTGGGCCCTACCTATATATCCACATGTTCGTAGCAGCCAATCATTCCTTATTTTAGTAATGAAGAAAAGGGCAATTCATTTTATCTCACAAACTTCATCAATGCAACCTTTAACAATGGCAAAAACATGTAAAACATATATAATTGCAACCTTTAACAATGGCAAAAACATGTAAAACATATATAAATACAAGAAAATCTTCAGAGAAAGCATGTTATTTCTTCAAATCACTCCTCAAGCATCACAAATAAACAACCCAAACCACAACAAAAACAAAAACAGAACTCAAAAACTCCAAGTTATAGCAACCATAAACAGTGGCATCCTTCCCAATCTAAACCCTACAGAAAACCACAAAAGCCCTGGAAATATTGCTATATGCAAATAAGTTTTCAGACAAAGCATGTTATGACTTCAGATCACTCTGAACCTATCAAAGTTCAACAATCAAAACCACAAAACAATAAACCAGAATCTAAAGGGCCATGCCAAAGCCAACTTGAACGGCGACATCCTCCCGATCCAGACCCTACCAAAAGAAACCGAGAAACCCGAGAAACAAACCTAAATGCAAAAAGTTCTTATGGGAAGCATGTTGTGTATGACTATAATCATTCCTCGCCTTCCGCAAATCAACCACCAAAACCACAACGAATAACAAAATAATAATAATCCAGAAACCAAAAACTCTACGCCATAGCAACCTTGAACAGTGGTATCCTCCCAAGCTAGACACTATAAAGAAACCCGGAAAAAACTAGTGCAAGAAATTCTTCAAAAGGAGCACGTTATGACTTGGAATCACTCGTCTCGTACCACAGAAAAAAACCATGAAAACCACATTAAAAGGAGCAAAAGAAAATAATCCAGAGCTCAAGGCCCCATCAAGAAACCCAAGAAAGACAGAGACATACATAAACACAAGACTTTTTGAAAGAAAGTATGTTATTTCTTTAGATGACTCCTCAACTACCACAAATCAACAATCAAAGCCAATAAAACCACGACAAAGAAAATTTTTAATCCAGAACTCAATTAGCCAGACGAACAATAGCGTCCTCCCATTACAAACCCCTACCAAGAAACCCGGTAAAACCCAGAAACTTAACTAGATACGAGAATTAAATTAGGACGTCGAATCACCCCTCGCGTACCACGAACCAACCGACTGAAACGACAAAAAAGAAAAACAAAATAATCCATAGTTCAAGAAATCCAAAGCTACAATCTCAGGCCAAACGGCCCCGAGATCGCAAAATTAACGAAGAAACCACCACAGTCCACGCCGAACTCTAAAAGCCATAAAAGAAACCAAATGCGATAAATTCTTCATATTACCCATCGTCTACCACGAATCGGCATTCAGAACCCTTAAACCCATAAAAATAAGAAGAAAAAAGTAGAGAGATTCAAGAAGCGCCAACCACTTACGACGAGGAGATCGCAGCATTCACCACGAAGCCGGGGCGACAACCCGAGCGCCAAGAAAAAATGGGTGCCGTGGAGTGACGCGAGAGGCAGTAAAGAATGAGAGGAAGAGTGGGGGTTTGCGGGATTCGTCCTCTGACCGAGTCGAAGAGGAGGAGGAGGACCGAGGAAAAGGTCCGATGGTAACATCCTCCTGTCTACTTAACTCTTTCGCGATGCCTTTCGCTATCCTGCGATGGCGTGCTGTTGACTTCATTTCCGCAGGGCAGTGAGTCCAAAACCTAAAGGCAAAGAGGAATATAGTAAGGACGGCGATCGGAGACCGCAAAAGAGGGAGAGGGGAAACGAGCGCAACCGAAGATATCGACCAAAATTACGAGAAAAGGACAGCGTGATTCCCTGTGCAGGTGCTTCCACCCCCCCCCCCCCCCCCCCCCCCCCCCCCAATGGGGGACAGCGGAGCTTGTGCGTTGCAGGTGAGGGAAGCTGGGTTTAATCCTTCGGCTGACGTCACTATGACGCACGCTAATCGTAATGCTTGTCGGAGTGCGAAAGAGGACGCACCAAATGCTCATAAATTGGTCAGCTGGAAGTTGCACCTAACCACGTAAATAAATAAATAAATATATATATATATATATATATATATATATATATGCCTAATATTTTAGTAAAACAAAAGAACTCAATAATTGTTAGGTAAATTACACCACTTAAATTAAGGATAAATGTTAATTATTCTGATAAAAATAGTAGTGAGAATTTTGGATATTTTTCGCTTATTTTTGATAGATAAAAGAACGAAAAAGAGTTAGATGTTATCCGTTCATTAATTTTGGAGCCATGAGGACCTTAAATGGGTGAAAACTAAGTTTACTTGCCATGATATTGACATTAAGATTCAAATATAATGTTGTATGTAGTAGGTAAGTAATGGAACGATCAAGGACTCAGTCCTCCTATGACTTTTTCCAATAACTTGTGAGCACACCTCCTATTAATCTTCCTCCAGAAGCAAAGAGATGTTTGATCAAACCATCCACCTTTGGCCAATCGAGGATCATTTTGATGCATATCTTTACTAAATACTAAAATTTTATAACACATAAGTTAAATATATACATACATTTTTTTTTAATGCATACTCATAGGCTGCACAGTTTTAATATTATAAAAAAAAATCAACCATCTATCTATACTTTTATTAATATGCTTTTATTAATATTATAAATAAATATTTTTATTTATTTATCTTATACTTTTACTTTATTGTTCAAAAAAATACTGCGTAAAGAATACTATAATATTGGTGGATTAATTAATACTAAAAGGCTAAGCTTCCATGGACTTGTAGTTTTATGAGGCAGTAAGGCCAGTCCAAAGAAAGTATGATGCTTTGTGAATTGGTGATGAAAGTTGAAGTCTCACACTCGTCATTCCACCACAAAAGTCAATTTTTCCGGTGAGCTGATATCGATCGAAACGTTGTTTCTTCTTCTTTTGTCGAGACATTGTCACATGTTGGAAGATTTTTTATTGCAGCAGCAGCAGCATCATTCGTAATTGCAATAGCATTCAATATAATGAATGCAAACTCATCCGGATATGAATGCTTCTTCTTGTCAATGCCCATTTTTACTTCTTCAATTTTAACTCGTTATATTTTTTTAATAATATAATATCATATTTCATCTAATGACTTAAGTCAATATTTTTTTATAATATTATATATTTTGATATTGTATCTTTCTTCGACACTCTCCTGGATTCAATATTCCGGAACTACGATGGATATATTCTTATATAAGCTGTGAGAGATACAAGATATAGATCATTAAATCCACACGAAACGATTTGGCAAAACAGAAACACCTCTTCCATTCCAATATAAATATACATATATGCATATGTATATGTATATATATACATACATGTATATGTATATATATATATATATATATATATATATATATATATATATATATATATATATTGATCTAATTGCTGATGCGGTTTTTTGTCTAACGATGGAAATAAATTAAGAAATAAAGCATAATGACGATAAATTTGTCCCAGTTATCATCTTAGATGGCTCTGCCACAAACGTAACTTACTAATGGGCCGTGCAATTGAATGTTCCATCGAAGCCCAAATCCTTTTGCATGGGCTTCGCTGTTGCCACTACACATCTCACACCACTTAGTCCATGCCATCTTCTGCCAATGTACATCTATATTTCTTTCATCATTCCAGTAGGTTGACTTGTTTTACTCCTGAAGCCGTTGATCCATCCTGAGGTTCATATGGAGGTGGATGAGGCGACGCAAGCAGGCAGTCAGTGGACTATCGAGAAGTTGCTAGCTTATGCTGATTGACTCACAGTCGTCCCGAAATGTGGCTTATTTGTTTGGAGAAGTTTAAGATTGTCCGAAAGGATACCTTATTTATTGGGGGAAATTCAGGGGTTGTCAAAAAGACATATTGTCTTTTGAGAAAAGTTTAGGATAATCTTGAGGTATGACATATTTGCTGGGGGAAGTTCAAGATATAGCTTGTATATCGAGGAAAGTTCAGGATCGTTCCAATAGACGTCTTAGTTTTATCCGAAAGTGCTTAGATTGTTTCAAGGTATTCATTAGATACACTTGGACTTTGCACAAGTGATTGATTTCGACACTTAAGTTAGTAGAGTTAGTGATAGGGATATAATAACTATTTACTTCTTTCATAGTACTTTTTAACAAAATATCATTATATTTCATCAGCGTATATAATTAAACAAATAAGGAATTTGATAAGTAGATAACTCGAATGATCTATTGGCATCTTTTCATTTGACCCAAATAAACAAATAAGTGAAATTTTAATATCTATACGATCTAGATAACTTCGAATTTGGTTCAAGCCAATCCTCTCTCTCTCCATGCTAAATAGTGAATGTTGACTCGATCAATTTTGACATTACATGTATTTTTCTTTCATCTAAATCCAGTCTTATTTTTTATGTGATCGTAAAATCGAATCATTCATGCATCATAGTAAACTTGAATTTATTAAACGAAAATAAATAAGACAATCTAGAAGTATTTTCCTGAAAGCAGCGACAGAAGGGACCGAAATCCTGCGTGGGTTTGGTGTCCTTTAAATATAGTGCTGAATCGGTCAAGACGTGGACGGGTCGACGTGCGTATCACAACGTGACGCGGCAGACATGGTGACGTCAGTCGACGAGGCATCCCAGTGCGCGCTAGTGGCCGGCGCTCTCCTGACCCGACCCCACGTCGATACCCGGTGGGGCTCGGAGACGGGATCTCGACATTCTCGTCGTCCGCGTGGTCGTCGTTGGCGCGTGGATCGTTTCGTGTGGGCCCGTCTCCTTTCTCTTCGCTTTTCTCCGTCCCTTCTTCTGGAGGCCCATCCACGTTTGCGCGTACCGCATGAGGTGAGGCGGGCGGGGAGACGTGGTCTTCGTCGGCCGCATCTCCTCATTGACATATACACCCTCGTCCCTTAGCTTAATCACCACCAACCACTCTCCATCGTTTGACACAAGGGAAAGCCGAAGTCGGCCGTCATCTGTTTAGTGACATGTACGCCCTCGTTCTTTGTTCTATTTACTAACCAGTCCTCGAGATCCGAAGTGCGCGTCTTCTTCTTCTGATCATTGGCATGTACGCCCCCGTTCTTTGAACGAATTACTAATGGGTCCTCATATGCACGAGTCACGGAGGCTATCATCTGGTTATTAACAGATACATCCTCGTGCTTTGGACTAATTACCACTAACCATTACGAGGCGGCGGAAGCAGACCATCTCCGGTTATTAACGTATAAGCCCTCGTACTTTGTACTAATTACGAAGTAGGCCATCGTCTTCTCAATGACATATACGCCCTCGTGCTTCGGACTAATTACTAGCCAGTCTACGTCTCATCATATACTACGAGGAGGTCGAAGTAGGTCATCTGGTAAATAACACATACGACCTCGTGGTTCGGACTAATTATGAACCGGTCGTCATAAAGAGGTTGCATTTGCTTGGACTCCAAACCAAGTTTGAGGCTATTAGTCAAAATTTCTAGCTATTTTCCACACTAAAAATTATCTGATGCAATTGGATGGGTGATAATATGGAATTAATAATATATATAAGAAAAAGAATTGTGGGATTGACCAGCTGTGCAAACGCGGACTGCTGAAGACTTTCTTAGTCAAACTGACCACGTAATCGTGGAAAGGGTCAGCCCTCTCCTTATTCTTATTCTTCGTGTGTCCCTCTTCGGATTCTCAGACGCCTCCGCACACGCACGCACGGCTCGAGAACTCCGCACAAGCGGTAGAAAGGAAGGAAACAAGGAAAAAGGGTAGCAAGGAGTTTGCAGAGACAAAGGAGGAAGAAGAACAAGTTTGCAGAGAGCGTCTGATCTCCCAGGTACTTTCCTCTAAGCTACTCCTCTTGCTTAAATGTTGACACTTTCTCGGTATTAATTTGATTATTGTCTGTTTGGACGAGTGAATTGTTGGTTTGGTTTGCTCGGTCCTAATGAATTCTTTGGGTCTTTCTGGGATCCCATGTTCTTGATTGAGTGATTCATTGATTGGGCGACCAGAAATGGGAAAAAAAACTGATCGAAGATTCTTCTCTAAACAGATTCAAGAATCCTCGAGCTGGTTATTTAGCTGCTACTCTACACGATTTGGAAGGAAACAGAACAAGAAAAATCTTTCATTTTCCTTTGTCGTTCGATTCTTTTGTGGTTAATTTGAGCTTGGAGTTGTTTACTTGGACTTCTAGGGTTCCACTTTTCTTGCATATGGATAAACTGGGTATCTCGCATTTGACTTCGTCCAAATTATACTGTAGGGGCAACTAGTGGACTTCAAAGTTTGTCTCTTTAGTCCTCCTCGTATATCTGATTTTTTAGGGTTTGGTGATTTCTTGGTCCAGTGGATTAATCTTTGGGGGGTTTCTGTTAGTATTTTTGTCTCTACATGAATCTTTTTTCTTTTTGTGATGAATTACCGGTTCTGATAATCTTCTGCATAGTAGGATCCTAAATTTTGTTCTGGGAAGCATTGCTTTTGCTCTTGCACTGCTTCTTCCCTTTCTCTTGTTTTACATCATCACTTGCACTACTTTGTAACTTCACTTATTCATTTCTTATGATATTTACTGCTACTACATGCCATTTGTGGTTTAAGAGGCCCGTCCTATTAATCGTGATAAGCTCCAAATGCATTTGTTTGAGTTGATGTTTTCTTGTTACTTTAAAGTTAAGCACCTTGAGATAATTTTATGACCCCGAAGATGTACTGATTAATCTTGTACATTGATTCTATGAAATAGGTCAAGGATCTTTATCTAACAAATAAAAGCTACCCGTTCCATGATCTGAAAGAGTCTAGAGATTCTGGGGAAAATAAGAGGAAGAAGGCTGCTTACCGTAACTTCATCAGTCGAATTCTGTAGTTGTTTCATCATGTGAGGGTGGCACAACGCAGCAGATCCTGCACGCCTTACTGAAAATCTCTGACTGGTGTATACTGGCGGCCATGGCCAGCACCGTCCCATCATTCCGCATAGTAAGATGTCCAAGATGCAAGAAGCTTCTTACTGAATTTGCCAATGTTCCCGTGTACCAGTGTGGCGAATGTGGCACGACTCTGCGAGGTTAGATCTTACTACTAATTGGTCTCTTGTATTCCTAGAAAAAGAATTCTGAAAACATTTTATGCTATCTGCAGCAAAGCACTACAATGCTACCAGGAAAGATATCATCGTCCCACCGCCGGAGAACAAATCGGAGAACCAACCAGATCGTGGCTCCTTGGACAATGGATTGCAATCTAAGAATGAAATGGCTGTTTGTGCAACAAATGATCGAGTACAGAGTGCAGACTCTCCAAATCCACAATCATCTTCTGTGGATGCTCCAAACAATTGTTATAAGAAAGGAGATGAATTGGAGGATCAAGAAGAGAGAGGCTTGGACTCGGAATCTCTTAAGCTTACCAATGAGAGAATTTATCTTGATCACTCTCTGAATGAAGTGGATAAGTCTTCAGACGCTCGTCAACAAGGCCATGAAAACTTGAAGATGAGTGAGAGGACACAAGATTCTAACGAATCCTCTAGCTTTAGAGAAACTGCATCATCGGAGGACAATTGGAGTAACAGGAGTGATCATGACAGACAAGGCAATATCTTAAGATCAGCTACCAGAAATTCTAATTCAAATGATGACAGTGTATCTTCCGCCAAAGGTGTCTCCAAGACTGATGCTCCTCCTAAGCGTATACCAGTATCTAGAAGAACTTTCAGACAAAGGAAAGTTAAGGATTCGGAAGATACTACCAATGCGCATAAAGGAGAAGAGGTTAATAAGATGAGTGCAGGCACACAAGTTCAAGTTCAAGAAGTTTCACAAAAGCCATCGATCGAGAAGTCAGCTGATGCCGACAGGTTTGATTCAAACGCAAACAAGTTGTCTACAGAGAACAAAGGTTATGTAAGCAAAGATGCCTCTCTTAACTCAGAAGACTTCCATTCGGTCCAGAACTGGTTGGAGCCAGAAAATGATGGGCATTTGAGATCGCTTCGAACGGATGCAGAGTTGCTGAAGGATTCAGCCAAAGAAAATGATAGGCATTTGAGATCGCTCCCAACGGATGCAGAGTTGCTGAAGGGTTCAGCCAAAGAAAATGATGGGCATTTGAGATTGCTCCCAATGGATGCAGAGTTGCCGAAGGGTTCAGCCAACGATCGAAATGGCAGCCCACCGGCTGAGCTCAATTCACTTGAACACATTCAAATGGAGATACTGAAGAAGGTCGACGAATTGAGAGAGGAAATCAACGGAATATTCGATAAATCTGACGAAGGCAAGGGAAGATCTCACCAAGAAGAAATCCATGCAAAGCAGCTTGATTCAGCTTTAGTTCGGCTTCCTCCGAAACCACACTGCCATAAAAAGGATGTTCCTCGACCACACAGATTCAATGACGTCCCTTCAGTATTGCCTCATCTCAGTCCCTGCTTGCATTGCCAAACATCGATGTGCCGCCGCAACAGAGGTTACAAGTCTTGCCACCATAACACATCTAGCATACCCTGTAACACCTTGAGTCCGGGAGGGCATACACCATGTCATCACAAGCCTCAGATCAAGCATGAGCCAGAGAAGCCATCCAATGAGGTGAGAAGGCAGCCGCCCAAGCGACATTCTCGTCCCATCGTAGGTGGTGCGCCCTTCGTCATCTGCTACAATTGCTTTCAGCTACTTCAGCTTCCAATCGATTTTCTCGTAGCGAGGAAAGGATTGAACAAGCTGCAGTGCGGTGCTTGCTCCAAAGTTCTTGAGTTTTCTTTCAGAGCTCGAGATCATGGAATTCCTCGTACTGCCAACGAGGTCGACGATCTTACTAGTGAGGTGGATAGCAGTACGGATGCTACTGTCAGATACAAGGTATCTAATTCTCCCTCAGATGATAGATCTCAAGGGGAGCCAGTTTCCTACTCGGAAGACTATGGGCTCTCTCTTGGCATCAGCTATACTACTGATGCCGAACCACCAGTAAATATCCAGAGATATGGCGGGCATAGAACAGCTTCGCAGCTTCATCGGCTTATGGGTTATGGTTCTGCTAGTGAGCTGCTGTATCGACATAGCGATATCGACGAAGAATCTGAGTTCACAGAGCCAACTCCACCACATTGCAATACTCCTGACGAAACATACGTTGGAGATGGAATGAGTGGAAAAGCCATTTACATTTCTGATCCTTCTGCGAGTAGCCGTTTTTAGGCGTTTTGCGGAAGTTAAAGAGGTAGATGAGAACTGCTTCGTGTATTAGAGATCAAGATCACGAAGCTCGAAATCAATGAATGGAAGAGGTAGTGTGTCGTGTTTGTACCTGTGAGAAAAGATCATGGTTGGATGTTCTTCTGTATTTTGTACATGTACAGTGTATTATTCATTATAGTCCATGTGGCTATCGTAGTCAATTGTTTAAGGTGGGTTCTCAACCCTTCTTCTCATGTGTCGTCCTGTCCTGTAACGATAGAACGCACCTTCAGACTACTCCACAGCAAGATTCAATTGACAACTTCCGAAATTAATATTAAGTTGATTAAACCATCGAACAAGGAAATGCATGCATGATTTGAAATCAACTCGACTGATTTGGATCAAAATCGCAAGTTTCTCTTTGAACATGGCTTGATTTCAACACCACCACCCTTGCGACCTACTGTTACTACGTTTTAATTTAACAATATATTAAGCAAAAGGAGACATCAAAAACGAACAATTAGCCATGGCTGAAAGTATCAAAATTGGAGATCCGATAATTTTGGCTTAAATTTGGAAATAAATACAAAGCTTACAGAAAGAATGCCACTTCAGAAATCCTGGCCTAACCTTGAGAATCCTGATACGAGCCGGATTAGAGAAGTATTAAGCTTCCACAAACTACATAAAAGAATTTGAATTGGCATGCACTATGATATAGAGCTGGCTGATACACAAATAAAATAGTTTAGCATGATAATGGTATTTAAGTATAAATCCAACAAATTCTACTTAACCAGTTCTTGAAATCATATTATTCCACGTGGGTTACAAAGCAGAAAACCGAGAAGTTACATGGAAATATGAACATTGTGCAACATCATCAACTATCCCTCTTGATGGAGTTTATAGTGTGTAGGCTCCACAGTGAGTGCTCAGAGAGTACAGAACAGCATTTACCTGCCAAAATATAACCATACATCAGAGTAAAGACCATTTCATGTTACTGTTTTGAGTTTCCATCATGCAGTATATAACCATCTATATGAGAAGTTACACTTGGCCTCCAAGCAGAGAGGGAGCAAGCTAAAAGGTAGGCCACAACATAAGTATGATAACAGCCAAATATCCTGACGCGATTAGAAGAATGCTCCATGCAAGGGATTTTAAAGCGTAATGCAACGATCTGACGACCTGAAAACCCAGGTCACTGTCTTAGAAGTGATCAAACTGCTGTGTATATGACAGGTGAAGCTTGCACGCGTATTTGGAGTCCAACATGGACAACAATGGCATAAGAAAAGCACTCAGCTTTTTGAATGCAGCATAGGGAAGGAAATTTCTTTACCATTCTTTGTTAAAAATGCATATCCAGTGATAATGCAATGATCTAGGTATCTGCACACAGAAACTGTTATTGAGAATCACTGACATTACAGAAAACATATACAGCTTCGATGATCTAATTATTTTCTAGTGAAAACAACCTCCTTACTCAAGGAGAAGGTTGCGTATATTGTGCGCAGGAACATACTTTTTAATTCCTTAGCGCTTGTAGAATATGGATTTTTCACATTTATAATAAAAAACCATAATTTCAGGAATGTGAGCGACCACATGGAAAGAACCAGTCTTTTCTTTAAAAAAAGAAAAAGTTGAATTATATGATCCCTTACCTGATATTAGTTTTCAAAACCTTGAGCAAAACAAATAAGACCTTGTAAGCAGGGAACCAAAAGGTCAAATTCTCTATCAAGCAAAATTGTATAACTACCAGATAAGCTGACAGGTAATAAGATTTATTAAATTTCATCAAATTGCTTTGATAAAGCACCCTCAAATATTAGTCAGGTTACATTGATTCCATTCCTAAAATTTATGTGGACTACATAGGCAAAAAATCATGATAACATTAATCGTTTGCCAACCAACCAGCAACACATGATTCTGAACGATAGCCATAACATGCTTGTGAGTAAACATAACATTTTTTATAAAACGTGAAAATTGAAAAGTGAATATATGACATACCAGGACAGAGAAATAAAGATCAAAACCCCATGCAGGGAAAGGCATCTACTACTCTCGTTTATCCTCCTCAAGGTCATCTCCCATCCCAAATACATGATCCATGTTCTTCCTTTCCTTTCTATCTAGTTTGCTCAAATTGTCACCAATTCCTCTGACACCACTTCCGGTAAGGGGAATTCCCTCATCATCAAAGTCATCATTTGTGTCCTCTGAGTATGCATATCTGAAAGCAATCCAACAGTATAATCATGTAGGACAAACAAATTATCTGTTCATTTTATATCACAATGAATTGAACAGACAAAAACAGCTTTGATTTAGAACAGAAAAAATTTCATTCAACCATGATAATTAAGTCCATGTGAAAGTTGTGGCATACATGCAAAAGCCAATGACCATATTAAGGCTAGCAGATAAGAACAAAGAATTTTGACTGAATGTTGATTACAGATAGGTCACTTATTTTAAATCCACTAGCACAAATTTCTATCTATATACATGTTACAAGGAGGCTTGGATAAGTAATAACCCACACCTTGTTAAATATTTGACGGCAGTAATGGAACCAATATCAAATTTAGTCTATCATAGTAGATCACTTTATAAAAAGACACTCAAGAAACAACTTCTTTACCAGTTATCAGAAGCTGGCACCAAAACAAGTCATACTCCGAATTGTTTCATATAGACTTAAGCTTAATAACACATGACCTTTATGCAACACAAAGAAAGAAAAATACAAATTAAAATAAATAATGGATTTGACTCATTGATAAGTACAAGTACACTTGTGATATACTAATCTGATATAGAGCTACTAATCAAAAACTTGAAAGCTACAAAAATAAGCAACAGAATGCTAAAAGATTTCAGAATGAAGTCATGAACAACCATCCATACAGCAAAACATCTTCTGATTGTAAATTAATAACAGAAGTTTCATATTTCTACCAGTATGGAAATGGAATTCAAAAGGATAAAAAAATGCTACCATCTTTTACGAACATCAACCTATTCGATATATTTACAATCCATGCCAGACAATCATAAGAATTTCAACCATGAATACAATCTATTAAAGAACCTGATGCAACAAAGAAACACACAGAATGATCAAGATATTACCTAGTTGGGTTATGAGATGGAGCCCACAAGATGCAAATAATACCGAGGAGTACATAAGAGAGGACATTCCAGAATGCGGAGACAATCCAAGACCTTTGCCAAAGTTCACTTAATGGATCAGTTGCATTGAAGTACAACTGCAGTCACACATAATCACATATCAAGGTCATTAGAAAAATTTAAATTGGATGAGTTGCTTTTGTTAAGTGAGAGGTAGTGAACAATGCATCATCACCACCTACAAAAAACACATGCAACAACTTGCAGAAGCAATTCGCCAATTTTGCTTGCAAAATGCAAAACTACTTTCCATATTAAGAACTTTAAATATAAAAATTAAACAAGTTATACTTCAAACACTTGGTTCTTTCGTTCAGTGTATAGGATTTATCTGAATTCAGAGGCTTGACTTTGTTTCACAGTGGATTACTTCCTCTATTTGTTTATTCCTGAGTTGATCAGACTCACACTCAAGTACAAATATGTGAAAATATCTCCAATTTCAAGAAGCAATTTGCGTAGATGTGCCAAAGTCAACTAGTGGGAACAAAAGCAATGGAATAGTGGTTATTTTAGTGCGTTCATCTGATTTTGTTAAATTGACCCAGAATAATTCTTTACTAAATTAAGTCATCTCACATTAGCATTTCTAGTTTTGTGACAACCATCATTCCCAAGTGATTAGGTCAGTCTTAGGGATCTTTGCCACCATATATCTCTGTTACAAGCAAATCCCCATACAAGATGATCACCTTAGATGGAATAGGAAAGGAAATTCAAGATTAGCTCATCTTAGAAACAGGCTATCACCTAACACTGCTCCCTTCAATAATTTGATTGTGTATCAGAAAACTTTTGTTTAGAATTAGGTACTGTTGATTTGTCATGTACTAGCAGAACCATACCTCATAGCCAATCCAGGCAACTGAGAGAAGCACAGAAACAGCAAGAGAATTGGTAAACTTGCGATACAGCTCCAGTTTTGCTGTGCTTTTCCTTATCTGAAGCAAAAAATGAACATAGAAAGTAAACTCATTTGTGGGGGATAAACATGGGCTAGAATCGTAAAAGAATCAAGAAGTAAAATTAGCAGCTTTCTCAATTGTGATTATCTGAGAAGCCAATTGGTAGGTTATATAACTTGATGAAAGTGCATTTTGTAAATGCATGCATATAATGTGTGCTTCAGAGAATGCAGGATGACTTGATCTCTCTGTTCTTTTGGTGTTCAGTAGCAACCATTGGGATTTACACTGAAAATGTATGCAAAAATATAAGCATTTGGTAGAATGTGTTGAGTTGTGGTCGACCTCTATTTGATATGGTATGGTTGACCTTGCCATTTCACATTTTGCCTACTGGTTTAACATAAAGAATAAAAGAATGACCATAATAAAGAATAATAATAAATAACTATAAACATAAACAATATTTGTTGACATTAATCCACCAATAACAATATAAAATAATAATATTTATGTAGAAAACATGTTATTCTGCAATATCAGACTACCCCATCTAAATCTGCAATATTAGGATACAAGCATTATTATGCCACAAATATAACAAAGGCTCATAGTGAAGAAGTAAAGTCGAGGTTCTCAAGTAAACAGACCAAGGAAGAGAAGCCCAGGGACAGCAACCAATGAAGCAAGCCAACCACAGAAAGGATGAGAAACAAGCCCACAGAAGATAATAAATCTATTAAGGTAGAGGCTGCTGGAGGCAAAGAAGATGAAGAGTGGAAGGAAGAGAAGGCTAGGCATAGCCAAGGGGTTTTGAAGGAAAGAAGAGGTTGACATAATAGAGAGAGGCCAGAGAGGCACAGGTTTCAGGGTGTGCCATTTGAAGCAACATAGGCTTGACGTTTTGTCATGCAGAGTCAGTGACCACATGACTTTTTGCAGGCTTTTGGTCCAGGCTGCATCATATAATGCATGAATTTGTACCCCCGGTCTGCTGTCAAATAAGTTGTGCAGTACCAAAGACAATGCAATCCATTCCTGGTGCAAGCTACCAAACAAGTTTTAACTACATAGATGAATGCTGAGGGTATTCAACATAAAATACCAAAGGAACTAATTTCTCAATATTATGTGAACATGATTTCTCTAAAATTCTTATATCTTTAGCTTAATATAATAGCTACTAGCTAGATATCCAGAATGAACAAGCAACACGTGTTCCAAATGCCGACAGATAATTAATTAATAATTAGATAGAAGACCAGCATAATAGTCAGACAGATGTCAACAGAGATTCAACTATAAAGAGGTGAAAAGTATCGACCAGCTTAGGGTCATTATGCATGGTGCCAAAAGATTACAGACATGCCATACTGACGCAAGTCAGAGGTACCAAGACAACCAGCAATAGGGGCATGTTGACCAACAAATACTGAATCATCTCATGCCTAAGAGATATCAGCACATACCCACATGCCACAAAATGATGATACTTTATGGTCATTGCATCAGCTCTTGCATATATAGCATATGTTTGATGCCAAATTTCTGAAGTGATGAATACTATTAGATCTATAAGAAGTTGGCAATATTTCTTATAATGGTTCGTCTTACTGGTCTATATCGGTGTACCAACCAACTATCGATACGGTACGTATCGAGTCATACCGAGTGTACCGACACATGATATGATGGGACGTACTGATGTACCACCCATACCGATCCCCTGTTAGACCGGTATGTACTGCCCATGCCAAGCGGCATATCTTGGTATGACGAACCTTGTCTCAACCATTACATCACTCTTGCATATGTTGTATGGTAACTGATTTATTACCATGATAAAATCATTAGATCTAGAGGTTAACATTACTACGTCACCCAAAAAAAAAAAGCAACATATGCCAAGGATCACAGTAATTTGACTAAATTTTTTAGTACGATGCAATAATTGTGCATAACTTTACCTGAAGCTTTTCTAGAGTTTTTGACAATGATGAAAATATCCAGACGATGAAGGTTGCATCCAAAAGAGCAACAGGCAGCACCAGGAACAGCCTTGCTTTTCCAGAAAAGTCGTTGATGTTTCCCAAATGCTCAACAAGCTCAAGAGCTTCTGAGGCAATGAAATATACCAACCCAAGAAAAGCAACTCTTGAAGTTATCCCACCCAATGTTGGACGGACAACACCATATCCCATTGAAACTACCAAAAGCAGAAGGCGAGAAACAGTCTTTTTAACAGCAGTGAAAGTGACTGCCCAAATGGTTATGCCCATAGGTCTAGATCCAGTAGAATTAAAATTTCCATACTCAAAATACCAAAAAGCCATTTCACACATGCCTAGGGCAATTACAGCTGTGATGTGATAGTGAAGCTGCAAAGTATGCTTCCAGTATCGCACAAATTGTAGAAACCAGCAGAGACCAAGTAAAAGATATGCCAATGACATGAATCCATAGAATGTCATTAAGGGTGCCATTTTGCCAGGAAGATAGCCATGTGGATTTCTCCAAACTGTTCTACCCTTTATGATAGTGCCCTTTAGTTGCGGGTCACAAAACATAAAATAAAGGTAGTACATGCCAGTTTTTCTGATAGGAATAGCTTGAGTTACCATAGTAGTCTCTTCACTGCTACCATCAAAAAATGTCTGAATGCGTTTTGGCCAATCTGAGTTGTCCTGACTTGGACGAATTATTACTTCCCCTACCTTACAGAGATTCCGATCGTGAAGCTCACGTGTGCAGCATATAGCATCAGTGTTTAAGTATCTACCACCGATCTTGTCCCTGTCTTGGATTTCAACTACTATAGCTTCTACCAATCCAGTCTTTTGTTGCATATCACTATGCATGGATGTTGACTCTTTTGTCCGTCTGAATGTGACAGATTCAAACCTGCGGACAAATTTATACCAACTATTATAATGGGCTGCATTTTGGGAAAACACTCATATAAATTAGAACTACATCTCATGTATATCTAATGCCCAGACCTGATGAACCTACTTACAATCAAGTTCTTTTAACTGATGACAGTTCTACTTTCTGGCATGTACAAACTACTTTTGTAATGTATCGATCACAGTTAGAATACTATAGGTTATTTAAATATTAGAAAAATTGAAACCATACACACCAAAATGCTGATACAGGATTGAAGAGCAAAATATTGTATTAACAAGCCTGAAGAAGCAAGTAATAGAATCATCATATAAACTTTTATTATAACCCAGTGACTATGCGACTGTTTTAGTGCATCCATTGCGTGCTTCAAGAACATTTGAGTACATGGAGAAACAACAAGATGCAGACAAGGTTTCCAACTTTTCAGACACAATGAAGAAAGAAGTTGATAATAGCAGCTTGTCGAACAATGTAAGTTTCTTCAAAAGTTAACAAAAATTGGAAAGAAAAACAACTATTCTGTGAACTTCGTTTTTTCTTTTGTTTGGTGTAGCTATTTAAGCAAATATGAGAAAACAAATAAAAATAAACACAAGATAGTAGAAATACTATAGATCTAGACTACATTTCTGAATGACATGTATACTCCAAATTAGAAAGCTTGATTGCCACATAATAAAAAGAGTGCATAAGTCTTCCACCAATATAAATCTCCAGAGGGTCCATGCAGGTAGCTATACACGTGCAAGCAGAAAGACCTGCCTTATGACTCAAACCTTGGTCACCCAAGTTACACAAAGGCAAACTTACAATCATACCAAAGCTAGCCCTCTAATTGACCCAAACCATAATGTGTCCTGATTTCAAAAGAAATGCAGCTAAACTGACAGAAAACCAGTCTGCTGTAGAGAATTAGAGTCAGAAGGTATCATATATACATTTTTGTAAGAGTCCCAATAGTACTTTATAGTGACGATGGTTGTATCGGTTTGGCACTCTGGCTTTGTACCTGAGCGACACAGAATGATAAATCGGCTACCAAATGCATTTATCCTAGTCAGTCAGCAACAATCGGTGTCATGAGGATGATCGATCAACTAAAACCCTATATGCATGTATGATACTAAAATCTTATAGTTGAATCACACCAATAACCGCATTGCGCATCCTCCCCTCAACCCTCCAAAACATCAAAATGCTATTCTTTAAGCACCCATCAATGCCCTGTATTTGAATAATTAATTCAACCAAAAGAACGGAATTCTTGAATACAAATTAACCAAATCAAGCAAGATAAAAGCAAAATTAAGGCGAGAATAGGGCAAACCGCATCGTAGAACGCTCAGATCAGGTCAAACATATGTGGTGAGAGATCGGAGGAGAGGAAGAGAGAGGGGGGCTCACTGGATGAAGGAATTGCCATCGGAGGCTGGGGCGGTGATGTTGACCTCGGCGGAGGCGTAGAGGCCCTCACTGCCGCCGTGGAAGAAGAAGGAGTTGGAGCGCGGGATGAAGGCGCCATTGTAGTATTCGTGGATCGAAGCCCCGACGCGGTGGCAGAGAAGCAGCCCTAGCAAAAGCCCTAAGTAGAACGGATCAGGACGAAGACGAGGACGCATCTCCTGCCAACAATTTCCCCCTTTGGTTCCCGTAGGTTTATACCACTACAAATCTTTCAGTCGATGGATCGAACGAAGTTTTCTTAATCAACACTGCAAACAAGTTGAATGAATAGCTCGCAAATTGAGGATCGTGGGAAACGCGCTGAGGTCTCAGGGAAACGTCGTCTGGGGGAGGGGGTGGGGTGGAGGGCGGGGTTGTGTGTTTGAGTTCAACAACGCAGTCTCTTAATGGGCTGCAGTCCAACAGCATCGGCCCACTACTACAGCGTCTGTTTTGCCGACACGTACCGACCTTGCGGTCGAGACACGATATATATATCTATCGTGATTTATTAAAATTCCTATTTTACCCTTCTTCCCTTCTCATCTTCTCGTCTTTTCCCACTCCGAGAGCAATTGCAATCAGTACACACCCTGGGCTTGCACACCACGGTGGAGTGCATCATGATATGGATGCTGAACTGGCCGGCCTTCTCGGCGGTGTCGATCTTGTCCCGCCCCCGCGGCCGCAGCAGCTCGAAGTTCTGCACCAGGCGGCCGAGGACGATACCGATGATGGGTAACGCGAGGACGACCCCAGGGCAGCTCCAGCGGCCGGCGTGCCCAAGGGCAGGTACCGGAAATCGTTTCCGCTGGGCTCCACCTCGGCCTCCTCCTCCAGGAAGCGCTGCGCCCGGGCGGGACCTCTCGGGCTTCCTCCACAGGGCGGGGTTATTGGCGAGCCACCTGGCGTTGACCACGATCTTGCTCTCGGCGGGGACATCGTAGCCGGCGAGCTTGGCATCGTGACGACGGCCTGCTGCAGCGGAGGGCCTCCTTGACGACAGCCTAGAGGTAGGGAAGCCTTCGGAGGTCGGGCTCCGTGTCTTGGTGCCTCCAAGGACGGCGTCGAGTTCCAGGTGATGCTCGCGCTGTCCCCGAAGGCTTCTTGCGCACGTAGATCTGTACGAAGTTGGGCTGATGACCTATGACATGTTTGGCTAATGCAAATCAAACTTCAATTCGACCCATTAAAGTTTCATATTAGATTCAGTCAGACATAATCTGAACTACAATTCTCCATGAATTAAAATGCAAGTGAAAAGGACATGGATGGATGTTTGAGATGCGACTATGGAGACAGGCGAAATTAGAGGAAAATCCTCCAATTTACACCAGGTGAGTTTGGCTGCATAATTGCGTAGAAATTTCCCGCAATTGTCGGAACATCTGTTCCTAGCGGTTTCCCTCGCAGTAGACGCCTGCGTAGGTCTTCAGCCTCATCTTCCAGCGTTCTTCCCTCGTCAGTCGGTCAAAATATCGCCGGAGAGTTCCTTTGTCCTTGGAACTGTGCGTTAGACTTCTGTATCAATAGACCAAACGCCCTTTCTGGAGATCGAATTAAATCTTGGACGTAATCTGTGTTGATATTGATGTTCTATTAGCTTGGGTATGTGATGATCGTGCATGCGGAAGACCGACTCTCGGAATACTCCGCGCAGTCAGCCGCAAACATGAGTTCAAGCACGCTTGTGGACGAAGAAGGTCATCACAAAGACCCAAGAACGTGCCCCACGACTACGACCAAGTCTTCTCTTCCCTTCCCAGCCCATTCAATACACTTTCCCTGCTCCTTAGCGTCTAGAATATGAGTCACTCGATCTTTTTAATGCCCTCTTTCTATCTATATTTCCATGCAAATGAGTTCTACAGCTTCCCCATCTTCCCCTTCTTACGCTTCATCTGTGTTATGCCTCACTGACTCGGACCCAAAGCCATGGACGACATCCTGTCTCAAGTCTTTGACGCATGCAGGCTCGCCAGAGAACTGGAGACCAGCCTCCGCCTGTCCAACGTCCCGACCGATCCCCACTACCTCTTGGGCTCCTGCGAGGAGATCGTCGGCGCCTTCAACGATGCCATCCGCCGGTTGCGCACCGGAAATCTGTCTTCCTACCCCTCCCAAATGCTCTTAGGGGAGGCCCCGGGTTCCCGGCTGGACCCCGGCGCCGGAGAAGGAAGCTCGCGCGGCACGGGTTGCATGCAGGTGGCCAAAGGTCTGAGAACACCGGTGGTGGGGGCGTGGGGGCTGGAAATCAACTCGGCCGCTCCCATGGGGCCCTCGAGCTATCCGGGCACACCGAATACGGGCGTGGAGTCATTCTTCGGCGGCGGCGGTGAGCCTCGATTGGGTGCAGAGAGACCGTCGTCCGGGCGGAGAGCCGACGGGTCTTTGCCGCACAGATATTCGAGGACGAGGTGGAATTCAAACCTTGAAAATTAGATTCGTTCCCATTATTGCTAATTCAATCTTGGAAAGGTCATAGGAGTCGATTTCCTCGCACTTGAGTTCATGCATGTTTACCAACCTCAACGATGTTCTCACGCAAGGTTGACCAAGACGTGAAACATGCGAACCTCTGCAGACAAATCAACAGTAATCGAGGTCAGCTGTTGTAGAACTAATCGTTACCACTCGAATTGCCAGGAACGACGACGGCACGGTGACGAGGAGGGTGCCGGCGCTTCGGACGGGGAACATGGAGATGCCTCCTGACGACGGGTACACCTGGAGGAAGTACGGACAAAAAGACATACTCAATTCCAGTTTTCCCAGGTAAGCTTTCGCTTTCGATCCCCTTGCAGCTTATCTGCAATCTACAGTATGGCGATTAGCTTCATCTCCTTGCATTCATGGCAGGAGTTACTACCGTTGCACTCACAGGAGTTACTACGGCTGCGAGGCAAAGAAGAAAGTGCAGAGGCTCGACGACGATCCAAACACGTTCGAGGTCATCTACTGTGGCACTCACACATGCCAGACCTCTCCGACTCCCATCCTGATCCCCACCCTCGTACCCAGCGCCATCGGCAACAACATGAACGACAACGACAACGACGACGGCGGCCGCGGGGGCCACCTGCAGGGAGCGTCACCGCAGTCTGCTTCGATTCAGCTGCGCAACTGGCTCGAGGGCAATCCGAGGAACACAGGAACCCTCCTCGTTCCAGAGAGTGGAGCTGGTGGCAGCACCAGCAGACAAGTAGGACAGCAGCAGGGTGGTAGAGACACAGACGGTTCCGTGGCAGAACTCGCGGACGCCATGTTCAATTCTGCGAGCAGCGGCAGTAGCATGGATGCCATCTTCTCGCCGAGGCAAGGAAGCTTATAAGCGTGATCCATCATGAAAGCTATAGGATTTAGATAGCAGACGCATTCTTTTTGGCCAAGCTGTGCTTTTTCACTAGACAAATCTATGCTAGATTTGTTTTGCTGTCTCGACATAAATCCACACCAGAAGTTCTTCATTTTTAAAGCATTGTTTTCTTTGTCTTTTCATTGAATGCATAATTCGAAACATAGTTACTGATTCTTCTTCCCAAATAGAAACTGTGGTTGAAGCTTTCAACGAACATGACATGCAAGAACTGGTCTTTTCGTTCTGCTAACCAAGCTCTTCCAAAGAAGATTCTCACGGTTTGACGCCTGTCGTAATCTTCAAAGTCCACGGGCTTAGTTTATTGTTCCCCAAGAAGCTTCACCTCCCTTCCTCTGTTTCTTGGTTGCCCATCATGCACTTCATGTTGCCTAATTACAAGACAGAATTGTATTCTACAGTACTAGTGATATTGTTCGAGACTTTTCATGTTCTACCGATTTGACCAACGACCAGATGAATCATAACTTAGACTAAACCGATGACCAATTCGGTGATGATTTGAGGCGCAGAAGACGTAAGAGTGGCGGAATAGAATTAACTTCCAATTTCTCTTTACTTTGGAAAAGGTCGAAACCACTTCTCTGGTCAGCCTCGGCGGCTTTGCGAGGTGATGTGATCATCAAGCACAGCATGCGTTCGTCGAAATGCCGGGCTATGCTTATGTAACAATGAGAGCTGTCGTCATGCCGACGCGCAAAAGACGTAACTTCTACGCGGGCGACAGGCAGAATGAGGCCACCCACCATTTAATACCATTTGAAGCGTCTCAGCCAGTGGCTCGCCATCGGCGCTCATCAGCGAACACACGGGAATAAAGGCAACAAAGCCACCTCTTAAAAGTTCTGCCTCTGTAGATGAAGAAAGGCTGAGCTGAAACCTTGGGAGGAGAATCGAGATTTCGATTCGGTTTATACGGATTAGGTAAATCGATATATCCAATGAAACCCGACCAATCGTTGTCCCTTCCACATGAGACATCAACCCTCTGAACCCGGTTCACGTGGATCAGTTAAATCGAGATATCCAATAAAAGCCGACCGTTAACTCACTGAACCCGGTTTTGTTAATGCAATTTTGGTTATGCTTAGATACAACCCAATAAGAGATACCGCCTTTTTCAAAGAAGCGGTCGGACTGGGTGCGGGCCGTTGTCTCCCTCGACGACGATCGCCGAGCTCCGCCCGCTTCCGATCTGTTTGCGATTGCTCCGCTTGAGGAAGAATAGCGATTCTCTGACGAACCCGAAGCTCGATCCGTTCTTGATCATCCGATCGTTCTTGGTGGTATGTCAAGAAACGATCGTTGGTTGTTATTCATCTTCTTAGCACGGTCCGCGTGTTTTCGAACTTTCGGGGTTTTCTGATCCTTTGGAGGTCGAGATGGGCATTGGGTTTTCCTTCCATCTTTCTTGATGGTACATCAAGAAACGGTCATGAATGAAACGTGGGACGGGGGGTTGTTCGGTTGGATTTCTTGGGTTCTCTCGTCGTTTCTTTAACTTCCTTGTGACTGATGAGTAATTAGGGTTTTCAAGGTAGGATATGTACGTTAGGGTTTCTGTCGGTCATCAGTACCTTTGAATTGGTCAATTGGAGATAAGAATTTCAATATCTCGCGGGTTAGAAATTAGGGTTGTAAGAAGATTTAAATTGTTTTGCATTCACGATCCATGAGCTTCGGAGCAATCATTTCTAGTAGCATAGCTATTTTCTGTTAGGTTTCTTGCGGTTCGTTTCATTTCTTGATTCCTGTAGGAAAATTGGTGACAGGTAGTAACGGTAATTCCTATTATTAGGCCCTTCCTTTTCCTCCTCTGCTCTCCCCCTCCACCTCCCCCTATTTTCTTGATTGTGATGGCAGCTAACGCTTTCGGTGGTAGGACCCAAGAAATCGGCAGTCTCAGGACTAGCCAATTTGAAAGTCAAAATTGGCTGGATCAGATGTTGATTGGCTGATCTGTTTAACATCATCAATTATGGTTCGTTTTATCTGGATTTCATGTTATTTATTCTTGAAGTTTGGTGTGTTAGTGGAACAACGCCAACTGTAAACTGATTATAGGCAAAATTATTTGAACTTCTCCCTTCCCAGACCTGCATCAGTTTCAGAAGTATCCTATTTTCGTGCAAGGTTAAAGCACAGTTCATAGTTGGATCTGTGACTGTAGTGAACAGAAGCATGCACATCAAATTTTCCATGTTATGTCATGGAAATATTAATTTAATTACACTCCCAGTGATATTTTAATATTTCTCGGATTGTTTTACAATTGCATGATAACACTATATACTAAATAATCATTTGATACTACCAATATATTCTATATTGTTTTTTAAATTTTACTTATTTATGTGCAATCAAATGACTTTTAAGTAACTTGAATGATTGTACCTTTCTCCTTTATGGCATATTTCTCTTAAATTTTACTTAAAATTCAGATACTTGTTATAAAAATCACTTAATTATGTTAGGAAGGAGTTAGTCTCTCATTTTATTCTTTTTAGGGCAAATTGCATCAACAAAATGTTACAGTGGATGGGAGGCTCACGGAGGAAGGTGAATACTGTAAGTAGATCATCACAGCACTTTGACCAACTATCATTTTTTATGATGTGTTAAGTGTAGGTTCAGCTATGGTTTATCAATAGCTAGTTTAACATTCTACATTAAATTCTCTGAAAATGTAAAAAATGGAGAAGTTCATCTATTTTTATTAATGCCTACTGTCTGCACTTTCACACTTTGGTCATCTAAGGCTGCTTCCATACTTGATAGCTTTTTAACTTGTAAAAATATTCTACATTCTCATGTTAATTCTGTGCTTTATGTCACATCGCCTTTCTTATTTTTTTTGCATTTTCATATTTATTTTTGTCCTAAAGTGGGTCAAGACTTTTCACGTGGTTTAGTAGGTCAAATCAGAAATAGTTTAATATTGATTACTGAGTTAAATTTTAGAATAATTTCATCTCTGAGCATCTGTGTTTTGTTCTAATCTTTTGCTTATTTGGTTCTTGCTGTGGTAATACGATGGTCGGATGGTGAAATCATCAGTCCAGGAAGTCAATGCATAATAAGTAAGTCACAAACCTGTATCATTTTCTTTAACTGCACTTGGTCTGATTCATATGTTCTTGATAATTATGCTCCTTGCTCCTAATTGCAAGAGAGTTTTAATCATATTTGAACTTGTGTAATCTTTTACTGAAGGCAAAAACATTACTTTGAAGAAAGGAAACGTCAACAGCAGACAGCTGGACTGGATAATCATATTCATGACAGTAGTAAGCGAGCACACTATCCTGAGGAACCTCGATCACTTGATATACTAAGCTTTCTAAACTTGGCAACAGTTGCTCAACAAGGTTACTCAAGTCAAAATTCTTGTAAGTTTAACATCTTTTATGATTGCAGAAACCTTTTTTTTTTCTGAACCTTCAATTTAGCATTCTAAATTATAAAAAATTAACATGTATATATTTGAAACTTTTGACTAACTTTTTGTAAACCTTATAAAAGTCGGTGTCTGGTGGACTGGAAAATGCAGCTGGTCTCAAATTAGCTTTATATTGCATGATCAAAAGCCTAATCACTTATAGAATATTCCCAGTAATTGTGTCTTCATGCAAAACTTACATTTCCATTTGTCCTTGCTAACAACAACTTTGTTGATCCATATGCTTGTTGGTGACAATCTGAAACCAATCTTAGGTATACTCCTACTGTGTATGAATTTTTTATTCCTCTTATCACACTATTCATTGCATCTTTGTTGGATGTACCTATAAACATGGATTAAAGAATCATGGTCTATCAATTGTATTGTACTGATCCAACCATATTTGTATGAAATACTGTACCATTCTATTATATTGGTACTTACCACCAAAGGATGAATCTAGTGTCTGAGGCTACTGTCAATGCAAGATCTGGGGAGAGCCAATATTTCAGTGATTTGAATCCCCTACAACCTTTTCCTCTATATATTGTATACATATACATATATGTATGTACTTATGTATTACAGGATGCATTAGGGGAGGTATGTGCACTATTGACATTGAACCGTTAACCTAGAAACAAACCCTCACGGGTACCAAGCATCCAGTTTCTTGGATGCATATATTTTTGTATTTTTCAACAATGTCCGTATGCATACCTACATGCTGTAGTGGTTTGACAGGAACTTGTATAGGGGTAGTATCTGAGATTTAATTCCTTGCTCTGTATACTAATTTGATCTTTTATTACTAGCTCTTCCCTGGATGACACTATGACAACTTCTTTATTGTTGTACAACTGATACATATAAATATATAATTTAGTATCAAAGAATATCCCTTCAACAAGTAGAATACTCATTATCATCTGTATATCTTGTCAGACAATTTTAATTGCTTTGAACAACACTCTATACTATTGCTCTTAGTATGCTGATTTTTCTTTTCCTCCATTGATTTGTTCTTTTAGTTATAACCATGTAAAGGAAAAATGATAAGTTAAACATCCATATTGAAAATTAGTTTGGCCGTTTATAGTTATGAATAATCGTTAACTTACTTCTTTTAGTCTCCATGTATGAACATCCATATTTTCTACTATTGACATATAAGATTGCCTTTTTTAATACCATCTAACTTGGAGGTACCTTATTTGTAGGTAATCTAACTAGTCTTGGTGGTAAGAAAAAGATCTAATTTTACATTAGATAACATGTTGGCTCATCATATAAACACATGGATGTTAAGTGTTCTTGACTTCTATAATTTGCCTTGATTGAGGATGAATTGAACATGTTCATATGCACTTCCTTTGGAACTCTAGATGGAAGTGTGCTATTTAGTGGTTTGCATGTTTGAAATTTTAAGGTTTCCTTTGATGCCAATTGCAATTGGTATTAATGATGACTTGGAGAGGGAAGGGTCTGAATATAAATCTTTTCCTCAACATGCAAGAGTTGTATATATGATTCTTAAAATGGAATAGAAATATACTTGACACTGCCGGTACATAGACATATGAACCTGACAATTTCTATCTTGATCATGTAAGTCCTGGTTCTTTCTAGGTCGGACGTACTTGGAACTTACTGACATGTTAGTTGAATTATTTTGAAGGCATATCAGCTCTGTTCTGCTAGAGTTGGTTGTGTCTTGGTGCATTACTGGGTTATTGTTTGGCTCAGTGAGAAGGTAACTGTTGGTTTCTCATTTGATTGCCTCAACAAATTCTTTGCAAAGAATATTGACTCAGGAAGTGGCTTGGGGCATATTGCATTACCCCTAACCTTCCTTAACAAATGAACACGATTGTCAGTAACCTTAACTCCTGAGGTTGTATCCATGTGTAGGTTTCAGTTTTCATGTTTTCTCATGAACTTCAGTTTCTACTCATCAGAAAATTGGTCATTTAGAAGTGAATGTCAGTTCAACAAAGCTTCCCCAGAGCTTATCTGAAGAAAATAGCTTGTCATTATTCTACAGATTGGAAGAAGGTCATTAGGTTTCAGCTTTGTCATATATCTATATTTACCTTGCATCAGTTTTTCTGTAAACATAAGTCAAGATTAATCTGGATTGTATATTACTTAGTGATTTGATGGTTTTCTTCCAGGTTTTCAACAAGAGATTTTGTTACCAGATAAGTAAGTAGAAAAGTCTTTGGTTTTTCTTTGCCACGTTCTTATAATGTCTTGTCTTGCTTTGAAAGACCAATAAAATTTTGTAACAGGTGTTCTGCAGCCATCACTGAAAATGCTTCAGCAACTCAAAGCCTTAGCAACAAAGTGGAAGGCTATAAGACATCGGCATCTTCCTGTAAATTTAGTCCCATTTCTACTCATTTGAAATCAGAGGAAAAACAAGAGGATATCCAGGATGGTAAGCAAACTTGAGGATGATCTTGTCAATAGGAACACACCTGGGAACTCGGTGGCTCAAATAATAGTTTCAGTCGTCTCCAGGGTTTATATATTTTAAACAGCCTGAGTAATTCTTGTATTTTATAGGGGATAATATGTGTGATAGTATTTTGATTTTAACTACTCTTTGCAGAGGTCTCAGTCCTTGATCTACTCAATGATGACAACAAAAAAATTGACTGCAGAGGAAGAGTAGTTCCTGAAAGTCATGTTGCCTTTTCAGTGGGAGGTACCAGAGTTATATTTACTTTGAGAAATTTAACAGGCAAATTGGTGTAGGACAGAATGATGGTTGCCAAATTGCATTGGGCTCCACAGGTTCTTTTACTGATAATTCATTTGTCACTTGCCATTGGTTGTTTGTGCACTTTAAACATATAAACTGGATAGTTTTGGACATGCTAAGATAATATAGTTTTAGGTTAAATTTGGAATAATTGGTATCCACTGCTGCCTGCTGAGGCAGGCTAAAGGATAATTGATAATTAAATTGAATAAGTTAGATGACTAGCACTCTAGCAGAACATCGTCATGCTATAAATTTCCACAATTTATCTGGTTCGTCTCTAGATGAATGCATGAAATTTTTATGGAAGAAACCCCTTAATATGTAAATGTTGCTGTTTGGTACAATATAATTTTTAACTTTTAAAGCCCATCACTATATATATTAAAGGAACAAATAATACTAGTCTTTATAGCATGATTATGTATTTTTGCTGTCTTTTAGTCAATTAGTGCAACAACCTTTTGATGTTAAGTTTGTTTCTTCTTATGTGTCAGGTCTTGGTAATGTTGGGATGGAAACTCCTGCTCACTCACCTAGAACACAAATAAGGTGACTTTATAAAATTCGTGGTTGAGTTTTGCAGAATTTCTATAACACCTAGGAAACTAGGATTTAATCTTGTTGTCACCAAAATATCTTCATATCTCATTCAAATTTATCTCCCTTGGTCGGGAAACTTCTTTTAAGTTTGTTTTGATCTTGGTCCTTGGTCTAACTTGGTCCTTTATCTTGATTTTATTTGTTGATTCAATTATATTCTATTTTTAGTTAGTTTGTTTTCATGATCGATTTGGACTTATGTCATGACCAATTACCAATATCAAAGCCATGTGGACCTTGTTCTCAAAACAGTGCCCCTAAAGTGATCTTTGGTGGTGAATAAAAACTAATATACCATCCATATAATTGATTTTATTTGTTGATTTCAACTATATCCTACTTTAATGAGCTTGTTTTCATGATTGATTTGTATTTATGTCATGGCCAATCTGAAAATCATGTGGGACTTATTCTTGAAACTGTGCCCATAAAGTTCCCTTTGGTGGTGAATAACAACTAATATACTATCCATATAGTTGCTCATATTTCATGTGAGATTTAGACACGTGATCTCCGTCATTTAAATGTCTGATGTTCTCTTCAAGGCAACTCATTACATCACTAGGAAGTAGGATCCCCTGCAAATAATGTGCAGTTCTGAGGCATTACAAACAATAACAAGATGTTGCTGACATTGTCCATGGCACCCTATTTCTTTGTTGGAAAGTGGTCAGCAAGGATGTTTGTTAAATAGTGTCTTGAATATTATATTTATCATTGCCCAAGCCTAAGTTCATGTGGTGCTTGCTCCCTAAAGTAGCATTTATGGCTCTTTTGTTGGTGATTAATAACATAGGATTTACGTCATGGAATTGTATGCCATGTAAGACTAACTGGGCTATCATTATTTATATGAATCCTAGATGGCCTCTTGTTTAAGTACCTTGGGAACCCATATCATCATTGACTTTCCTGATTATACATCATATACCTTTTTTTTATTATCAATGGCAAACATCCCTTGAAACTTTTTTGTGCTTCTTTTAGTTGTATTGATCCAAGTTCTTTAGTGATCCTACTAACACTTTCAGGATTTTAATCCAGGTAATTCTCTTACTCATATTCTTGTTCTCATATATGACCTTTTTTAAGTGTTTAAGAAGATAGCAAGAGTACATTCTGGTTATTGATTTAAAATCTTTTGCTTGTTGGTCATGATACGTTCTCTTGCTTATTTGAGCGGCACATTGGTTTAGAGACATAGAGAAAGGTTATGCATTTCTATGAGCATATTTTTCTATTAAAAATAATATATAACTGTATTCTTAACCTTCATGATATACATTAAAATCTTCTACAGGAGTTTTGTTTCACCTTTAAGGATGTCAAAGCAAGTACCAAATTCGGCAAATCTTAGGTCCATGTCTTATGATCTTGGGATAGAACTGGTGATATTTCTACTTGTTTCTTAGCCTTTCCCATCTCATGTTAACTATTCATTTATTATCTTCTTATTTCTTGCATTTTAAATGGTAATCTATACGTCAAGGTATCTTCTGGATCTTCATGGCACTCGGTGTTTATTTATGAAGATCATTTTCCCCATGTATCTCTATCTGCATATATTCATTTTGAACTGATAGATATGAAAATAACTTTCCTCAACTGTTTATGATGTCAATTCTCTTTCAATATTGGCCATCAACACGGAGCTTTTAGCAGTCTACCAACTCCTGTGCATAATATAACTTGTTGAAGCTCCTTGTTGCTGTCATATTGTGGTTCTTTGTATCTTTATTATACATTTTATAATTGAAGGCTGCCCATTTGTATATCATCTCCAGCACTTCCTTGTTTCTGTCGCTAGCTTTAGTAATGTCATTTGCTTGACTGTCTCATAAATAATAATACATTATTGTGTCTGTTTATTTTCAAGTGAGAGATCTGTGCTGCCACATATAAATTAATGTTGAACACAGTGCCTTGTTTATAGTAATGTCGTTTTCTATAGTATTTTTGGTAAACTCATCTTCAGTTTTTCAAATATCTTTCTTTTATGGTTTTAGTGCTAAATGATTCATTTTGACTGAGAATAGAATATGTTTTTGGAACCTAGTTAGCACAGAATATGGTACTACATTCACTTATCACTCTAATGGTTTCATTGTGCTGGAACAAGTATAGTTTCTGCTTCTATTTTGTAGGTGGGTGACGGTGGTAAGGTAGGGTTGAAAGATTTTACCTTTATTTATGTAATGTGAATTATATTCATACAAACTCTGTTGAAAACCTAGAGAAATGTTAAGGGTCTCATGGTTCTTGATTAGTAGCTGGAAACTTTGTCGAAACAATATAATACACATGAATATTTGCCTAATGCAAGTAGGCCTAAGTTGTTCCTAAAAGCGGCCTTTTGTATCACGTTTCACTCTGTTGACAATGTGGTTGAAGAACCATGAATCCATTAAAATTTGCAGAGAGGGTGTTCTGAAGCCTGACACTTTTTTATATTAATTAGGAAAATTAAATTAATTATCAAAGTAGTTCTATTATACAAGCATCTGCTAACTGCCAATAAAAGACCAAATCATTTGTTCCTAAAAGCGGCCTTTTGTATCACGTTTCACTCCGTTGACAATGTAGCTGAAGAACCATGAATCCATTAAAATTTGCAGAGAGGGTGTTCTGAAGCCTGACACATTTTGTTATATTAATTAGGAAAATTAAATTAATTATCAAAGTAGTTCTATTATACAAGCATCTGCTAACTGCCAATAAAAGACCAAATCATTTGTTCAGAGTTACATCAGCATTTACTTTAGTATTTACATTTTTTTTCTTATGACTTGCAGAGTGCAGCTATGTGTGATACTGAGAAGCCAATACATGGGCATTCTGCTGGAGTAGCTTGCAAACAAAAGGGTACTTTTGAAAAGGAGAATAGGACAAGTATGAAGTTTATTGACTCATGTATCTACTCAGATGTGCTTGATGATCTATCTGATTGCTTTGGTAGTGGCAATGAAAATTTTCAAGAATGTCGAAATGAACTATGGGAATGTAAGTTCTTCCTTTAAGCTTGTCCTTGAAGATTCCGGCTTCACATTCTGGTAAATTCTTTTTGGCATCTTCTTCACACATTGAGAACTATGAAATGGTTGTGTGTCTAATTTATTAAGTATTGGATTTATTATTTTGTGGGTTTCGTTTAAGTACTTACTATGTGACTTTGGAAGTGAGTTCAATTACTTTCAATGTTTGGGTGGTCACAATGAAATTTAAAGTGAGTCCAAGACCTGAAGTAACCTGGCTAAAATCCACAACAAGTTGTTTTCTGTTCTGTAGCCACTAGAGTTACTATACTGGAACTGATTCTGACTTCCATCACTTACATTATACCAAACAAACCCTAGAATTAGGTATTCGGTTTCATCATCATTTGGTTTTACAGTAACAAACATTTTACTTCTTGTCAGCCATGGTTGTCAGGAGGCTTTCCCTGTAAAAACCAGTACTTATTGCTATATCAAGGTTCAAGTATCTTTTGGATTATACCATTTTGTAATTATCATATGGCATGATTTTGTTCTTGAATGCTAACAATTGGTGCTCTGTAAGCATGTGGTTGAAGCTGGCATTGGTTCCTTTGTTTCATGGACCCATGCGACTATGTTGTACTATAATGCTAACTAGTCATATTTATGTAGACTATTTGCACCAATCTTGTGTGTTCCTTTCTCTTTCATTCTTGATGCAAAACATTGCACAAACTTGAATCCCACCATTTGATCATGTTTTTCAGTTAGTAATGGCATGCTGGATGATGATTTCCTCAGTACAAGGGAGTATGAGACAGTCAGGCAGAATAAATCATTCTATTCAGAGAGTCATGCTTCCATCTTGTCAAATGCTAAATTTTCTGGCGCATATGAGTGTGGCCTTGGAAATTTCTACTTAGACAGAAGCAGGTTGACTATCCGAGATATTGCCTTTCTATATAATAAATAGCAAATGACTTTATTATTTCGATCTCTATGTTGTACTTCTCTAGATCTGAGGCAAAGCAACAGAAGAGATGCGGCAATTCAGGTTGACTTATTTGCCAACAGTTTTTCGAACGTGTATACTTGTTTTGTTGTCTCTATGCTTCAAGATTTTGTCTGTTTGTCTTATCTATGTCTTGATGATAAACAAGAAAATGGTTAAAGAGACCAAACGAATGGTGAAAGTGAGACAACCATGCAGTTCATCATAATTATCCTGTTTTTTTCTCTGATGATCTAATCTCATTGAAATTGACTGAAAGATAGAGGTTCTGCCTAAGCCATTATTTGTTATATTCTAGGCTACATCTTCTACATCTAGATTATGTTCAGATCAATCTATCTTCATGGTTTTGCCATTAAAAAGTATTATGGCTTGGTAACATCCATATATCCTTATCTCTGCATGCTTTAATTTGAAAGTCTGCACTTTACAAGTCAAATAAAGTCCACAGAAATCCATTCTGCTTCTGCTCCACTACCTGGTGGGGACAGGCCCTAATTGATAGAAATTATAACTTCCAATTGCCTAGTTTGAAGTTTGGTTAAACTTCCAATCCCTACTTCTGGGGGAGAAAATAGGAGGAAACCTGTTAATCTGTTCCATTGAATATAAAATAAGGATTGAAAGTAAATAGAAGAAAGACTCAATGTCCTAGAAGTAGAAGAGGGGAAAGGAGGGAACATGTAGTATGGTTTTAGGACAAAGAATATCCAAAGGGACAACATCTATCTGGAATGTTGATTTTTTTTCAAGATTAGGCCTTACAGTATTAAGAAAATTCGCAATTTCTATAAGGATTCTAGTTATTTTTAGATGAAATTCTAGTTGCTATGCTCCAAGTAGGAAGACAGTCTGTGCCTTTTTCCAAAACAAAATATTAGATCAGCGGACATTTTACAGCTAATGCATCAGTGGCTATTTTCTTGGGAAGTTTGTCCCAGAAAAGAAGGCTATGGATATTGTTTCTCTTGTTCATTTTAGTCTATTTTGTTCCCTGCTGGTCCCTGGCTCTTAATTATCTTTTTCCCTTTCCCTTTCCTGTAATCTCTATATCATCCTCTCGATAAAATTGGATTAGTAGGTGCTGGCTCATCCTGATGAAGCTTAATAAATTATTTTGATCTGCATCATTTTAGTTTACTTCATAATATGATAGGTTGGTCAGTACTAACTCAGGTTAAACAATTAGTTATCTGAGGTGAGTAATATCTAGATAAGATATTGTTTTTCACAGACTAAAACTAAGAAAATTTCAGTTAACCATTTACTTGCTATTCTTTATTAGCAATATTTGCTACTTTTGTCTTGTTTTTTGGAGTTTTGGATAGTATCGTTTTGTGACTATTGCAAGTCAGCAAAAAGTGGCTCTTCATTCAATCTTTCGGCAGTAGGAAAAGACTTCAGCCTTGTATCTCCTCACAAGGATAGAAGGTATGCTAATGAAAAAAATTTCATTATCATGCTGTGTAATATGAACACATAGATACAAGCTGGTTAACAGAAGTTAAAGATTGGATCCTTTTATGGACAGTCTGTTTGATCTACCTTCTAGGTCTTTCTCACAAAAAGAAGACTTGCGGGACATCATAAGTTCATCAAGGTAAAGCCAACCTATTTTCAATCATCTGCGACCTACCCTCTCTACCTTTTCTATTTCTGGTTCTAACACAGTTTATTATTTACATTGATGAAAATTTCTCAGCGAGGAGTCCTGCTCATCTACTGCAGGTCATTCATTGTTTGTTAACATATCATCCTGACCGTAGGATGGTAGTTGATTTTGGCATTTTCTTTTGCAAAAAGGAGTTATATCCATATACATCACTTCTAATCTTGCAGTGGGGAAAGGTAAAAGTTATGACATACTATCACACTTAACACAATTGAAAGAAAGCAAGAAAATCCATTCAGGTGATCTGGATATAAGCTTAGTGAATCTGAAAGGACGCAAGAAAAACCACATGGATGAGCTGGATATGAACATAGGTAGTGGTCAATGAAATGAATGAAGCTTTTTATTTAATGAATTTAGGAGCAGGAAACTTTTAGGTGCATGTCAAAGTAGTTGAATTCTATATCTTGTTATTTCTTAGATGTATCATCTCCAGTTCAGAGAATTCCAGATCCTGACTGCATTTTCCCCTTCAAGGAGGACTTTCCTTCAGGTAAATTGGCTTCTGATTCTGTTTTGTGGTTCCAAAAGTTTGACAGGAAAGTAAAATGTCATCTGATCACAACTTATTGCTTGAATCTATTATTTAATCTGCTTGCTGCTCCAGTACTGAGTCCCAGGACAGACTTCACACGGGGAAGATCTAAATCAAACATACCTGTTGACCATGAAAGTTTTTATGACTTCAACTTTGAGAACAATATTTCAGGAGACCTATCAGGTTTTGCCTTTCGGCCCCAGAAGCCTCACGCACATACCCAGATGTCAGAAGGTTGTTTACCATATTCATTTTCTTCTGGGGACAGTCAACATGACACTCAATTGTCTGATTCAGTGAGGCAAAGGAATGCTAGCAAGAACAATGGAGAATCGGAAGGAATTTCGATAAATCTAGAAAACAAGATCCTTAGTGAAAAATCTTTGTATTCACTAAGCGAAAGAGAGAATAACAATGAGGCACCAAGTGAACGTCTAGAACTGAACAACAGGAAAGCATCATCCAGCAGCTCCAAAGCCTATGATCCTCCTGAAGAAGCCGAGGTTCCATGGAAAACCAAGGAAGTTTCTGAACTTCAGACTTGTATTAATGACAAAGTGTAAGAATCTCCTCCTTTGCTCACAACTTTATTCAGATTTATGACAGCCTTAACATATTTCTTATGTATTAATAAAATCAAGGGACTAATGCCCATTGCTGCTGTCCTCTTAACTTGATTGCAGTTCTCTGGATCCTTCAGATATCAGAAACAAAGGTTTCTTTGTGCTCGACTCATCCTATCTTTTGATGTATCTGTCTTGAAGTGTGCAAATATATTTTGATAAGCATTTTCTTGGATGAAATGACATTTTGATTTCTCTCTCTTTTCAGAGTCTCTAAAAGAAAATTTGGGATCCGAAGTGACATTGTTGGAAGCATTCCAGGTGAGGTCTCTGATATGTCTTGCCAAGTTCTGCTAGAAAGATACGTTCTTCAACTTCTCTATGTACAAAAGGTGCTTCTTGAAGCATGACAAAGTAATACTGGGATGCAGTGAAGAATAATTTTCATTCCCCAGATCAAGTAAACTGACCCCTGTATGATAGGATTGGATATCACCGAAAAAAAATGTACTTTTCTGTAATTGAGGGCAAGGATCTCTCTGAACAACAAGGACCGGAGACAGCAGTGAAGTTTAATAGTTTTACATCCAACTCTTAAACAATGTCTCTGGGAATTGAACAATTAGGCCTTGCTAATCCCTCTATAGACCATCATCAATTTTGTTGAATTCATACTGCCTCTTTGGATGCCTGCACCTCTTAGCCAACAAATTTCCAAAGAGATAATCTCCGTTATGTTTTTTGTGATTTCAATTGATTGATTAGATATGACTTTATACATTTTTTAAAGATTCTTTTTTTTTTTTGTACATGGTGAAATTTTCTTTTACACTGTTATTTAATGGCTTGTCCTTTTTTTTTGGGGGGGTCATATTTTTCTTATAATTTCTTCTCGTAGTACACAGGTATATCATGTACTATAACTTTCTTTTATTTTTTGCTGCTCCTTTGTTGAAGCTCAAGTATGAAAAATAACTAATAAATGTAACAGTCCTTGATCGAGGAATGGCCAGTTGAACGATTGGGCCATCGGGCCCATGAAATAAGGGAACCATCCACCATCATTGGATTCTCGAGCAACATAGAAAACCTAGAGGCGGATGTCTCGGCGCAACTCTCATGATGGTGTCCGCGTTGGAAGAGCCAAAAGTATCCCTAAATTTCGTTTCGCGCATGGAGCCATACGTTGTTCGCTCGGAGAGCCAACCTACACCTCGTTTGGCTTGTTGGTCAGGACAAACTGTGTGTACCTCACAGCAATCACTGCGGTGTGCGTGCATTAAATGAGCCATAAATACGCCGACAGTTACGCGTGTACCTCAAAACAGGTGACCGGCACGTGACACTCCCCTGGAGAAAACCGCCACACACACTGCGTGAGAGGGCCACAAAGAAGCGTTGGTGCAGTCAGTCGCATACATCAATGTCCGTCGACAGTAGAATTTTGGTGAGTGTATTAAATGATGGGCCATCATCATTGCATGCATTATGATGATGATAGAATAAAGCAGTGGCTTGCATGCTTGAAAGGTAGATAAGTCATTTTCCTTTTATTCCAATTTCAATGTGGTGTTTTCAGGATAACTAAGCACACCCATATCAACAAGAAGGAAACAAAGTATTAATCTGATTGTTTAGATTGTTCATCTCTTCCGTCTCACTCACTGTCAGGATAAAAAAAAATAGCTCTTTTTATCCATAGGTTAATATTTTCTTTTCTTCAGAAAATGTTATGATGCTCTTTTATGGATTTATGGTATTCTGCTCTTGATAAAAGGTAAAGGTGTATTTATGCCTAAATTTTCTGTTCTAAAGAAATTGCTGATTGAAAACTAGGATTTAAAATAGGCTTTAAAAAGTCCACTTGTCAATTCTACCTTGGGAGGGCATTCATTGACCTCATTATCTTCTGCCACCCTTCCACGTCACTCCCCCTCATGTTCAAGTGCTACCTTCCTTCCACCACCTTCTTCCGGCTTTAGCTGTTGAGGGCACAAAAAAGCAGCAAAAGCTGTTCGCTTCCAGAGACAAAAGCCAGGACCCATCCTCATTTCCCTCACCTCCTCCTCTCCATCCCATAACCTAGTGGCGTTCTAGCTCTGCAAGCGATCTATTGCTTTCTTCCGCGGCTTCTGTGCCCAGAGCAAGTGCGTCTTTGTGTCCTCCGTCGATTTCCCGGTTAAGATCTCTCCTTTTCCTCATTTTCAATCTTCCAAGCCGGAAAAAATACGTCTTCTTTGAGATCGAGTTGCTTAATCTCATCTTTTTGGTTGAAGATCGAAGCGGAAGTACAGGGATTTCCGTCGAAGATGAAAAGCCTTCACCTTGGAGTCATTTACCTCCTCTCAATCCTTCCCCTGCTCGCCGAATCCGGGGCTACCACCTTGAACGACGACGTCCTTGGTCTGATCGTCTTCAAGGCCGGCGTCGAGGACCCCCGGTCGAAGCTGGCGTCTTGGAACGAGGACGACGTGGACCCTTGCAACTGGGCCGGCGTCAGATGCGACGCCAAGTCGAACCGCGTCACCGAGCTCGCTCTGGATGGCTTCGCCCTCTCCGGAAGGCTCGGCCGCGGCCTCCTCTGGCTTCAGTTCCTCGAGACTTTGTCCCTCTCCATGAACAACTTCTCGGGTAGCCTCAGCCCTGACCTCCTCCGCCTCGAGAGCCTTCGAACGCTGGATCTTAGCGCGAATCATCTCTCCGGCACCATCCCGGATGGGTTCTTTGGGCAATGTAGGTCCATTCGAGACATCTCCTTGGCAAAAAATTCCATCTCGGGGAAGATTCCTCCGGATGTTGGCTCTTGCTCCACCCTTGTGTCGCTGAACCTCTCGTCGAACCAGCTATCTGGCTCTTTGCCAAGTGAAATATGGTCTTTGAACGCCTTGAGATCGCTCGACCTCTCTGATAATTCTCTTGTTGGCGAGATACCGCTTGGAATTAGCAGGATGTTCAATCTGAGGATGATCAGCTTGAGACGAAATCGACTCACTGGCCAGTTGCCGAACGATACCGGAAATTGTATGCTGTTGAAGTCTCTTGATGTCGGAGAAAACCAGCTGTCCGGAGACCTCCCATACTCTATGAGGAATCTTTCGACATGTACCTATCTTAGCTTGAGCTCAAATTCCTTCTCTGGGGAACTTCCGGCATGGATTGGAGAGATGAACGGTCTTGAGACTCTGGATTTGTCGGGGAATAAGTTCTCCGGTGGCTTTCCGAGTTCGTTAAGCAATCTGCAACTCTTGAAAGTGTTGAAGCTTTCTGATAACAGTTTCTCCGGCGGCATGCCAGATTCACTGGCTGCTTGCAGGAGCTTGCTGGATGTGGATCTTAGTCGGAACACATTGACAGGGAACCTTCCCTCATGGGTTTTTGAATCAGGTTTCACGCAAATTTTGCTATCAGGGAACAAATTTAGTGGACCGATTGTCATCCCCCCGCTCACTGATTCGACTATCCAAGTGCTGGACTTATCTGGCAATGCCTTCTCTGGCAAATTTCCAAATGAAGTTTCAAACCTTAGAAGCTTAGAATTCTTGAATCTTTCGTTCGACTCGCTATCCGGCCCCATTCCCGCAAGTGTGGGCGAGTTGAAGTCTTTGCAAGTTCTGGATGTTAGTGGGAACCGGCTGAGTGGGAGTATTCCATTAGAGGTTGGCCTAGCAGCATCCCTCAGAGAGATGAGGCTGGAGAAGAACTCTCTCACCGCAGAAATTCCGATTCAGATAGGAAGTTGCTCTTCGCTTGCATACCTGTAAGATTTCTAACTCTAATTTCTTTTGTCATCTCTCTAATATTACTTTATTTGGATTGCATTGTCTTCCAAATGAGAAGTTTAAGGTACCTAGAAGGCTAGAACCTTACAAAATATCTCCAATCCAACTCCTATTTGCTTGTTTCTGGTCTAGAATTAGCTGGATAGCAGCTGTGTTAGCTGCAGTCTGCTAGGATTTCTATGGTTATTTATCTTATATCTAAAAATTAACTTGCATGATATCCCATGTTTGGATTTTTGATTTTTTTGGTACAGGGATCTTTCACAGAACAACCTTACTGGTCCGATTCCTGAAACATTAGCTAATCTCACCAATCTCCAAGTTGTTGATTTCTCCCGCAACCAGCTCTCAGGAACCATCCCTAAGCAGCTCGCTGACCTCCCCCACCTCCTTTCCTTCAACATCTCCCACAACCAACTCTCTGGAGACCTCCCTGCAGGAAGCTTCTTCAACAAAATACCTCCTTCCTCAGTAACAGACAACCCTGGTCTTTGTGGATCTGTTGTCAACCTCTCTTGCCCTGGAGTCCTCCCAAAACCCATTGTACTTAATCCCAACTCCTCGTCAGGTGATTCATCATCAAACCCCGTGCTCTCGCCCAGCAACCTCAGCCACAAGAAGATAATTTTAAGCATCTCTGCTCTCATTGCCATTGGAGCTGCTGCTGTGATTGCTCTAGGTGTCATTACAATTACTGTCCTAAACCTGCGTGTCCGTGCCTCTACCTCCAATTCTGCTACAGGATTGGCGTTATCAGATGGATACCTTAGCCATTCTCCGGCTACTGATGCTAACTCTGGCAAGCTTGTCATGTTCGCTGGTGGTGACCCTGAGTTCAGTGCCGGTGCCCACGCTGTCCTTAACAAGGATTGTGAATTGGGTCGTGGCGGTTTTGGTGCAGTCTACAAGACAGTTCTCAGAGATGGTCGATCTGTGGCAATAAAGAAGCTTACAGTTTCAAGCTTGGTGAAGTCGCAAGACGATTTTGAGAAGGAGGTCAAAAGGCTGGGAAAAGTGCAACATCCCAATCTTGTGGCCCTGGAAGGCTATTACTGGACTCCTTCTCTCCAACTTCTTATCTATGAGTTTGTGCCTGGTGGTAGCCTATACAATCACCTCCATGAGTGCTCTGCCTCCGACACCCTCTCATGGCAAGAGCGTTTTGATATAATTCTTGGTATTGCAAAAAGCTTGGCACATCTCCATCATCTTAAGATAATCCACTACAACATTAAATCAAGTAATGTTCTCCTTGATGGATCCGGTGAGGCCAAGGTGGGGGACTATGGGCTTGCAAAGCTGCTACCAATGCTGGATAGGTACGTGCTTAGTAGCAAGATACAGAGTGCCCTTGGGTACATGGCACCAGAATTTGCATGTCGAACAGTGAAGATCACAGAGAAATGTGATGTGTATGGATTTGGAGTTCTGGTCCTCGAGATTTTGACTGGCAAGAGGCCAGTGGAATACATGGAGGACGATGTGGTGCTGCTGTGTGATATGGTGAGGGAGGCGCTAGAGGAAGGGAGGGTGGAGGAATGCATGGATGGGAGACTTTGCGGGAAGTTCCCTCTAGAGGAGACTATTCCGGTGATCAAATTGGGTTTGATATGTACTTCCCAGGTACCATCTAACAGGCCAGACATGGCTGAGGTCGTGAACATACTGGAGTTGATCAGATGCCCTCAGGATGGCCGGCAAGAGGAATTTTGTTGAACATCTGGGCTTAAATCTCTTTTTTCACCGTAAGAGTCTGTGACATAATCAGTTGGCATATGAAGACATGGCATAATGACAGCATGGATGTTGACTCTGTCTGCTTTGCTTGAAATGAGAAGAACAGAAGGTCTAGAATCTGATGAGCAAGAAATCCTTATGAAATTTTTGTTGTTAGAATTCTGCAAATGGAGGAGGTTTTCCTTTTCTTCTTACTATTTTTCATGTGCGTCTGGAATTAGGATTTCCTTTCACCAGGTTCTTAAATTGTGAAACCCTTCTGAAGATACATATTATTGCATACTACTTTGATGTCTTTTTGTTCACTGCTAAGCATGGTATCAAAGAAGCTGGCAGGGCCAAAGGTGTCTGAGTACCATTTAGGATATTAATCTTGATTAATTTAGCTTTTGTTTGCTCTTTCTTGCATACGATAGGCATCCAAAGAAACTTTTTTCTTTGCATGGTGTGGCTACCAAGCACCTAAGTTACTTTTAGTTACTGTTTTTTGTAATTCTCTTTCCATCTTTGGCATACAATGTTCATAAATCTAGTATGTATGTGCCTCAAATGTGCTTTTTCGGCAGTAACTGTGCTGTACTCCATTTGAAATGTTCCGGTTTCAAGAGAAACCTGGTCCCTTGATCCTCTAAGCATCAGCAACTAGGGATTTTAATCTACATGTTCCCTTCTGAACATAGAAATGTATGAGGTCTTATTCATCTTCAGAGCTTAGTTAAACTTGTTCCTCAGCTTCCTATTGGAACAGTAACCAGCCTTTGTAAACCATTCCCATTCTTCCCCTGAACGTCTTCCTATCAATGACCATCAACATAGAAAATTGAATTGCTTACTCTATCAGTCTTAGCTACCCTCATCGATGCAGCAGCGTTAGGTGAATGGCTGCTTTTCATAGCCAAAGAGAATCCTGCTATCTATCTGTAGAAAAAATTAGTTGTTCACCAACTAAACTTGTCCCTAACCTCAATTCCTCTCTCCATGTGACTGTAGAGCTGGTCTTCTTTTCATGACTTTGGAAGGAGATAGCTTGTACCAAATAGATAACAAGCTGCCTCAGACAACAAAGTCAAAAGCAGTTGGGGCATAAGGGCCTCAACTGAGATCCTAATCACTTCAGTAAAGGAAAAGGATGATGTATTAGTCAGAAAAATAGAAGTACTTAGAGGTGGCAGATAGAATCAAACAGTATGATGATGTCAGAGCAGTAGCACTTGATGAAACTCCTTGCACCTGCAAAACCCTTGAAGTGAGATCCACCACATGAGAGAAGTGTTAGTTTTCTGACATGACTCAGAGAACCTCTTCTTGTGTTTGATAAAATATATAGAGTTTGATTGGTTTCTGTATTAGAAGATGCATGAGAAGAAGCCTGATAGGACTTGTCATAATAGTTGCTGGAAATAAGCTTTTGTTTAGGAGACATATGGGTTGTACAAGATCTAGAAGTTATTTGAATAATAAGCAAATCACTGCAGGTCTAGATGATAATAATGTTTATGAACTTGTCTTTACCATTTCGCCTCGACAACATTGTTTTTCTTTCCTGTATCTTTCATGCATGCAAACAACATGTGTTCTGAGCCTTCTGTATCAGTGTTTTGGTATCCCTTATAACTTGTGATGCAGATAAATCCTTTGATACTGTGAAAGTAACAATTCTATGTTTCAGGTGGGCTTACATGCTCTTAATTCACACACTGGGCCACCTATAACCTTCCATATGATGCATAGCTTAAATACTGATTGCAGATTCTCTTATATTTGATGCCCCCTAACATTATTTTGGAGTGTAGCCAGTGTTTGCAACTCTGACTAAATGGAATACACACTGGGTCCCTTGTCATGACATCCATATGTTCATCTTCTCTGAGACCCACATCATTCTCTCAATAAAGTCAGACAGCTCATGTTTACTCATTAGATGGCCTCAAAGTAGCACATTGTTGCTGGTGTTTGGTGTATCCAATGATGAAGGAAATTGGTGACTGTCAAGAGGGCTTAAAGAAAAGGTCTCAAGTTGCATTGTGGTCCCAAATACATGTTCTCACTTTCACCAGTGGTGGTGTTTAAGTGTACTCTCTTCTTTACTATGGGCATTGGGAAGTGATCAAAGCCAGCTTTGGCATCTTGCTTTTGTTTGCTTTAGTTAATAAAAATGGAGATTCTCTCCACACATCAGCTTTTGAATTTGAAGAGGGCGGGAGAGGCTTATGTCTTTCACGCCGGGATTAGAACGAGAAGGATTAATGTATACAGTCTTATCTTCTTCTTTTTTTCCGATGAAAACATAACATTGTTTCGAGATAGGAGCAATGCAATCATGCTGAATTGCAATGCAGTGCATGTTTGTTGTTTGATAGATATGATGTGATAATTTTCTTGTGATGATGATCAACTACCACCATGAGCCCTAATCTTGTCTTATGGTGTGACCCTTAGCTGTTGAAATATTCAAGCACAGGACAAGGAAGGTAGGCCATAGCTTGCATTTGCCCAATGCACTGACAGTTTCTTTTTATTGGAACTGTCCTGTTTGTCACACAGCATCTCAGCACTTAGGGCAGACACAAGCTTCACCCAGTGGACTTCCACAGCTTTTTCTTTTCTTCTGTTCAAAGGCCTAAGCATCTAATTGTGTGTGTAGGGACTGCCTCCCTGTCCAACCCTACTCCTCACATGGAGTCTCTTGAATATAAAAGAAGAGAGTACAGCTAGGAAAGCACTGGACTGGAAATAAAGTTGACTGTAAAGGAGGAAGCATGAGTGTTTCAAGCAGTTGATGGACATCTACCATAAGAAGCTTTTGCTGCTTTCATTCATCACTGAGCATGGGGGACAATGAATACACCATTGACCCATTTATTCCACCAACAAACATCTCATAATAATTAGGAATGATTTTGGCATGCTTAGCAACACAAACATCCATGAGTAGTTTAGTTTAGAAAAAGCTCCTCTTTTTTTTTTTTCCTTCCTTTGTTTCATTGACACAGAGAGAAAAAGAGTGAAAAATCAGCACAGAATAGCACAAATGAAAACATTTGAGTAGGTTCTTTGAAACATAGCAAAGTCAGGCTTCCACCTCCCCTTTGAGATGGCTAATGTGTTCTTAGTGACCAACATACTCCTTTTCTCCATGGACATGGAAGGTGTGTGGCTTCAGTGGATGGCTCTCTTTCTTTCTGGTGTACCTTTTGCTATGTTGAAGGAGAAGAGCTGAGAGGGTCTTTCGCTTGAGCTTCCTCATCCAACAGATCAGCATCAATGTATTACCCACATAGGAGACATAACATGGATGCAATTTGATGTTGTCTATAGTGGAGAATCCACTTGCAGGTCCAAGCCACTCCCACTTTCCCTATCAATCATTGTACCAGATAACTCATCTGCTTCACTGCACAAGTAACTTGAATGCAGATTAGGAACTCTTAGTCAGCTATCCATCCAGTCAAAACTGTCATCATAAACAGCAGAAAAGTTCCTGCAGCTAAGAGAAGTAACTATTATCATGTAAATGCATAAAGAAGTAATAGTTTTAGATGATGCTTCCTAACAGAAGAACTTGCAGATAAGATGGAAGAATAAGATGACATTTCTTCCAGTATTATTATTAACATTATTATTCAAAACTAAAAGCTTGAAGGAAAAAATATTTATTTGATTTCAGTGAGTCAATCCTATTCACCAAATAGGGACTGCAAGTCCGTGGGTTTTCAGTGCTGCGATGATCTCTTCCTGGGAATGGCAGCTGGATGCAAGGAGGTCAGGACCAAAATTAGAACACACCACCTCATCGGCTTTCAATGTGATAGTGCTTCCTCAAGTGACAGCAGTTATGTTCAGATAAAATCTAGTTAATAGTAATGCACATAAACAGACTAGTTCTGATCATTAAATCTCATGTTACTGACTAGTTTCCATAAATATCTGGTTACATAATAGAAAAAAAAGGAAAATTCCAGCTGAACCTGCACACGTTGTTTGGATCGATCAATTTATTTCCTTGAACCAACCACTGGGGTTTCATAAAGATGAGTAGCATCAAATTAGTGGCGACAATGAATATAATTTAACGCTTGCGTTCTGCATGCCATTTATACACGGGTCTAGTTGTCGGTTGAACAATTTCATCTTCACGAAGTTTACGCTTTCTCCCAGATTTCTGCAGCATGAAAGACAAAAATACACCTTATTTACTCCAAATATTAAATTTAATGACGTGTTGCACCTTCTTCCTAAATGATAACACAAGAAACAGTAACCTGCAATTCTTTTTGCAAGGCCATATCCAAGTAGAGCTTTTCCAGGTCTTGAACCCTTTTTTGCCTTGCTTCCAGTTCTCTGTAAGATGCAGCTATTTTCCTGGTAATGAGAGAGCCATAAACATCAGAAAAAGCAAAGGTAAAGCATCATATTAAAGCACGACGGCATCGAATGACAAGAACCAGATGCAAAAAAAAAAGGAGTTAAAAAATAAAAGAACAAATAAGATCACCCAGAAAAAACAAAAAGAAAAGGATAAAAAGAAAAGAGAGCAGAATGTACAACACAAGGAAAAGGTTGGGTTAATGCCCTTAGTGTTCATTATCAGAGAGCAGAATGTACAACAGAAAGTACCATACAGTATCATTACAAAAATCAAATGTTATTTAAATAAGTTTTTTAACATAATGAAATTTTGTTATTGGTGTTCTTTGGTTTTCCTGGAACTTCCAGTAGCTTTTATAACAAGTAGTCAGATTACAGACGTTTAGTTACCCATAAGTAGACAACGTGCAGCATGCATACAACTAAAGATTTACTTCGTGCACTTAACACAAGATGCATAGGTTTCACGTAAGTTTGCTGGCAACAGGTGTAAAAGTCATAATATCTAAGTTTTAGATGTCATCAAAACTTAAGTTATTTATATATATAACATTAAAAAATTAAACTATAAATAAATATAAAATGACAAAATATACAAGAACAAAGTTGTAATTTTCTAATTGTTTGGGATCAGCTACTGTAAAGATAATAAAACAAAATATAAAAGATGACCCTAGATATAAATAATATAAATTCATAAAATATAATAAAATATCAGAAGTAACATGAGATTAATATCGCTGATGACATGAGAATAATATCGTGGTCCAGTTACGAGAGCTACCATATTACTCCATTTGATTGGAACAATGGAATTAAATTGCACTTGCAGGTGCAACTTCCAACCACAAATACAGATTACGAAACAGCAGCAACACAATCCGACTTTTAAGCATTTGTGATTGCCTACAACTATTCTTGCAGGAATGCATAGCAATCGGAAACCAAATGCCCCCCCAGCAAAAAACTTCCAACAAGCAACACCCACCGGTTTGAGAATTCAAAAGGATTTTAAACATTAAATATCACCCAACATCAGGATAGATGGCTTCAATGACTAAAGACAAGTAGAGAACAAACTTAATATCCAGAAAACATCATTGAATATTAAAGAGCACAAAAGGAAAACTCATCAGAAAATCCAATATCCGATTTCACTTACTTTTTTATACGACCTGGAACCTTTACAGAAGCAAGTGAATCCCTCTTTTGAAATTGTCTAGACTGTATTTCTTTGGCTTCTTCCCTGTTACATGACAAGGGGTGAAGCAAAATCTTTGAATAAATATAAGATAAGAAACAAAAGATCATACAACTATAAAGAGAAAACTATTTGTTATTGGTAAAATAAGATAAGGAAACCATACAAATTATATAGAAAAACCAATACATGCTTTTACTTTAAAAAACCCAAAGCTTGTGAAGATCCATTACAAATTATAATGATGGCAATTAATCATATTAACTCTATACACTTTGTGGCTTTATCTCATCCTTAAACTGCCAAGCAGATTAGCTAAACTTCATGGCATAACTCCTCTTACTACCAAGAGGCCCAACAATTATGAGCCTGAGTTTAGTCCTACCTGTTTTGCCTTGTGACAAGATAATGATTAACCTATTTAACTACCTTTCCCCCAGTCAAAGTGGCTCCTAGGTGTCAAATAGGTATGTGCATCACCAATTTTAATCCAGTACTGTATGATATTGTTGCTGAAATTTTATAATTTTAGATTTTACAACCTACCCAAAGGACCATAGTATATTGGCATAGTTTTCCTTAAATCTTATCTTGTTTGCACTAGCAAAAACAAATAAATGAAGCCACATCTAATCTCATATCATTTAGAGAATTGGAGAACCAAGACCTTACCAAAGCCTCAAGCTCCCTTTCCTTGACACAGCATATGAGGGGCACCCCAAATAGGACAAAACCATGTGGGACTCATCCAAGATAGGATAACACCTTGTGAGCCCCCAGGCTCAGCTACGTGATGGCTAGGTGAAGCATCTCATTGAATGATGGCTCATCCAAGCTGGAGAAACCTCTGGTTCCCCAAACAAGGGCTCTGCTCGTGCCAAATAGGTAAAAGAGTTGGAGAGTCAAGGTCATAAAAACCCCAAGACTCCTCCATTTGAGGGGCCTTTTGAGGCGGGTCACAGAGCCCCAACTGGTGATGGCCTGGTGGGACTCATCAGCTATACATTAGAATACAACTTCGGTACACGTTTCCTATAATTAAACATCAAAGTCAAAGGCGAAATATGTGCCACATTTTTTTCTAGATGTCATTGGTCTACACAAACAGGATGCTGGACTATCGTACCAAAGAACCTCTACATGGGTTGACCAAATGTTCTTTTTTTGACTCTGTGTATCATATTTTCTTTGGATGTGACTTAGCCTTATAACTTTGGAATATTATCAAACAACAACTCAAAGTTGATTTCCCTAACTTTGATAATTGGCACATTGATTCTTGGCTTTTTGAAACATCCTCCTCCAAGATATTCTTGTCATATCCTTATGGCAGCTATGTTTAAACCTGCTATCGCAACCACCCGGCCAAAGCTTCCACCCTTGGGAACCATTGATTATCTCAACCGTTATAGATCAAAACGTGAGGGATCTCCTCTCCCAATCCCACACCTCAATATCTCAAGTTCCCGTTCCCTCACTACTAACCTACACATCAACTATAACTAATCTATCACTTGTGATGGCTCATTCAATCCTGCTTTGGATTATGCAGGTTTTGGCTTTATAATTGAGGACAATCTTGGAACCCATCTAGCTGAAGGCGCATCTACCTGCAATGCCGCTTCACCCCTTCAAGCTGATTGCTATGCCATTCTCAATGGCTTACAAAAGGCCTAAGACGTAGGACTTCAACAAATTTTGCTCCGCACAGAATCACTAGCCTCTGCAAATTTTGTCAACAATGTTAACACGATACCCTGGTACCTCCACTCTTTGTTCCTGGACATCCATAGACTGTCCAGTTTAATTAATGTCATTAAAGTTGTTCATATCCCTAGAGAGGGCAAAAGGGAAGCCCACCTCCTAGCTACAATGGGTTTTCGCTCTTCTAGCAGCAACTCCCAGGGTGTGATCTCCCTCTTTACCCACCATCTTTGTACCCAACTCTTCCGATCAACATGCATACTTTTTCTTTTTTAAATGTCCTTTTTTTCTTGCCAATGATCCTCCACAAGGGCCACAACAAGCAAGGAAAAAATCAAGATACCAGCAAACTAGTAATTTAGTTATATAACAGAGAACATACAAGAAAAATCAACATACTGGCAAACTAAAAATTTAATTATATTGGACGAAATCAAGAAATCACAACGATGTCAGACAGATGGATTATTATATGACTAAGATCATTAAAAAAAATCTTTTTCTCTTAACTCATTTCAGCAACCAAGTATATTGAAAGACCAGATATATACTAAATCACATAAACCTCAGTGCTCTACATGGACAACTATAATTCATCAGTTGTAATTCATGTGAACTCCTATTATGTTCAATATTGAGAAATGACATGGGCCTAGGGCATAGGGGCATACCTATTCTCAGCATAATACACATGCTTGTTCTCAGGCTGATGATCCAGTGTATGAAGGGCAGAATTTAATCTTTCAATTTTCTACATCGAACAAACAATCTTAATAAGAAATTGAATGCACCAAAGTTTCATCAATCCGTATAAATACAAAATATGGAGTGATTTAATGATTTAACCTTCTTTTCACTTTGAACTTTCTGAAGAACATATCCAATATCTTGTGTCTTCATCAGCATGAGCTGCTCCGGTGTGTACTTGTTAGCTTCGCTCCTGAAGGACATTTGTTGGTATTATATATACAAATGAAATCAAGCTAATCAAGAATTAGATTTCGAGGATTACTTGGGTCTATGAATCCCGTCAACCATTCGTGTGTTAACCATCTTGAAGTAGAACTCATCTGGATTTTTAGAAGCTGCCTTCTCTCTTAGTCTCTGATAGATGCAACATATGAGACCCCAAATCCACAAATAACACACGGAGAAAGCAAATGTTTCTCACCCTTAGAGTATCTTCCTTCTGGTGGAATGCCCGTGCTCGCAGGACATAATCCTTGTGCTTCTCGAGAAGCCCAAACTTCTTTCTTTCGCGGCTGCCATATGCACAAGCGCATATTATCACAATCGTGAGCAAAGGCAAAAGGATAATAAAACAAAACAGGAGGAACAGAAGAAGAAAGTTCACATACGGCTGCGCTCGCTCTTTGTGAGTCCTTCGAGGGATGGCGTTCCTCAGAGACGACATGGTTGTTCGATTCCTCAGCACGATATGAGAATTAATAGTAGGGCACAAACAGATAAGGACAATTCTGGAGATAGGATCGGCACAAAATTAACCCTTGTTCAGTCTCCAATCTGAAATTTTGGTTGTGACTGAGATTTTCATCTGTTCCGCAACTGCCGTGAGGAAAATCGCGACTCGCGATTGGGCGAGGGCGGCGGCGGACGGCGACGCGCGACGACGGTACGTCGTTGCTGGAGCGGGAGCGAGGTCGTCGGCCGCGGAGAGGACGCTGTGAGCAGCGGAGATACCGTGAGGATGCCGCGATAGGAGTCGGCCGCGCTTCTAACCGATTGATCGAGTTGGTCCGACACTAAAAACCCTGCCTTTTCCCCAAATTAGATTTTGAAGTCGGTCAACTCTAATTTGACCCAATTTAAACCCGCTTCAATTTTGACCGGCCCATCGAGTCCAATTTCTGTGGCCCAATTTGGGAAGCCGATTCTTAAATTGGGACTAATTGATCCAATTTATTTAACGTCCTACACAGAATTTTGATGGCAAAATTTTCATTTAATAAAATGTTTGATTGTTTAATTCTTGAAATACTTAAATTTTCATTATTATTTTTAGATAATTATCTGGCAATGAAAACACATTAGCATACAATTAAAATTATGAAACAATATTTATTTGAAACTACCAACTACAATTGTCGGATAAACTATACTACGGATAAACTATATACTGTAATAGTTTTAAGTATAACTACAATTGTCGGATAAACTATATACTGTAATAGTTTTAAGTATAACTACAATTGTCGGATAAACTATATACTGTAATAGTTTTAAGTATAACTACAATTGTCGGATAAACTATATACTGTAATAGTTTTAAGTATAACTACAATTGTCGGATAAACTATATACTGTAATAGTTTTAAGTATAACTACAATTGTCGGATAAACTATATACTGTAATAGTTTTAAGTATAACTACAATTGTCGGATAAACTATATACTGTAATAGTTTTAAGTATAACTACAATTGTCGGATAAACTATATACTGTAATAGTTTTAAGTATAACTACAATTGTCGGATAAACTATATACTGTAATAGTTTTAAGTATAACTACAATTGTCGGATAAACTATATACTGTAATAGTTTTAAGTATAACTACAATTGTCGGATAAACTATATACTGTAATAGTTTTAAGTATAACTACGTATAACTACAATTGTCGGATAAATCGTTCAGTGCATTGGATTTTGGTTTATATCCAAAGGATTTGATGATATCAACTCACGCCGAAAGAACAGACGATAGATACTATCAACATAAAAGTCAAAGCAACTACTATCAATGATATCATCCATATTGACTAATTATCGTTATCGCGGCGGAAAGAAGCCAATACGTTACATGTGATTTATTTTCTCTTATGATTGAGCAAATCGAATTCCCAGAAACCACCGAAACCATCTTTTAGTGCTCGAAGAACACAACAGAACACAGAAAGGTCTTGTAATCGTTGTTTGGAGACGTACGACATGCATACGTACGTACGTGTCTTATTCAGATAGTTCAATGCGCACTAGCAGCCGCCGGAAATGAACTGCCGCACCTCAGCAAACAGGGCCTCCGCGGTCGCCGGATCGAAGAGCTCCACGGCGTGGAACCCTCCCTCGTCAAATAGCGCCACGACGCTCGCCCCTTCTCTCTCCAGCATCTTCGCAAACTCCCGCTGTCGATCCACCAGCGGATCCCCCTCGAAGCCTTTCACCAGGCACTTGGGCAGGTGCCTCAGTTCCGGCGGGACTGCCACCGCAGGGTTGCAGAACTCGTGGTCTCTATCCGCCCCCTTGGGCAGGGCCAGGTGCCACAGCATGTCGTTGGCGCGGAGAGGGAGTATGATGTCCTCCTCGGATCTCGTCTCCGACGGAGTCCGCTCCACGCCGCCAAAGTAGGGCTGGTTGAGGATCAAACCGAGCAGCCGTAGGGGCAACAGCTCCAGAGCCGTGGCGAGCAGCCCGGCATGGTAGGCCATGTTAGCTCCGGCGCTGCTGCCCATCAGAAAGCAGCGGGAGAAATCCCCATGGCCTGTCACCCACGGGTCTCCCCCCGTCGGGTCTCGAGCCTGAGATTGGACCCAAAGCACCGTCTCCACGGCGTCCTCGTACGCCGCGGGGAGGCGGTGCTCCGGGGCGAGCCGGTACTCGAGCGAGATGACCAGAGCACAGACTGCGCGGGTCATCGCCTCGCAGGAGTTGTGGTAGAAGGCGGAGGCGGCGCTGAAGATGACAAAGCCGCCGCCGTGGAAGTAGATAACTACAGGAAGCTTTCTGGTGGGAGGAAGGGGATTGGGGCGGTAGATCCGTAGCCAGGTGTTATTGGTGGGATTGAGAGGGACGTCTTTGGAGATCACAGGCGCGTCGGATTGTTCGCCGGAGGGCGGAGCGAGCGGGCTGACGGGACGGGTCACGGTGCCGTCAGGGTGTTCGACGATTTGAAGAAAGAAGCTGGTGCTCTTCGATGATGCGTTCTCGGCGCACACGTGCTCCATGGTGGCCTCTCAGTTTCTTGCTGTCGCTCTGGCTCTTGCTAAGGGAGACGGAAGATACTTCTAGTCCAAGAGGCTATTCTCGCTCTAGTCAACACCGTCCCGTCAACGCCATCGTGTAATAGCCGCCTCCCGGTCTACCCCGACTCACGGCTTTGATCACGAATTGGCATGTGGCACGGTGTGGGTCCTCGTGTCGGTAGTTAATTCACGAGTTTGGTGTGTGTGTGTGTATATATAATACTAACATGGGCAGTGAGAGTTATCAATTATAATTACCTATTTCCATTAATTGAAAGATGCCTTTGCGTCGGTGACCATATCCTCTCGACTCCGACAAACAAAAGGAACTCGGAAGTCAGAGCTTCTAGGGGACGCAGGGTGCCGTGACCATAACGACATTAACTCGACCTCAACCCTCGATGGAGACAATCCCCTCTCTCTCGATGTCTTCTCTCCTACCGATTGCCCCAGTTCTCTCTTCCTCGTCTCCCCACCTCTTGTTGCGCGAATGCCTCTTCTTGGAGTCTTCATTTTGGGAGAAGCATCCGCCCATCGCCAAACACCGTCGAGTGAAACCTTATCGTCTCAAAGCACTAGTTTTTATGTGTAAAACGCCCACAAGAGACGCACAAGGATTGGAATCGCTCGAGTTCAGGAGGAACAGCAGATTCGGCACCCAGACCGAAGCAGAACTGCTTGATTTGGTTGAGGAAGAAGAAAGTGAGATTCTTGATTTCGTTACTGAAAATGGCGAATTGGTAGAAGAAGACTTTGGAACAGCAAAAGGGGAATCTTTGAATTTGGCGGTAGAAAATGACATATCTCTCGTTGACGAGAAAGAGGAGGAGAACGATGAGCGCGCAGAACGGGACGTTCCTACTGACTCTGCTAACGAACAGGATGAAATATGCACAAAGAGAGACGGTGATTTGAATGTTGGTGGTCTGATCAAGAGGATTATCAGCTTACCAATCGAGGAGCGTGTGAAAATTCTTGATCTTTTCGAGTCTGATGGCAAAAGTTTGACGATCTCCGACTGCAATGACATTCTCACAGCTCTAGCGAAATCTGGCGAGCATGAACTTGCTGTCAGTTTCTTCTCTGAACTCCCACGCCTCGGAATAACACCAGACACTTGGTCATTCTCGATCATGGTTGAGTGTTTGTGCAAGAAGAACGAACCCGACGAGGCAATGCGATTCTCAGAAGACATGGTCCGAAGGGGGTTTCGTCCAAATGCTGTGACGTTCAACCGTTTGATGAATTGCCTGTGCAAGAGGGGGCGGATGAAGAAAGCTTTCGAGGTTGTCGAGATCATGAGCCAGATGGGGTGCGAGCCATCGATCCGCACGTACAACAGTCTCATCAGTGGATTGTGTTATGTTGGTAGGTTGGAGGAGGCACTTGGACTCCTGAGAAAGATCAAGAATTCCTCCACATCACCCGACATTTACACATACACATTGGTCATTGATGGATTCTGCAAGGTTGGTAGATCTGATGAGGCAAGGAAATTGCTGGAGGAAGCAGAGGAAATGGATCTACTGCCAAATATCGGTACATATAATAGCCTTCTCAATGGATACTGCAAGGAAGGCAGACCCTTGGAAGGGCTCCATCTTTTGAAGAGAATGCAGAGGGGAGATTGCTCACCAGACTTCAGTAGTTACAGTATCATCTTACAGGGCTTGTTGAGATATGGTGAGGTTTCTGCAGCTTGGAGGACATACAGGAAGATGAGGGATGCTGGTTTTCAGGTAGAAGAACGTGCGATGAACACACTCCTCAGAGGTGTTTGCAAGCAATCCGTGATCGATGAAAAGGTATTAAATGATGCCATGGAGCTCCTCGATGCAATAACCGAAATCGGTCATAATCCTTCAGTCTATACTTATTGCTTGATCGTCAAAGTTCTTGCTATTGGAGGCGAAATCGACAAGGCATTGTTCCATCTTCATGAGATGGTGAGGATTGGTTATTGTCCGAGAATGATGACATACAATGTTGTTCTTCGGGTTCTCTGTGGAGGAGGGAGAGGCGACGATGCGTTGGATGTTTTGGTTCTTATGATTGAGAGAGGAACAATTCCCAGTGGATCTTCTTTCGGCATATTGCTTGGTGAATTATGTCAACAAGGGCGAGTTTTGGATGCCTTTGGTGTTTATGCAACTGCAATTAAAAGAGGTGTAGTTCTCCATTGGAAGCCAAACAAGGGTTTCAATGTTCAGACTGTGATTCAACATTCGCAAGGTGTGCAATAAGGAACAGCTTGATGTGGAGTCTAGAAGGTAACATCAAGAGGTTAAACCAATTGAGATGATAAAGATTTGGTGCTCAGGCAAGTTCATTGAGAACCTCTAGTAATCTACTCAAAAGTTGTTTCAGCTGGATATGTTGCCTATGACATCAAAGAAGCTCAGCTGCTTTGACAAGGAGGTGAAGAAGACAACAGAGATGCACAAACTAGAACTGGGCAAGTGTAAGAAAAGAAACTGAGGATGTATAATACCTTCCACTATTGTCTAATTGGTGGATTCGCACATTTAATCACAAGCTCTATGAGACAGACGGTTGTCAAACCAGAAATAAATTCTTTTTTCCCAATATGAGATGAGAATTTTAATGATACAACCAAGTATTTCCAATCCAAAAGCACAAACAATCAAGCAATTGTCAATTTCTCATATCTAAGAACTTATGTACAATGAAAACTACAGCAGCATAGATCTTCACAAAAGAACACTTGCAACATTGTGTTTGGCACATCATTGAGAGCAGGTACAAGAGAATTACAAAGAGATTATGTTCGACTCCATTAAAAATTTCAGGCATCCTTGACATCTTTCTTCCAATTTTGGATGTAATTGACTGGATTCAGGAATTGAGTAAGAGGTGAAGCAACCCCACATTTGCCTCTATATTCCACTTTTACTCTTCATCCAAGCGATCTTGTATACCCAGAAGGTGCCAACATTTTGGTAATCTCCATTCCCCACAAGTAAACAGAAGACACACCAAACTATCAATCAAGAAAGAACACAAAGGGAACTAAATAAATAAGATGCACATCAGAGAGCTATATGGCAACTGAAGTGTTACAAAGTGACACGTCATTGTGAATTTGAATCAACAAAATTGTACTTCGAATACGATGATGTGATGCTCATGATGATTCAAGATATAATAGAAAGCTAAGATGTCAAAGAATGGGAAAGATATTAGGTTGTTGCTAATACAAGGACAACTACAAGTGCAAATATTCTTTGTCACAAGTGTGCCCTGTGGTTGTGGTGGATCGTTTTAGTAGATTAGACTGCGAGAAACGTTCGTAGAAAATTATGAACCTCCATCAATCAGAGGGGGGAAAAAATAAAGAAAACAATGAAATTCTTGTTGAAAAAGTATGCACTAGTTGCAGACAAACAGACAAAGTAGTCATTGTTATGTCTTTGGTGGATAATGATGCTGAATCTGAGTATCTATATCTGCGGAAATTACACCAGAGAAGATCTTTAATCTCCAAAAAGAAATTTTATTATATATATATTGCAAGTAATTAGTCAACCAGAGGTATCAATCTCAACCCTAACCTGTTGAGTCATGTGTATGTGAATGTGCATGTGAGTCTGTACTACCAACTTCACACATTTAAACCTCAATCAAATTCATCAGGTTGGATCCAGGTCAAGAAAGGTTGATCTACTGGCACTTATGATCCATTTGTTTTTACAACGTGAATGGACTAAGACAGAGTATCTTTACCGTGATACAAATTAGTTATTCATGTTCCAATATACTAAGAACTAAGCAAGTATAGCCTTCAAGAAACAACTAAGAAACAATATTGAATCATCAGTTCAGGGTTCTAAAGGACAGAGTGTCAGCATCTCACTTACTATGCATGAAAGTAATAGTACCAAGGCAAAAATCACAAGCCACTTCATCCATCTCTGCTCTATGAACAGCAACATCCATGGAGGTATAACCTAGCATTTATATTAAGAATTAGAAGTCAATATCAGTGTCCATTACCTTTATGAAAGATAAAGCAAAATCAGATGTTAATTCTTTAGCAATTGTATAGGGCAAAAGGTCTTTCTGGTCAGCATATTGGTTTTGGATTTAAATACTCAAACGAATTAACAAATATTCAGAAAATTAAGAACTGAAAAAGGAAAAAGTAATTGTTACAGGTATCGGTAAGAATATTCACTCAAAGAACAAATAATATATATACATATACATATACATATATATATGTATATATACATATATATATATATATATACATACATATACATACATACATATACATGCATACATATACATACATATACATACATACATACATACATATATACATATATATATATACATATATATCAGTGAGAGTTTTTTAATGTAAGCATTAATTACAATTACCAGATTATTTGATATCAAGTAAAAAAAGTTAAATGTCTTTTGCTTTCTATGGGAATATAAAGGAAAGTTGAATTCTGGATCCATCTTAATCATGAAGAAGTCACTCAAACAGTCATAATGCAGAGAATCATGAACTTTCAACCCTAGATTACTTGGTTGCTAAACATAAGCTGCTTCACTGAAACCTAAGTTTTGACCGAACAAAAATTGGGAACTCAATGTGCGAAATTCTGTGTTTGCAATGCAATACTAGGTTAGCTCAGGCCTCCACTTCTGGATCTAGTCAAGAAAAGACAAACTTGAATATGATTGGCATCATTCAAGACACAATGCTCGAAACGAGGTACCTGAGATATACACAGTCTTGAATCAGTGAAAAAAGATCCGATTTTGGAGCTGGCCGATCTGCTTTTGGAGGCTACATTCTTCCTGCGGAGCCATCTCGGCCGTCGGAAGACCGCTCTCAAGAGCTGAAACGGCTTCGTGAAGGGCGCGGCAGCATTTCGCGCCGCCGCGACTCGGCCTGAGGGAGATTGGTTCTTGGACTCCACTCGAAGGAAGAAGCGGCGCAGGCGCAGACGCAGGAAGAAGGCGATCCGCTCGCCGCCGTTGCCGCAGTGGGGGAGGACGTTGGAGGCGGTGAGCCGGAAATCCAGGCTCTTGGATTTGGCACGGACGGTGATCCTCCATGCCTGATGCTTGGGCGGCTCCTCCATCCCCACCACCTTGTCAGAAGGCGAGAACCGAGTCTCGAGTTTGAGCCGCTTATAGTCCTGATGGCAAAGTTGGAATATCTGAAAAATATCCCTTCCATAGATGTAATTGTCCTTCAGGTTTGGAGGAATACTGATATAAATACATATATTGAGGTGTTTATTGCATAAATTAAGGTACATATGCAATTAAGTCCTAATTCAATATTAACTTATTAGTCCCTGATAAGTTTATATTCTCCGTGCAACTCAAATATATTATTATAGAAGGTATATATGTTAAATGTACATAAATTGTAGACAATACAAGGATATATATACAAAAGGTAATTCTGCTACATATACATTCTATGAACCCGCGTTCCTCTGTGCTTCTCAAATTTCTTCTCCTCCCATCCCAGCAAAGGGAAGGGAGACAACGAGAGATGCAATGGAGGCCCCCAGATCCGCCCCAGTCCGCAAACCCTAACCCTAATTTCCTTCCAAATCGGTCGGCGGCAGACACCGCGGCTCCCTCCTCCATGTTCCACCGCCTCAACCCCACTCCCTGCGCGCCGCCGCAGGGGATCGGCCACCGACGGGCCAGATCCGAGCTCGCATTCCGCGTCCCGGAAGACCTCGACCGCTGCTCCGGAGATTTCTTCGCGGTAGGGGGCGCGGACGAGGTGGGCTCGGAAGATGACCTCTTCTGCACGTTTATGGAGGTCGAACAGGTGGAGGGGAGTGGATCCGCATCGGAGGTTGGAGTTTGGCGAGATTGGTCGGCGGAAAATGTTGAAGATAGGAAGATCAGCGACGCTGCTGGAGCGGCGCCTTCCAGACCCAAACATCGGCATAGCGTCTCCGTGGATGGGTCGTCGATGTTGTCGTCCGTGCCTCTGATGGGAGAAGAAGTGTTTGCAGAGGCGATCGAGGCGAAGAAGGCCATGACGTCGGAGCAGCTTGCGGAGCTCGCTGCTGTTGATCCCAAGAAAGCCAAAAGGTGTCTGATCTTTGTTCGGTAGACCCGAATTCTTGTTTCTTTTTAATCTTTCCAAGCTATTTTCGGTTTCAGTACCAATTCAAGAGATAATGAGGGAAATACTGCATCCGTTAGTTACTATGTCACTGGCATTAGAAGTAAATTTGATAATTCTAATGGACGATTTAGATTTTTGTACTAACAAACACCAAAGCCACTTTCCGAGCATGGAATATACATCGACAAGGGTTTTACAGACGGTTCTGAAGATCTAAGTCAAATTGTATTGTTCTTAAAGTAGGTGACTTGGTTTTCTATGAGCTTAACAATTATGATTAGATAAATTTGATCTAAGTCTTTGCATATTCTGATGAAGTTCTTTGGGTTCACTTACTCTTTGACAATGACTATATGGTCACGCATATAGAATTATTTAGAGCTTTCTTTGATTGTTTAAATATTGATGCATGTAGAATTCTGGCCAATCGGCGGTCTGCTACTCGCTCAAAAGAAAGAAAGGCTCGTTATATATCAGAACTTGAGAGACAAGTTCAAAACCTTCAAACTGAAGCTACAACTCTCTTCGCACAGTTTACAGTATTTCAGGTTTGTATATTTCTTCTGAATGTGCAAGCTATCTAAATAGATTACATTGCTAGGATGGAACGATTTTTCTTAATTTAACTTTACAAATAACGGTCACTGCTGAAGTGACTAGAAAAGCTAAATGGCAGATACCTGCTTCCTTATGGCTCATGGAATGCATATTTGTCTCAAAACATCATTTATTACAAATCACGTATACTCTTCCATTTGCTAACATTCATGAAATACTTTGGGTTATTTTTATTGCCATCATGAAAATTTGACTATCACTATGTTCCCTAGAGACTTTTACTTCTATTAATGAGAGCAAGCTCACTTTGGTTGGCATGTGATCAGCCTGGTAACGTCGTTCTGCATTGATGCTATGCATTTGCTTAGGTATCAGGAAGAACAGTTATGTTGACATTGCCAGCATATATTGTGTGATTGCTGTTAATTCATCTTTCTTTTGGTAGTATGACATCTGCATTACCAATGTTTCATGGTGCATTATGTACATATTTATGCTGATTATTTTGACTTCTAGTATCACCTATGTTGATTATTTTGAACAAATATTTGCAATGCTAGTTTCAGCTCTGAGGATTCTGATTTGCTGCTTCTCTTTCCAGAGAGACACAACTGGACTTTCTGCAGAGAATACAGAGCTTAGATTAAGACTGCAAGCTATGGAACAACAAGCTCAGTTGCATAATGGTAAGCATGACCTCACTTTGGTACCATATGCTGGCATTTTGCTTCTTAGATTTTGCTGTTATATCAGATGCAGGCCTATTAGAACAGTGATATATAATCCAACTGGTAGATATACTGGCATTCTGTGAGCTTAAATGTGACCTTGAAGTTTGTTATTTTGGTAACCATGAATGAACAGTAAAAGTTAGTTCAATTTTCTCAGGAAAAAATTTAGTGTCTGGATCCAGGGATGTAGCTTTCTCAGTTATAATTACTCTTTTAAGTTGGTTCTGTTGCTGCCTTGTTGGACTGAACTGTCCATGGGCTTTAAATATGTATCAGTCTGTATCTGGTCCGTTATACCAGAACAATTTTTTTGAAGACAGAAAAGGGAGTTTAGGTTGAACAACGATGTTCGGTGAAGCAGCACAGTTTTAGCTCATCATATCATAAACGTATTCCATTTCAATCATACTGCTTCAATCTTAATTTTTTCAATGAATATTCTTAGAGAGAAAATGCCAGTTTCAATCTGACCTTAAGGTATATGATAAGATAGATATATAGTTTATTTTAGTCCAACATCGACAGTCAGTTATAATGATATAAAGAGTTTATTAGATCATGTGTATATATAAACAGTTGCAGGCATTTGATTACCTGCAAATGGATTGCCTGCAATTCCTATATACAGGAAATGCACACTTGCAAGCATCCGGTTGCCTGGAAACAAGACGCTTGTAGCGTGTGTGTACATAACTAGACTCCGACATGCTGCAAATGGAATTACAAGTTTGAAATGCTGTATGTTACACTTGCAGACCAGGTTATAAGTCAAAATTTGAATTGGATATCCTCTCATGCATTCCCTCCAATCAAGTGGTCCCCCTCTCATCTACTTTGATCCACATAAGTATCTCTTCCTCTTACCTCTGTGAGCACTGGCCACCGCCTCTTTTACCTTAGTTGCAACTACAAGTAGCAATTCTACCCGTAGGCTTGAAAACTACTGCACCTGCAACTGGTACTTGCAAATTTGCTCATCTGCAAGTAGCACTTGAAGGCATTTCCAATAGCAGTCGACAAAATATCCCCTTATTGAATCAGTAAATAGGCATTTCCAATAGCCATAGTTTTCAGGAAAGTGGATGGTGAACTTGGCAATGGCTCTAGTGCAAATCCAAACACAGTCTCTGATAGGGAGGTCTCAACAACCAATTTCCAACAATCAAAACTCGGAAGAGGTCAGTGTTGTGGTTGCATTTTTCTGAACAAAAACTGCATCAGTTTCGTATCCAATGTTATTGTCAAGAGCAGGCCTTTATCCACGAGATATGCATGCCAAAATGGCCTAGCGTTCTCAGGTGAACTTGAACAATTGCTTTTATGTATCACGATGTATTCTTCTCCTTTGCAGCACTAAACATGGCACTAAAGCAGGAGGTTGAAAGGCTCAAGCTTGCCACTGGTGAAGTATCAAACCCCCCCAGTGGAGCTTACAACGGGGGATTGCAACATATCCCATACGACCCATCATTTGCCTCCTCCCTGCAACAGCCAGTCCATCATCAAGCAATTCAGTTGCAGCCCAAGTTTCAGCAGTCGCAGCCTGGCGCCTCTAGCAACCATTTGCCCAGTCATCAGAACTCCCTTCCGGCTATGATGGAGCAAGATCCAATTGGAGGGCTACAGGGATTGGATATCAGTAAAAGTTCCATAGTGAAGTTGGAGGAGGGTTCCTCGGTTTCTGCCGATGGAAGCAGAAACGTTTGACACACCAACCCCACAAACAATTCACTGTTGTTATATACTCCAGTATTTCATTCCATTCTTTCTTATATTATTTTCCTTCTTGTCAGGATTGTGTCATTCGTTTCTTCCTCTTGTTGCTTTCATTCTTTGGTGTAGCATTATTAAGCCGTAGACGTCACAGTGTTGTGTTGATAATGTTTAGTGTCTGATATGGGAAATGAAAGCATCTTACCATTATTTCTGTACAAACATATTGTTGCTAAATCTGCAGGAGGCAGTACCATGGTAGGTCGAGAGGCTCTTTCCATCCAAGACACCGGGCCATGATCGAGCAATCTCATGGTATGATTGTTTTGACTTTATTCATCATCAATGTCGATTTCAATTCCATAGTATAAATCTCTTCTTCTCAACTTACTCATCTTTTTGCTCATATTACACCCGATCTGGTTGAGTTTCGTAAATATTTAGATTGATTGATGCGAGTTCAATGTGGGTACATCATCATTAATTTGATCTTAAGTATTTTTGGACTATTGATTTAAGATCGAATTGTAACAAATGGTAACAACATATCATAACATGGAGTCATCGTTAAAAATAATAAAAAGTATTTTAGAATTTTAAGTAATGATTAACTATAATTTATTATTGTAAACTAACAAGATTATAATTATACGTGAAAAAATTCCACCCTATCTCATTCCCTTAAGGTTTCATCTTATCCAAGTCAAATCCAAGACATCGATGCTTCATAAACTACTATAATAGATTGGTTTGGAAATCAAACTGTGACATCAGATTTAGTCCCGTCCTCACCGACTACTTCAAAGAATATTGACGAGTGGAGTTAAAACCATACGCTGGCATTAAATTTGTGCGTGGATTCTGGCACTCCGGTACAGAACACGAAGGGGACGTGTGAATGAAGCGCAACGCTCCCATCTATCTCCGTCGTTCTGAGAACGAGTCCAGTATTAAATTATTGGTCTCATGAGACGTGCACCTAAGTGTACACTGTGCCAGTTCAGAAAGGCTCCATTTCAAGTTATAAAAGAGACGACAAGTGCACGTTTCGATTTGTTTATTTTTTTGTTTCTTTATATTTAATAATGGTGGTCATGTCACGTAGCCATCTTCTTTATAATTGTTTATTCTTATGTGTTGAGGAAAATAAAAATAATTTATTCTGATTGTAATTCATACCCATATAAATAAAATTATACAAAATATCTAGTTTTTAATATATTATTTTATACGAAGATCGAGATTAAAAAAGATTTTTGATTTAATTTTTTCGACGTTCAATTTAGTAACTCGATAGAGTAGTGAGAAAGATGATACTCGTTTTCTTACGTTGAAAATGAACATTTATATTTTATCATAAAAGAGCATAGAATATTCTACGAAAAGTTAACCGATTGACACAAGAAAAGAAAGGACGATTCATATCCACTTGTCTTGAATTATTAAATTATTATTTATATTTTTTTTTCACCCAAAACACTGTGTAACAATTACGTGTCGAATAATAATTAATTGATGATATACTTCTTATTATTATGTGGAATGATACTTTCATACCAATGATAAATTAATTGTCATCTCTTTATAATAAGCTCATGATTATTTTTTCTTTTAAGTATCATTTAGATCAATCTTAAAAGGATAAAAATCATTGGTAGTATATTACATACACTATACTAGAGCATGAAGTCCTACCCTTATCATAGTATCATGTTAAAAATAATCAAAAAATAAATAATAGCAAAATAGCAATGTAAAAAACGACACTTAGGCAATGTAAAAGGCAATGTAAAAAAAAAAAACTTGTATTCCCAACTGGCAACTTCTTAGAAGATAAATCCATGAATAAGAATCTTGGAGTCAAAAGTTGTCAGGGAATTCAAATGGATGCCCACCAAAGCTGTGCATTTCAATTCAAACATGGCCTTGTGGGAGTACAAAAATATAGGTAGAAACATGAAAGGCGGACCACGTTCTCTTGCAGTGCTTTATGGGTGAGCAAGCCCTAAAGGTATACTACAGGTTTCCAAGGCAAGCTGGACACCCCATCCCTTCCTTTGTTCCTCGGGAACGCAGTAAATCATTGTACTATATATTAAGATATGATTTCAAGTGCTAACTTTCTTTGATCCCAATCTTCAACCGAGAAGACTCGCTTCATGAGATCATATTTTGCTTCTTCCATTCATACATTACGCAACATGAGCTTTCACCACTGCTTCGAGGTTGGGCACAGAGTAGCTCTCGAGATCTTGCACAGGTCAACGATCCAAAGTGGATAAGTCTTCACCATACACTTTGCAGGCTGTCGTGTTCTTTACGAGATTCCTTCTGCAAACTTTGGGTGCAACTTTTTAGGCACTCTTCTTCTTCACTCTGCCATTGTCTACGTTGCTAATTAATCGTAATGCCGTCTTCTTCTTAAGGAACTGCTGATGCCAGTGTTTGAATCCTTCGTTGGTTGTCAAGTCCCAGTCAAACAGGTAACGGAGGAATTCTCATCAGTGACCTCTCCTGAGATTGCTTCACTTGACATTAATCTCTTGTCCAATTCCCCTATCATTAGCGTGCTACAGCAACTGCTCGTCAAATCCAGCAAACCTCTCCAAATCTTAGGTATACTACACACGTGATCTAAGAAAAAGGCATCGTTGTAATGGTCGGACATCAATGGATCCATCCAACAAGGTGTGTTTAATGGTCGGACATCAATGGATCCATCCAACAAGGTGTTGTTAATTGCAGCAAGAAGAGAGCTGCAAGTTCTTGCGGGCTGTTGCTGGTTTGGGAGGTGAATGATTAGAGAAAGAGGAACACGAATCCCTGCTCCGGTGCAGCGGCGTAGGCCCCGCAGTAATGGACTCGGGGACAGGAACGGCGTCATTGACGGAGAGCAAGCTGCAAGTTGCTCTCGGCCATTGACAGCGGCAACCTAACCACCGATGTCAGTGACCGCAAGCTCGATGCTTGGCTGCTTATGGTAGGCGATCGATCGGCCCACCATATCATTGGTTCCTTTGGTGAGAAGCATACATGGTGCTCTGGCTACCTCGAGCTGAGTTCTTCACCATACACTTTGCAGGCTGTCGTGTTCTTTACGAGATTCCTTCTGCAAACTTTGGGTGCAACTTTTTAGGCACTCTTCTTCTTCACTCTGCCATTGTCTACGTTGCTAATTAATCGTAATGCCGTCTTCTTCTTAAGGAACTGCTGATGCCAGTGTTTGAATCCTTCGTTGGTTGTCAAGTCCCAGTCAAACAGGTAACGGAGGAATTCTCATCAGTGACCTCTCCTGAGATTGCTTCACTTGACATTAATCTCTTGTCAATTCCCCTATCATTAGCGTGCTACAGCAACTGCTCGTCAAATCCAGCAAACCTCTCCAAATCTTAGGTATACTACACACGTGATCTAAGAAAAAGGCATCGTTGTAATGGTCGGACATCAATGGATCCATCCAACAAGGTGTTGTTAATTGCAGCAAGAAGAGAGCTGCAAGTTCTTGCGGGCTGTGCTGGTTTGGGAGGTGAATGATTAGAGAAAGAGGAACACGAATCCCTGCTCCGGTGCAGCGGCGTAGGCCCCGCAAGTAATGGACTCGGGGACAGGAACGGCGTCATTGACGGAGAGCAAGCTGCAAGTTGCTCTCGGCCATTGACAGCGGCAACCTAACCACCGATGTCAGTGACCGCAAGCTCGATGCTGGCTGCTTATGGTAGGCGATCGATCGGCCCACCATATCATTGGTTCCTTTGGTGAGAAGCATACCTGTCTCGATCCAGGTTGGGTTCATGGAGCAGAGGAAGTGGCACGACTTCGGCCATGGCTTGAGGACATTGTGTTGCGCTTAAGATACTAACGTTCAAGAAAGCCTCGTGGCACCACTTCGGCGGCTAACCTGTCCTTTTCTGCTGTCTCCGTCTTCCTACTGCTGCCTGCTCGCTAGCACTACTATAAGCCACCGGAGTTTCTCTCACATGAGATGCGATCGCCTCGGCGAAGGACATTCTTGCTCGCGCCGCGGACGACGCTCCCGATGAAGCGCACGCTGGTGGGCAGCGGCCGGAAGAGTGGGAAGCATCCTGTCTTCGTCTTCGTGTTCACCGCCTTCTTGTTCTTCACGTTCGTGTACAACGAGGACATCAGGTCCTTCGCTGAGTACTCCTTCAGTGGTAGCAGAGCCAAGTCTCAGGTCTTGGCCCGGCAAGAGCTCGTCGTAGATACACCAAGACACGAAGCAAATGTGGCCGATGGCTTCCACAGAAGAGAAGAATCCGAAGATGATGACGAGGAGGGGGAGGAGAGTAAGAAGGGGAAAACAGTGGTAGAGAGGACAGCAGGTGATACGGCGGCCAGAGAACGGTCGCCGCCAGCCAAGGAAGACCACCGAGAGCCTGAGAGCAACACGGCGAACATGTCGGTGGTCGTCGACGTACCGCAAGTGGTTCAGCTGCCGTCGCAGCACAAGGCGGAGGCGGAGGCGGAGGCGGAGGCGAAGCCGCAGAGGGGCGTGCTTAACCTGCCGGAGACCTGCGACCTCTTCGACGGCCGATGGGTCTACGACGACGTCTCGTACCCGCTCTACAAAGAGCACGAGTGCCGGTTCCTGACGGAGCAGGTGACCTGCTTGAGGAACGGCCGCCGCGACGACACCTACCAGAAGTGGCGGTGGCAGCCGCGGGACTGTGACTTGCCGAGGTATTCGTTCCCCTGTTCTGATGACATCTCCCGTGAATCGTAGAGATGGTCGGATCTGAAGTCTTCTTCTGGTGGATGCATAGATTCGATGCTCGGCTGCTGTTGGAGAGGCTGAGGGGTAAGCGCCTCATGTTCGTGGGGGACTCCCTCAACAGGAACCAGTGGGAGTCCATGGTGTGCCTCGTCCAATCTGCCATCTCACGGGGCAAGAAGACTCTCACCAAGCACGGCTCGGTCAGCGTCTTCAGAGCCGAGGTAGCAGCGATCAGAGTTGCTGTGAATCTGACTGCAATCAAACAAAGGCTCTGATCCCCGTTCGTGCTAATCGATTGCAGGAGTACAATGCTACCGTGGAGTTCTACTGGGCGCCATTCTTGGTGGAATCCAACTCCGACGACCCAAACATACACAGCATTCAGAACCGCATCATCATGGCCGACTCGATCGCCAAGCACGGGAAACACTGGCAGGGAGTGGACTACTTGATCTTCAACACCTACATCTGGTGGATGAACACCGCCAAGATGAAGCTCCTGTGAGTACCCCTCGCCCTCACCACCTGATGGATCCGAGCTAATTGGTTCTGCTTACGAGCTTCTAACTCGGGGCCACAGGCGAGGATCGTTCGATCGAGGGTCGACGAAGTACGACGAGGTCAGTCGGCCAGCGGCCTACCGGCGAGTCCTGACGACATGGGCGAAGTGGGTGCGCAGGAACGTGAACCCGAAGAAGACGATGGTGTTCTTCATGAGCTTGTCGCCCAACCACATGAGGTAAGGTCTACAGATCGACCTCTCCGTTAAGACGACAGGAATCACTCGCTGCATCGATGGATTACAGGAGCACGGATTGGGGCAATCCAAAGGGGATCAAGTGCGCGATGGAGACGACACCGATCACGAACATCTCGCGCCCATTTAAGCTAGGCACCGACTGGCGGCTGTTCCGGGAGGAGGAAGAGGTGATCCTGGGGATGAGGTTTCCGGTGTCGTTCATCAAGATCACGGCGATGACGGAGTTCCGGAAGGACGCGCACACGTCCGTGCACACGCTCCGGCAGGGGAAGCTGCTGACGCGGGAGCAGCAGGCGGACCCGGCCACCTTCGCCGACTGCATCCACTGGTGCTTGCCGGGCCTGCCGGACACGTGGAACGAGTTCGTCTTCGCCCGCATCGCATCCGGGCCATGGCGCGGCTGATGCACGTGCCGTGAGTTGGCATCCCCACCTTCTTCCTTCTTACAGTTACCGCCATTCTTTTCACCCCTCTTTCACACCACGACATCGATAGATTCTTTTCTCCTGTTGTTTGGATCTTTGTGTATCTACCCGTGTCGGAATCGTATGGGGGTGAACTCGTGCTGCACAGGCATAGAGAGAGAGAGAGAGAGGAGAGAGAGACACACACACACACACACAAGAAGAACACGTGAAAGAGGACCACAGGAAGAAACATGATTGTTACCTTCGCAGGGATGGATGGATTTGTTCTCGAACTATTGCTGCATTCTAATCTATTGTCTCCTTCTGAAACCTCCTAATGACATATTCTCTTTGTTTGTGATACTTCATTTTCATCTTTTATCTGTGTAACATCCTAATTTAGTCGTATATATATTGATGATTTAAAGGGTTAGCATGAGTTTAGACATTCGATCGAGTCACCACAAATTTTATGATATTAGAGACAAAACAGTATTGGATATGACAAATTGGGTAATTATATATTCTGCTGAATTGTGACGAACAGTATCGACGTACGATCCGATGATTGATGTGAGATGGTGTTCGTCGGATTCGGATCCGTTGACCAATCACTAAGCTTCCTGCGGCCAAGTGGGAAGAGGATATGACCGCACAACAAGAGAGGGGAAGGAGAAAGTGAAAAGCACTGTTTGGGAATCTACATCATGCTGAATGACTCATATGATTGTTTTGTTGCCTTGTACATATGATTGATTGAAGATGTTCCACAAATCATGTACAGATCGAGCGCAACGATGTCCTCTTCGATTCCAAAGGCATATTGCATGTGTAAAACATGTAGAATACTTTTCGAAGTAAATAATATATATATATATATATATTAACATTTAACATAAATAAATATAATATCAAAAATATGAATATAATATTTTATAGTATATAAAATAAGATAAATTCTTTCTCGATCAACCATGATTTTTGTATTACGTCCTTTGGATGAGATTTTCTTTTCTCTTTGAGATATGATAATATTTGAAAAACGAATTGTATCAAATTTATTACGTCGAATAGGTGTGAAAAAAATGATAATGCTCGAAAAAGGAAAAATCAATTTGAATACATGAGATTGGGGAAAAAACCTGATCCGATTGGTTGCATCAACCTAAACAGTTTTGTATCATCTGACTGTTTCTTTGTGCAGGAAATAAGGTACATGGACCTCATGAAGCAGCAGTTTCGTATATGTTGCTGTGATCCACCTTAGGTTGCACACCCATCAGCATCTCACCGGATGTAGAACAAACAATGAGACCTGCTGCACCCAATTATGATGCTCTCACATGACTGTGAGGACCAGTCTGGGGAGTGCACAGCTTCATGTGAAGGTGCTTTTGGTGTGGTTTGCAATCTTGCATCTGCCTACCTCTCTTTGAACATCAAACAAGCTTGGAATTATAGTTCCATCAAATTCACTCACCTCTTGTTTTTCCCAACTTTCAAGATGCTCAAAGCAATGTGGTTTCAGTGATTGGAGCTTACTTTTACTGAGTGGAAACAAGTAGTAAAGACTTTGATATCCGCATTTACGACGCATTAAAGCCCTATTTTCTTTTAGATTTCCCTGTGTCTGACTATTAAGTTGGCCCAAAAATAAGTTGTAGTAACAATCAGTAGTTGCATTTGGCACTATGGATTGATTACATGACTATTTTTTGTGTAGGCTTCCTGATTTGCCAATGGCTTTTTGGCTAGCATATTTGCATGGATGAAAACCACAATTACATACATCATGACAGCAACAATCAGTACTTGCATCATGGAAAAATAATCAATTCTTCTTGTGTAATTGATACCATTTGTTTGATGTTACTGAGTATGTCTTCCACTGGTGGTTTCAGAAGAACAGCAACTTTTTCCTTGTTCTGCTGCTTAGTTCAGTGTGCATAGTTAGCCTTGTCTCCACATCAATGTTGAGGATTCATAATCATCCATTGAAAGCTCAAAGCAGCTTCTTTTGTGAAATTAGAAATGGACTTTAGTCATTCATGTTGAGGTCAAGTTAATATAGTTATCGTTATTTGAGATCAAAGGTAAATAGCAACACCTAATCATGAATATGTGTGTGTTTTCATGCATGCAGCTTCGACGCTTTCGACAGTCCTATTCAGTGTTGACTTGTTTTGATCCTTGGACGATACCGACGAAGATCGTTGGGGCTTTTGCTGCTCCCACTACTCACATAGAAGATTACATCCATCGCTCTCGGTGCGGAAGAAGAAGAAGAAGATATCCCATCAGATTAGTTTCATGTTTAGATCTCGTCTTCATCATTTATCCTTTCGGAGAGAAAGATAAAAGCTTACACGGCTACATATAGCGAGATCATCGATCATAAATCCAGTCCCTCGGATTCTGCTTCCTTCCATCTAATGATGGTTTCAATTGGATCCTCCACTTGGGGCCGACGGCGGCACGGGTTTTCCGGGAAGCATGGTGAAGAAGAGAGGCGCCGACGCCGACACCGGGAGCTTCCTCTTGGATCTCGAACGGGCGGTGGCAGCCTTAGTCAGGCCGCATGGCTTCTCGGCCCCAAGTCTCTGCAGTGACCGAACGACGAAGCTTGATTCCGGGACCTCCCCGGAGGTGGTGATCTCGTCGACGGGCCTAGCGGCGGTGCAGTATCGTTGGACGAGAACCAGCAGCAGAAGAAGAAAGGTGATAGCTTTGTCTTGAACTGCCATGGCGGACGACACAAAGAAGGCTTAATGGCGTACACAAAGGAGATTTATCGCGAAGGAGGAGTAGAATTAGGAAGAGAAAGATGGATGTGTTGGCAAACGTAGAGAGGTCAGAGAAGCACTTGGAATCTTCTCTCGGTTGACTCTTCACATGGTTTTGATCGTAAAATTCAACCAGGATTAATATCAAAGAGATTATTGCTAGTGGTTATCCCATAATACCACTGTCATTATCATCATCATTACAACTATACAGTTTAATCTTTAGAGATTACAGTGCACAATAACTGCAAGAGAGTGAAATCCAACCAAAGCAATGTACAATAACAGTAAACAGAATGTGAAATCTAACCAATACTATCTCATTCGAACCCATTACTTCTTTTGCAAAGGGTAAATGATAAAGATGAGATTCGAACTTAAGATGTTAGGATAAGCTGTCAAAGTCTTGATCGACTAAGCTATAGCTGAACCCATTAATTGCATAACGTTGACATATGATGAAGCAATTGTGCACATCCATACTAGTGTGTTAGAGTTCTTGCAAGCAGTGAAAGCTCTGTGGATGTCTATCATAGCTGCAGTTGGGGGCATGACAAGCTTAAAGCCTCAAGACTAATTGCAGAATCTAAGCATAGGTTTCAGAAGCTACAACTGGTTGGACCGAGTGGAATTCATTAGCAGCAGTTTATGGCAGTCTACTTAGGTGTCAATGTCCAAGGATGGTACCCACTTGCGCTCCGAGTTCCTATCAAATGGCATCGAGCATATGCATATGGCTGTCGAATGGGTGCAGCCGAGCATCATCAGCAGAACAGAGCGCTTGTAGACCCAGCAAGACTGGTTCCAAATCCATCCCATCGGACTGAGACATCTGTAGAGAAGTATCGTTCCACGAGCTTGATCTCCAAGAGTCCCATCATCCGCCATGCACTTCCGAATTGGACCCAAACCAGCAACTCATTGCCTTGTTTTCCTTTCACTCCGGTCGTGGATGCTCGACCTTTTGTTGCCGAGTGTGGTCCAATCCAAAGTTGGAGATCGAGTTCGCAGCTTTCGGGCATAAAGACAGCAGGAAGGAGGAGAGTGACGCAGGTGTTCCTTCGTTTTGGCATCAAAGAACGCATGCGGCACGCGAGACAGACAAAGTGAGTGCTCAGAAGTGATTTGAGGTCTGCAGAACTCTGTTTCTGCTGCTGCTTCTTCGCGGACGAAGAGGTATGGAAATGAGAGGGAGTTGGACAAGGAAGGTGGCTCTCCTGAGCTGTGTCTCTTTGTGCTTCGTCTTCTTCTTCGCCTTTGCTATTCTATTGGAAACAAGCAGTTGGAAAGCTTGTTTAGGTGAGCAGAATCCACTTCTCAGGTTCCACGCTCATCTAGCTGATACTTCATTCAGTGTTCATCTTCATCCTGTGTTACGTAAAACAGTATTAGATCTATGGATGGTTGTGTGACACTTTTACCTTTTTATTTCTCAGTTGCAGAGATTAGAAGCGCGACAATGAAATCCTTTGTGCAGGTGCTCTCTCTCTCTCTCTCTCTTCTTCGTCATGCAAATCTTCTCCTGTAATTAAAAGAATTTTCCTTGTTCTCCTGGGTAACTATGTTGCTACAATGCGCCGTTGGTGCGACTGCGGCAAGCTCGGGCCTCCGGCGCAATATAGAAACATATGCTCTTTTTCCACTAAAATGCGCGGGATGGACGCGAGCTCACTCGCTACCATCAAGCGCACGTAAGCATGCTGGTCGTACCGACTAGTTCTCGGAGCCACCGTATCTTGCAGGGTCCCCGGCGAGCACGCGAGCCGTCGGTGGCAGAGGGAGGACGCAGGAATCTAATGGGGCGGGGGTCGCGTCCTCCGCGGTGCACGTCCAAGTGCGGCAACTGCACCCCGTGCCTGCCGGTGCAGGTGGCCGTCCCCCCGGGGGCGCCCGCCACCTTCGAGTACTACCCCGTGGCCTGGCGGTGCAAGTGCGGCGCCCGTCTCTTCCTTCCTTGACGGCGTCTATCCGATCCCAGCCCGCATCCACATGCCCGGAGAGAAGGCGACAGCGGAGGAGCCCCGGCGACGTCGCTCCCATGTCTTCCTTGCGCGAACACCGGAGAGGGCAGCGTGCACAATTGGGTTCCTCACATACCATACTCTTATCATGAAACAGGACGTGAATGCATGCACGCTCACACGTCCTATGGATGTCTGCTACCATTACTGTTCGAGCTTCCACTTTCTATGACAAGATGTGTATATATATATATGGTTGAAATTATATATATATATATATATATATATATATGGTTGAAATTCTACAACACGATAAGTGCAGTGTTTAGGAAATATTTATTTTATATTTGAATTAAAAATAAAAAAGGATATAATCTGGAATTGGTATGTGTTTTGACACGAACGAGGCTGGATATGATCCCAACGATGCGCGCCCAATTTCATGTACGCGTCACATTGGATCGCACCACGTCACATTTCGATGCGGTGAGACCCCCACTCCACGTGCATTGCGCGTGCCGAAGGCCCCCACCCTCGCCCTATGAACCGACCGAATGGTGTCTGGCGGGAAGATATCTGAGGTTGCCACGTCGTACGGGCTTCTTTGGGCGGGAATAGTTGTCGCTGTGGCGGGAAACGATGGCTACTTTAATTCCCATCGGCTCCCATTTGCTCCGCGCCAGAGAGAGAGAGAGTGAGATGGTGGGACTGGCGTACGATTTCCTCGCGAACCCGCTTGGGGCCGTGCGCCTGGCGTTCGAGAAGGCGGTGGCGTCGTCGCCGCCCGACGCCGATCTGGCGGCGGCCTTCAGAGGCAAGGACTGGGGCGCCGTTGACCTCTTCCGCGACTTCCTCTTCGAGAAGGGCGGCCTTTCCCAGGTAAGTCTGTGGAAGAGGGCTTCTTGAAACCTAAGTCCAGGTTTTGCTGCGACTCTTTAGTCCGATGCCTTTGAACTCCCATGACTAGAGGAACCAAAACCCTAAATTCTCGGCGTTTCAGTCATTGGCGGCGTCCCCCTTCACCAGATTCGGTTTTTAGGCGCTTATTCTGAAATCGTTCTTCATCTTTCTTCTTTCGAAGTCCAGCGCGTTTTATTGCCCAAATCTGGAAAGCCCTTGATTTTTGTTCTTCAGCAACTAACGTAAACCCTAGATTTCTTTCTGTAGGCAGTGAAAATTCTATTTTTTCGAGCTCAGTGATGCAAATACGAGTTTTCTTATACGACGAGCAATTCTTTGACCCTAAATCATCAGGTTCCCATTCTCGATGCTTCGACGATACGATGGGTCCAACCCAACACTCTGGTTCGCTTCAGGGGAATGGTGCAAGATATGCTAGGCAATGAATTGTATGTCGGTGCTTACAAGGTACTAGCTTCGCATCGCTTTTCCTTCTTGCATCTGTGTTTTTCCTGCTCTTGGTTGTTGTGCTGATCTAAGTCAATTCTTGATTTCTGATAAAGGATGGATCCACTTGGCGGACAAATAAGTTCACTGACGTGGCTCCTTCTCCTATGCCACCTGCATTTGAAACACAGCTCTGGGAAAGACACCTTTTTTACTGTGTTCCGGTGAGTTTCCGTGATCATTTGTATTAATTTCATGAGAATGGTTTCTATCGACCCGCCATCATGTATGTTTAGTGAGAATAATACTTGCCGAATAATCTGGTAGTATTCTTTTTTGGGTATTGTGCTTCTATCTTTAGAGTGGAACTGATCATCTGTGTGATACAGAACTCGTCCTAGTGCTGGTAACGTGTTTTTGAGAAGAAAGATGGGAAGATAATTAACTTGTTGGGAAAAGAGGAAGTTGAAAGGGAAAATGCTGTGAAATTCCATGCACTACAATGCATCTCGTACTGCTCTTGCAAATTTCCCATCAGTTATAAGTTTTTGCATCTGGTTTCCAGGTTCCAGGACAGAATTCATGGACAATGGAGCCCTCCCCCTCTCCAGGTGAAAGAAACATGTCAAGCTCTACATCCCAACATGGAGTAAAACGTGGAAGGAACACAGAAGATGATATGGACTTAAATGTGATTCTTTGTCTTTGTGCCATATCCCCCTTAATATATTAATTAGTAGCCACCCTATATTGATCTCATGAAGCATTATTCTTTACAGGTATCATATAATGGGGATGAGGGTTCTTCAAACATGAAGAAGCAGGTTAACTTTAAGATTATTTCAGAAATATGGTCAGGAAATTTTGAACAAATGAAATGACATTTATTTTCCTTGGCCAATGATAGCTTAATAAGTACATTTGTTGATGCTTAGTGGTTTGACTTGACATGCACATTTTTGTTGAGAACTGCCTCAAGGAGGGTTTTGTGTTGAAACATAAACCACTACTATGATATGTTAACTTTTTTTAATTGACATATTTTATGTTCAGTTGTCCATAGTACCACTTAAGGATTAAAAACTAGGTCAAATACTAGTTTCAACAATTGGTCTGATTAGTGTGATGCTGGTATATTAGGTGTTATATTAACCCGTACCACTTAGTATGACCCTAAGATAGCCAAAAAAAAAAAAAGATATTGATCTATATGGTTCATGGCTGGTCCTTATTCAGACTGGTGAATATTAATAGGTACATATTGGTTTGACCTGCATTTGATTACTTCACTCCACTCCATTTGACTATAAATAACTGCCTGGCACCGATTCAAAAAGGCTATTGCATCAGAAAATATACTCATGTCTTTCCATGGAAAATTTAATGTCATTATAATAAATCAAATGGGCATGCTCCAACAATCTAGTCTTCTAACCTAGCTTTGTGTCATGCTTGGCAAATGTATGAGGCTGTCATTATAGTGGATTCTCCAAGATTCAGTATATCTAGGTTGAAGGATCAGGGTGCATTGTCAGCATTTATTTTGGCTAAATAGGAGCTATACACCTTGAGTATCTGTTTTGCTATCCTACAATCTAAGGCAACCTTGGCTTCCAAGCATATGAGATCCTTTCTTGTAATTACAATGTCACATTTTGGTTGCTTATTTTGAAATTATTGCATGCCTAGGAATGTGGGTTGTTGATGTGAATGGTTATGCAGTTGAATTCGAATATTACGACATTTATAGAAGTTCATTAACGTTTTTAATTTTTGATATGAAAATCATAGTTTCCTTTTCTATTATTAACTGATGGATCTGTTTTTTTCTTAGTTTGGCATGAACTACCTCAAATCATTGCTACTTCATTAAAATGGATAACTTTCTTCTCTTCTGCAGAAGGAAGATGAGTCTACACGTCAGTCCTCTAGTTCATCAGAGGACTTGGTGAATCATGGTGGTGGCTTAGAGCTCAAAAATGGTGATTCAAGTTGTCTTTCATGCTTAGTGAAGGTAAATCTTCTGTAGTTTTCTTGTTTAATTTTTTAAACTAATGCCTTCAGGATGTACCGCTTGTTACTTGACAGTCTCAGTGGCAATTGAATATTTACAGATCTATGACATGCCAGAAAGTCATTTAAAGTTGAATGATGTCTTTGAGTTTATTGGTATTTACACATTTGATCCGGAGCTTGCTGGTCATAAGGATAATTCTGATGATCTAATGTACGACCTATTTGAGGACCCAATGGCTCATCTACCTCCCAGTAAGGTTAGTCAACTTAGTATGTTTACTTTATACATTGCTTATCTAACTAGTTGATATGAGTCGTCTTCATTTGGTTTGGCTAGCAATAGAGTATCTGAAGTTATAGATAACTGACTGTAATTTGTGGGAGAAGAAATGCTTTTGTTTCCCATCCTTACTGGAACATTCTTCTGATTTCATTTTCTATCTAACATCTAGTGCCAATGGCAAGGTTGCAATGTCCTTTGGTTTAATTAGAATTAATTGATGTGAGCTGTATTGGAATTATTAAAATATATGATCCAGATGTTTGCTGCTGTAATTTGTTCTAACCACATGGCTGATTTTGCTGATGTTGTAATGTTGCTTAAATTTTTTAATTAGATGAGCTTTTGATCTGGACTAGAGTCAAAAGTAGAATCTGTCAATATATTATGTACTTATTTGCAGAGTGGCAACTCTTATCAGAAAAATCCTTCCAAGTAATCAGGAAATCTTTTATTTGTCCATTATTATTATGCAATGGTTTAGCCAAACTACAGGAAATCTTTACCAAGTTGTCATGTCCATTTAAGTTCCACTATTTGTCAAATCTGGATCCCCCTGTTGCATTTCAGTAATCAGCGTGATAAGTGGGATTTCATTTAAGCGACCGTTAGCTATTTCTGCTTTAAGGCTGATGTAGATGTTCCTCTTCTTTTTCCCTCAACAAACTGACCTGTTAAGCTGTACTCCATTCAGGTACCACGTCTTCATTGTTTAATATGTCGGAAGTTGGTTATTCAAGATTTTCTTCCCAATTCACCCGTCATTGAGGTAAAATTGCTACTATTACATTGCTTACATAGATACAATCTTGCAGCAAAAAAAAGTATCCACTGTCTTATATTTTATTAACATTTTTTTTGAACTTTCAGGACTGATAATGTTGACATGGATTTTTTTTGTGCAGCCTTTACCTAATATGATCAGAAAAATTCGAGAATCTTTACTTTTGCATCTTAGTGCTGTTCTTGGCAATGATGAAGTGGCAGCACAATATCTATTATTGCATCTTCTTTCGAGGGTATATTCTCCATGCGCCTTTTCTTTTTCCTAATGATACTTAAGTTCTATTTACCAAAAATTTTGTAAACTTACACCTTAGTAAGTCAATCTTGGGTTGGTCTTTTGACATGGGACTTATTTGATAACCTTCTGAGCAGATCCGAGCTCAGGTTGATGTGATTACAGTGGGCAAGTTGTCACTAAACCTCACTGGTTTTACCAGAGAAAGTGCATCAATATTTGGCTGCCAGCTCACTAATGCAGTGGAGGAACTCTTGCCTTTCACACATGCTATTCCTCTCACAATAGAGTACCTGAACAATGCGACACTTCAACCTAGAAAAGACAACAAGACAGGAAGGTAGGAGATTCCTGGTGAGACCTTCATGATATTTCTTGAGAATGTACAGAAGCCAGCAGAATCTCATTTTTTGTTCTTAATATTAGCTCACATTGTGAGAGTGCAATTGTTGTACTTGTAGTTCCTGATCAGCACAAAACCCTACTTGTAGCTGATAACTGATGTTTCTCCCTAGTCTAGCTTCTGTAATGCTTTTCATTCTGAGGTCATTTTTGTCTAAATCCTTGTTAATAATCATCACATTGTTGTATGTCTCAGACTGGTGGCTGGAGTGCTGCAGCTGGCACAAGGTACTCACCTGACAATAGATGAGACTCGAATGCAGAATGGAACCCTCAGCTCGAATGGTGTTGAGAATGCTAGGCTACTTAAGCATTTGTTGGAGTGGCAAAAGGTGAGTTCTGACTTTCTTATTAAGATATCCGACTTCAATAATAAGCCCACTGAATCTTGGTGCTCATCCCTTTACTGTTCTTTGAAGTAGAACTTAGTGTTCAGCTGAACTTCCAAAATTACCAATTTTTGCTGCTTAATTGCATTTTAACTGAAAATTGATCCATTTTGTTTGCAAGATGAGACTTGTAAGTTGATGACGATGCAGGTTGAATATGACTTCGAATACTACAACTTGGAGATGGCTGCTGATGTCCAATTACTTATAATCTCAGAGGGTAAATCCAATTTCCTCCCTGCAGATTTGGTGTTACCTTTTTGTCCAAAATCTGTTGCTTCAGTAAATGCAACTGGTGAGAAACTTCAAGGGCTACTTGGAGATGGTACTTGGCCACCATGAGGTCTCTCCAGCACTCCAGTGAACCTGAAACGAGTCAAGTATGGTTATCCAACCCCGGATTTTATTCTATCAAAGTTATTTGTCATTCTAGAAAATGACAATGAAACGACACTCAAGAGTGTTTTAATTGCATTTCAACAAAAAAAAAAAAAATGTAGATACTACAAGATGAAATGGTTGCAGCCATGCAGGAAGATCGAAGCTTGGGCTGCGCTGGCCTGACCAGGTTTATATTAATTGTTGCTATCGTCCAAACCCTATGATCTCCATTCATCTCAATTCTTCAATGTCGTTTGCAGATGGCTAACAATGGCTGAACTGATGTCTGCAAGCTTCGGTGAGAAGTGTCTCACCTTGGAGCACTGGCAGATGATAAAGGAGCTGGAAAGGCTTAGGAAGGAGAGGCTCCAGTGAGATGGGGTTAACCTGGTGGTCAGTGCATTAAACCTCTTGCATACAACGCGATGGTTTTCAACTGTACACCTTTTTCTGTATTGAAGCGAACATTTTGGGAGTCATGCAAATCTTAGACGTCTTGATCTTAAAACTTTAATGGAGCAGAATTCATTTTGCTGTTCATTAGCTTGAGGAAATAAGCACTAAAGTGTTTACATACGTATGATATTACGCAACTGACTGCCGCCGCGTAAACCTCACAAGCCGAGGTTGGCGGGCCTCAGCTTCTCCTTCCACAATCTTCCGGCGGCTCCACTGCCCTTCTCCACCTCGACCATCGCCACGCCGTCGGTCAACCGATAAATCTCCACCCTCAGAATGAACTCCCCGTTTTGCCCCTCGACAACCGCGCCCATGTCCTCGCTCTCCCTCTTCACCACCAAGCCCTCCCTCTTTCCCACCTGCTCGACCCGGTCCATGATCTCGTCTGCCGGCTCGGCCGATGCGAATCGCTCTCGGTCCGACGACGTATCCACGAAGAAGCCCGAGAGATCGAGCCCCGAGGAGAAGGAGATGAGGTCGAAGGCGTTCGGCTCCCCGCCACGCCGGCTATGGTGGTGACTAGCCACGGAGCCATCATCGCGGGGCCACGTTGTGGCCGCCCATCGGTCCGCGTCGAGGCCTCTAGCGAACCAGGGGTCTTGGCGGATGCCATCGATAGAGAAGCGGGTGGCGGGATTGGGGTCGAGAAGGCGAGCGATGAGGCGCCGGAGAGCGGGCGAGGTCCACCTGGGACAGCGGTGGTGGCCGCGGTAGATTTTGCGGTAGAGGGACGTGAGATTGGGGTCGTTAAAGGGGAGGTAACCGGCGTTGAGCACGAAGAGGATCACCCCGCACGACCATGTGTCCGCCTTCGCCCCGTCGTACCCTCCCGTCTTCTTCCTCGATAGGATTTCCGGCGCCACGTACGCTGGCGTACCGCATTGGGTGTGGAGGAGGTGGTCACCGTCATTGCCCTCGGAAGAGGTGCGGCCAAGGGCGGCGAGCCCGAAGTCGGAGACCTTGAGGTCACCGGCGTCGTCGAGGAGTAGGTTCTCCGGCTTAAGGTCCCGGTGGAAGACGCCTTGGGAATGGCAGTAGGCGACGGCGGAGATGAGCTGGCGGAAGATTCGGCGGCAGAGGTCCTCCGGAAGGCGGCCGCGGTCCTCGACACGGGAAAAGAGCTCGCCGCCCTTGGCGAGCTCGAGGACGAGGTACACTTTGGAGCGGGAGGCGAGCAGCTCGTGGACGCGGACGATGTAGGGGTGCCGGAGCCGGCGGAGGGCTAAGATCTCGCGGATGAATGAGCCGCCGTCTGCGGGGTGGCGAGGGTTGGCATAGACCTTGATGGCGACGCCGTGGCCAGAGGAGACGTGGCGGGCGTGGTAGACCTTGGCGGAGGCGCCGCGGCCGAGGAGGCGGCCCAGCTCGTACTTGCCGAATATGACCTTGGCAGCCGGCGCACTGCCACTGAAGTCCGTCATGTTTGATAAGGATTGATGCTGAGATATCAGGAGAATATGCAAGCAGATGAAGGCGTCGTTTTCCGACGTGAAAGCAAACTACATTCTATGCATTCTTCTGCGTCACTAACATCTCACTCGCAAAGGAACATGGGAGGAACACGGACGCCTCGCTTAGCTTTGACCTCCTTCCTCACCGTCATCGATTCGCGGACCGAGTACCTAACATCTTTTCCTGGTTACTTCCTCCACAGCTCTCCGTGGAATTTACGAGAGGCGATCGATGCGGCCATCAAACAGTCGCCGTCGTCTCTACCGGACCGAAGGAGATCACGGCCAAAAGGTCCAGAAAAAGCCAGGCGTACGTCATACCGAAACAGGGGAGGGCAGTTCAGGATGGGCCCTCGGGAAGAAGAAAGCGACCCATCGCCCTGAGAAAGACATTTTTAACTGGACAGCCTGCGGAGGAGGGGACAGAGAGATACGGAGAAGACGACGTGAAAACAGAGTGAGCTCCTCCGAAAGTAGCTGTGGAGGTTCCCCTCTCCTTCCTCGACGCTGCGTCGACGGTGGTGGGAGGTTCTCAGTGTTGATTCAATTTTGCTAGTAGTCGTAGTAGAGGGAAACTCTAAAGACTCTAAACTGACATCTAACTCCGAATCCTAAATCAACATTTGGTTAACACTGGTAGTCAAACACCCTCGTCTCATCTTTATATGTCTTGTATATAGTGTTGGTGTCAATGTCTTTATGCCATGGCCTCGGGGTCGTCACGGTTGGGTTCAGGTCTGAATGATTGGAGATTTTCCTGAACGATCTATTGAGACTATTGAGGTGGTCGACTTTGGTGGTCCGATCGCGATTGGATTATTGTTTTCTCCAAGAAGGGGCTCTGCGCCTGGGGCTGTTGTGGGAAGTATTTCGTCTTCGTCTCTGTACACAGGTCTAGTCGGGAGAGCTTGACCCGACCCCTTCGATGATCAAGTTAGTCGATAGTCTCAAGGGTTTCTCTTCTTTTTTTACCCCTGTTCGTTCCGAACGCGAGGGTTTTTATAGAAAAGGTCACCGTTTTCTGATGTGCCCACGTACAGGGACTAATATCGTACCTTGGGCAACGTCTGACATTGGCATTGACGTTGCGTGAAGGACCAAGCTCCTGCAGAATGGCGACGTATCTCGGTTGGCGTTTTGGTCTACTTTGGCTTGACGTTGTCGGGTCAGACGAGACGGGCGACCTCGTGGCTCCTCGATTTACGTGACCTAAGAGACATCGTCTCGGAATAGGTGACGTTAGTTTACGTCCCATCATCACTGATTACGTTAGTCTGCGTCACATCATTATTATGACGTGGCCACGGCCGGCGAGGGTCATCTTCGGCAAGTACGAGATGGGTAGCCTTCTCGGTGAAGGTACCTCCGCCATGGTCTTCCGCGCCCGCCACATCACCTCCGTCGAGCCCCGGGGAGGAGACGATCATGTCGAAGGCGGTGAGCTCACCGCCAAGCCGGCGGTCGTGCTGCCCGGCGCCGGGGTTGTTGCGGTCGCGAGCGATTCGCATCGGTCGAGCCGGTGGACAAGATCATAGACCGGGTCGAGCACGTGGGGAAGGCAGACGGCTTGTCAGTGGTGAGGGAGGAGGGGGAGAGGCGATCGGGCGCGGTGGTCGAGAGGCAAAACGGAGATTTCATGCTGAAGGTGGAGGTTTACCGGTTAACCGGCGACACCTCGGTGGTGGAGGTGGAGATGGAGGCGTGCAGTGGAGCGGTCGGAAGATTCTGGAACGAGAAGCTGAGGCCCGCGTTGGTGGACCGGGTCGGAGACCGCTGACCCGCGGTTTAAACCGGTTTGCACGTCGATAGTTTGCGGTCGAGTAGAGAGACAGACAATTAATTTATTTTACTTGCACTTAATTCAACAAAAAAAACTATAAATAAATTATCTCTGTTAGTAATCCAATCCTGGTTCAATCGCTTCAAGATTCGTGAGATCTTTGAACATCTTATCAGTTGATGCTTTCTTCTGCAAGAACCCTGCAATGAATCACACAGGTCATCCACGAAGTGGATTGAGATCACAATATAGATCTTTCTGTGATCTAAATTGGATTCTGACTGCAAATGTCAGGTTGGGCTATGGTCCATTTAGTCAAGTTTCAGATCCTTCCATAAACTAATGAACATTTCATGCCGATTCCATCGTCCTCCCACCAATCGTGATTTAGGCTTTTGAACCCTAATCCTCCCCGGGAAGAAGTCATCATCATCTGATGTACAAATTACTGATTGCTGCAGTATTTCTTGTTCAGTCCCATTTCTTACTTGACTTGGGGTGAGAACTCACATGCCGAGTCTCAAAATCATCCATCAAAGTTGGTGTGTTCTTGAAGAAGCAGAATACGAAGATATTTCAGGTTATTTTTTGCAGTGCAAGACAAACAAGTATAGTGATTGCATACTGAATGCAGCACAAGAATGTGTGACAGCAATCCTGTCTTCAACCACTACTCATCCCATCATTTTCAGCTCACTATATTTTTGTTCCTCCAACGACTCCTTTTGGTATCATGGAGAGCCCAATGAGCTACTGGAAGGCAGATAGAAGGCCACATCTTGCAGTGACAGATGCATTCACAACTACTGCTTCCTATCTCTCACATTCCTTCCATGAACTGCACCCAATTTGATTTGGAGGTCAATTGCCACTCCAACTAATACCAAGAAACAGATCCATGGGAAGTCAATTGATATATACGTAGCTGAACTCCTCCCCCTTGTCATCATCATACTGTGAGCTCATGTTGAAATGTTCATCCTTTGGCAACATAGAACTGCTCCTTTATAAGGTCAGATACCTTTGGCCAACAGCCCACACACATTGGCTGTGCTCTTCAACATGATCTTTCTTTAGTGTTCATTCTGTCCTGCATATCAGAATTCGCAGTAAGCCCAGCATTCATCTCTCTCTCTCTCTTTCTCTCTCTCTCTCTCTGTGATAGCTGAGGATGATCTCGAGTAGCTCAGAGCTTCCAAAACCATGGCTCCAGATCAAGCAAGATGGCAAGGTCTACTCCAGGCTGCTGTCCAAGGAGAGCTCCATGGCCAATTCTTCCTTTAGAGTCTACTACGGGGTGGCTTCAGGAGCTGTGCCATTCTTGTGGGAGTCTCATCCTGGAACGCCCAAGCACACCATATCGGTGGCCGACCTGCCTCCTCTCACTCCTCCACCCTCCTACTACTACTGCAACATCACCGGGAGCAAGAACTCCAGGAGATCAGCCAAGTCCGGTCTCCTCCAGACCATACTCCCCAGGCTGGGCTTGGGGAAGCCACACAGGTCGCCCTCCTCGCCGTCCATGTCGTTCTCGCCATCTTCCTCGTTGTCCCTGGCCAATTCTGTCAGCTCCGGTCATCGCAGAAGACGCTTGAGCCCAAGGTCGTCCTTCTCATGGACGGGCGACGACGATGAGGAGTCCACTGACGGGTCCCGAGCACCAACACTCTGCTTCGGGGCGAGGCACAGGGCGGCCTCTCAGCGGTGCTCATGAAGAACTTGATGTCGCCGGTCACCGGTATGTGCGCGCGGTGACCTCTGTGGTGTGAAGTGTTCATCTTGCCTTGGAATAATAATCTTGGCTTGAAAGTTTGTATGAGCAGTGAGCTGTGCTCACTGCTCTTTCTTTCGATCTTAGATCATCTTACTCTCTACCACTGTCATCTTCGCTTAGGTTTCATGTAACCGTGACAGTATAAATTGGAATCTTGCTGTTGCAAATGTGATGGTAATAGCTTTGTCCACCATCCAGCTTTGGAAGAACATGTGGGTCGGTTGTATCATAGTGTTGTTGGCGAGGATCATACTACTACTTGAATCAATGTCAAATCATATCACTCCATGGTTCTGTCATTAGTAGAATCATTAAAATCATATATATCAACATCAAGAATGATGAAGATAGAAACAGCTTCCTGCTCTGCTCTTCTTCTTCTATATATTCTACTCTGTTCTGAGACTTCCTTGGTTAAATTTGATGCAAGTTTATTGGTGTTTGTCCCTCTCCCTGTGGAAGAGATCCATCTCCTGATGCATTTTTTGTTGGTCTGATCAAGAATTCTAATCTGCAAAGAACACATTTCAAGTTACATCCAGCTAAAAACTTATCCTTTCAGCAGCACATTAAGATCTCAAATGTCAAGCTAAAGAACCATGCTTTCCTCGAGAAACAAACCACAAAGAGTGCTCCATTGATGTCACTTCTCCAACCTCCTTGGATTTGTCACACACACACCAGCTGCTTGGCAGCCTTTAAATTCAACCAGCTTGAGGAAGATGCTCCATTGATGTGTCCAGAGAGTAAAGGGTTCTCAGCAAGAATGGCCACCCAGCCATTTTGTTTCCCACCATCTCTTGAAGACTTGTGTGTCAATGCAACCAGACAAGCATAAGTAATCTGCAGGACAGAAGGAATTCTAAGACAACTTAACTTTTCACTCTGGGAAAGACGGAAGGAGTTGAGAGTTCTATTCCACCGAATACAAACTTGTTGTGCATTGTTCATTCTCATAAACAATGACCAGTTGAACGAGGACAACACCTTCAAGAAATGTCTCCCTCAAGACATGTACTGGACAACAAAGGATCAAAGTTTAGGGTAGCTTCTGCATCATTTCTTCTTTGAAATGGATGTGTTGTGTGATCTTGAACTAGCCATTAATTTGACCCAGCAAGCAAGAGAAAGGGGAAATGTTTTGTATCCATGTTGCGTGTATCCTCTACCAGCTCACATCGAAATGACTCGCCTCATTCTGATCCTATTGGTAATCCTCATTTTATAGTCACAAATGTTTCGTTGCACCTAACACCATTAGATTTCATGATTTGAAGCATTTGGTTCAACAATCTTAGGAAAACTCCATTCCAAGTGATTGGTTTCTTGAAGCTTTCAAATCCTCGATACAAAGAAGAGATTGCAGCTAACGAGATTCTTCCCAAAGGAATGATATCTTGAGGCCAATGATTTGGTCTACAGTGGCATGAACACCACCTTACAGGAACTCCCCCCACCCTCTGTTGGCATGGCCGGGACAGGGGAGACGTTTCCATCTTGCAGTCAACGAAAGAAAGAAGAAGATGCCAAGTCCTGTCTTCCCCACAGTTTGACTTCTGTGGAGGCGTCTACGAAATCTATGAATGCATCTTCTTTGTCGGTATTATTTGTGCTCACCCTTTTTGTCGGCTGGATTCATATCCTCAAGTCGATGCCGCCGTCTAATGTTCATCCTTTGTGCATTCTCCTTTCATCCTCCCACATTGATGGTTAATGATCCCAAGTCTTACACATGGATCCTACTCGATCAAATCCTATCAAAATAGACCAAACGTCAATGTTAAGTCCTAATAAAAATATTTTTTGAATTAAATTTGATATTTTTAGTTTGTCCTAACAAATCAAAATATTATAAATATGGATACAAAACGTTTGAATCTCATAAATAATCTCTTTAAATATTTATGGAAGTTTTGTACTGAATCTGTCACTTTATAAATACTTTCGAGTTTATAATACATGTGAAGTTTTATTTTTATATTTAATATTATTTTATATATATATTATATTATATGTATATATATATATATAATATATATATATATATATATATATATATATATATATATATATATATATATATATATATATATATATATATATATATATATATATATATATATATATATATATATATATATATATATATATATATATATATATATATATATATATATATATATATATATATATATATATATATATAATATATATATATATATATATATATATATATATATATATAATATATATATATATATATAATATATATATATATATATATATATATATATATATATATAATATATATATATATATATATATATATATATATATATATATATATATATATATATATATATATATATATATATATATATATATATATAATATATATATATATATATATATATATATATATAATATATATATATATATATATATATATATATATATATATATATATAATATATATATATATATATATATATATATATATATATATATATATATATATATATATATATATATATTATGCACATATATTAATGCAAAATCGTGTCGCCACTCCTCTCTGTAGCCTGTTATCCACATAAAGCCCGTCGGGGAGGTCGGGGCCGGTCGCCCATCCTTTGCTCTTTGTTCGAACCGAGTTGAAGAAAGAAATGGCGGCGGCGGCGGCGGCCGCGCCCGCTTCTTCCCTTCGACTCCCCATCTACCGCTGGCTCATTCCAAACCGTAGCTCTCGCATCCTCCTCCCCCGATGCCCTACAATCTCCCTCCAAAACCCCCTCTCTAACCCTAGATTCTCCACGGTCCTCTGCTCCTCGTCTCCTGATGAAGGCGGCTGCGGCGGCGGCGGCGAAGGGAAGCGGTGGGATTCCTTTCGCAAGAAGAAGGTGGTCATGCGCGTCGGGTATGTCGGCACCGATTACAGAGGTACATCCCCCTGATTTGCCTTCGTTCTTTTGTCTTTCCCCCTTTCTTTTTCTTCTTTTCTTTTCTTGCGTTTTATTCGAGTAAATTATAGGCTTGATTGTTCGTGCATGCCTTTGTAGGTCTTCAGAAGCAGCGAGATGCTCATGCTTTATCGAGTAAGACCATGAAGACCGATTCTTTTCTCTCATGTGTATTCACTGGCGTTGCTTATATAATTCCAATTTAATGTTCTCGTTCAATGCAAGGAAATCTGTGAACCGAATTGTAGATCCTTAAGGATTTATGAAAAATGAATAACTTGAATTTGTGGGTGATGATTACGTTAAATATCAGAGGTTAGGTCTAACATCGTCTTATAGTGTTGGTGCATTGATGTAATAGAAGTGCATTTCATTTCCCTGAGAAAGGTTAGAACTGTTACAAAGTTCCAGTGTTTCCTACTGAGATTTGTTATCTTGCATTATGGGTTAAACTTGTGTAACTTAAGTAAAACCAAAAGATGATCACCCTTGACTTTGTGGTGTATCCATTATTGTAGTATGTATTGACTTCTTAACCTGAGGATTCAAATGGTGCATATCATCCTAAGTATGCTAGGTGACTTTCTGTTTATCTGTTTCCCTCCGTTTTCTAATTGAAAACTCAATGTAGAATTGTTCAAGAACATTGTCTTTTACATGTATAGGACGTGAGATGCATTCACAAACCATGAAGTTTTAAAGAATTTTCACTAATTGATCCTTTTTTCTACCTTTTTGCATGGTTATTTCACATGGTAAAAATAAAAATGCATTTATAGTTATTCTCATGGCGAGAATCCATTGCGACTTCCATGGTATCAATAAATTATAGGACCGAAAATTGACTAACTAAGATTGCTTCTAGACTTCTACTTTAACTGTTAGGTCAGAGTATTGAGCTCATAATGTTTTTAGCTACTCTCTTTTTAATTCGACAAACTAATATTACTGGATTTATAGTCTTCTTGTTGATGTATTTTCATCATTATTATTATGTTCAAGGAACTAGAGAATTTGGTCTGTTTCTATTTATTAGTGCAACTTCAGTTTCATTGAGTAAGACTTCTCGTATCCCATGTATTTGTACAAGAGTCATCATGCATAACTAAATAAGGTTTGCTGCTGTTACATCTATTTGATCCCCATGCCCTTTTCCCTCCTTTTTCTCGCTCTTAAACTTCTTCCTACCCTTGCACAGAGAAATTTCCTTTCGCTTTCTCCCTCCTTTTTTCTCGCTCTTAAACTTCTTCCTACCCTTGTCCAGAGAAAATTTCCATTTAGGAAACCAGAAAAATCAATTCAATATGTGAAAATTTACTCTCTCCAAATTTATTGATTATCGGAAACATTGTCATAATCCATTATTATTTCTTTTGTGCCCCTATAGATGCTCATTTTCATGAGACTATTTTATTATTACCCTACTGCACCTACCTGGACACTTCTCTATGTTATTGTATAGGCTTAGTTGGACAATAAGAAAGTAATCCATTATTTTTTTATTACCTACTCCGAAGTTTGTGTCTTATGGCAGTTCCTATTATTTCGGTAAGTCTAGTTACTTAGTTTACTGAAGTGTTAATAACTTGGAATGAGTTGAATTTGTAAATGTTTACAATCTTACCATGTAGCAATTGAAGCTGAGCTGGAGTCTGCCATTTATAAGGCAGGGGGAATTCTTGACAGTAATTTTGGACACTTGCAGAAAGTTGGGTGGGCCAGGAGTAGCAGAACTGACAAAGGAGTAAGGCTCATCACATGGCATCTTAAAATGATAGCGAAGTTAAAGAAACTGAGATATTACTTTGTATAGGATATTTCTCTGAGATTTATTTTGTCTCTTTTTTTTAGTTCTTTTTATCAGCTTAACTGCATTTCCAGCCACTGTCAAAGTTTTTTTATTTCTTTACGAGTATGGATGCATGAAACAGATTTCATTGAAAGTCATTCCAGTTCTTTTGAGTCTTTCTCTGCCCCTATTAGCTTTTCCATATGCAGTTGCACCTTAGCAGTATGATTTCCAACATGGGTTGATACTTAGGACTGTATAGCTCTATGTGAAACATTGTATTTGAGGAAAGATTTGGTATATATGCTGAAAGTCCAAGTTAATTGTTATTAATAAGTTTTTTTTTCAAAGTTCATGAATTCATACTTGAACATTATGACATTTGTCTTGAGACTTGTGAGCATTTGCATGACTTCATCGTTGGTTTATGCTGGATGACCTTGTTACAGTGACTAGAAGGCTATTTGTATGTTTTGTTATCGCAAAAATTTTAAAACACATTTCTTTTTGACGGAGTCAAAGTGTTCACAACCCAGTTTGAACAGCATATTTGAAGTTTTGGCCATCATGTTTGAGCTATGATTGCACTTATGAACCTATGTAAATGTAGAATGGATGCACCACTTAATCGCAGTCACATGTTTGTTGCAAATCACAAGTGTTTCATTATAATCCTAATGCAACTCTATTTGAGGGACTGAGATGGTTTCAATCATAGTTCATCTGTGAAATGATAATATATAATATTAGTTTATCCTGTTTATTTTATTTGTTAGGACATGAAGGTATGCCATCAGTTCTCCTTGACTTTCACTAGTGATGGTCACTTTTGATCCTCACTCTTACCTCGTTAGTTGTTTTACCTTGGGTGTTTAGGCTGGGTCATGTCAGAATACTCAATTTCTTACCTGGTCTACACTCTGATATATTAGGTTCATTCTTTGGCCACCATGATTTCATTGAAGATGGAAATACCTGAACATGCGTGGAAGGAGGATCCTAGTGGCATTGTGCTTGCAAATTATGTTAACTCTAACTTGCCCAATAATGTCAAGGTTTTCAGTGTTTTACCTTCCCAAAAGTATGTTTGTGCTTGTGAGAAGGTTAGGGTGAAAATCTTTGCTTGGCTTACTTATGAACCTGTTATTCATGGGTGTTGCTCTTGTAGGCGTTTTGATGCAAGAAGGGAATGCACTATCCGTATATACTCGTATCTCCTTCCTGCTGAAATTATTGGTATAAAAAATGATTGCAGCTCTGCAGAAGTTGCTGAACATCTATCTGAGTTTGGCAATATTCTCAAAGGTTTTGAGGTATGTATTTGTTGCTGGGCAGGCTTCTTTGCGATATTATATGTTTGCTTTGTGTACTTTTGTTATTACACTTCTCTTCTGTTTTTTAAACCCCTCGTTTATATTCTTGATTCCCAGTTCTAAATGTCTCAAGATTCATTTTTTACATTTAGAATCTTAAAAAATTCCTTTAGTTTTCTGTCAAATTTCTCAAGATCAGTCAATCTGATTAGAGTCTCTTTGCAAAGGAACAGTTGTATGCTAGAATCTTGCCTTGGATAGTGGTTGGAACATTAGGACTGTGCAGTATGCACTTTGAGAAATGGTGTTATGCTTGTTTATGACATAACTATCTTAGCTTTCTTCAGTGAGGCGTAGCATGTAAGCACACTGGTATTGAGAATCCTTATGTGTGTTAGTGCATTACAAACTAATGACACGGTAATGTTGACTATTATCTAGATTGGTATGCTTCAGTGCTGAGCTTGAATAGGTACAATACCTGATTTCTTGTGTGGTTTACCATGCAGGGAGAACATCCTTTTCATAACTACACTGTTCGTTCCAAATATAGGAAACCACCTCCTGGTAAAAGAGACTCGAGAAAACGATCAAGATTGACCGAGGACAAATTGGCGTCGGGAGTCGAGGACAGTGATGATGTTGGAAATTTTCCAGTTGAAGACGTTGCAAAAGATAAACCTGAAGAAAATTTCACTTTGTCAAGTAACACTGATTCTGATGAAGAAGTATATGAATCATCCGAACAAGAATCAAATCAAAATAAGAATTTTGGAGTTTCTCCCCCAGTTCGTGCAAGATGGCTTCATGAGCCTGATGAAATGGATAGACTAAACGCATCCCACTTCAGAAAAATCTTTGGCTTCTCTTGCGGAAATCTGGAGACATCATTGGGAATTAACTATGTTGAGTTGTCAATATGTGGTGAATCCTTCATGCTGCATCAGGTAAGGATATGCTCTTAACTGCTTCACGTCACCAAGTGATGTTCTACATTAATTTCCTACTAGACTCTGGGTAGCCAATGGATGTTGACCCTTGACCATCACCCGACTCAAAAAATAGAAAAGGAAAATGGTATTTTGTTGGATGCATGTCGTCAGCTGTTATTCTTTTTGACTCTTATAAATCAATTGGCAAAATTGTTTTCCTGTTATTGCTGAGTAGACTTGATTAGTTGTTGGCAAGGTTATGACTAAATTATTTTTCATTTGCATGGTTCATATATGCTGTCTCACTTGTCATGCTCATCGTAATTTTGGACCTTTTGTCAATGGTCATAACATAGTGGTCAACTTGGGAAGGTTAGTAACTGAATGAATGACAATTCTACTGTTGTTTGTCACACTTATTTCTGATGATATAGAAGATTTGTTGTTTACCTTCTTTTGCCAGCTTCTACCAGAAAAAGTCTCGTGCATTTACTATAATGTTGCTAAAAGGGATACCTAGCCTTTGGTGCATAAGAGTTTTGGTAATTTGGATTATATATGACTTTATATGTTGCTAAACGGGTCTTATATATCAAACTTAAGGAAGTTGGCTACGAATGGAAAATATGCTTCGATTTGCTCGAGCATGCTCAATTGAGCAACCACGTAGGATGCCGACATACATCATATAAAAAGGCACAGTTTCCTTCTGTCTCTGTATGGACAAATCTTAGATGTAAAATCACCTTACTAAATTTTTTTGTCGACAGATCCGTAAAATGGTTGGAACTGCAGTGGCGGTGAAGCGTGGATTGCTACCTAAAGATATCATAGAAATGTCACTGGCCAAATTTTCTCGAATAGTTCTGCCACTTGCTCCTTCTGAAGTCCTAATCTTAAGGAGTAACCGCTATGCTATCAGAGGCCATCCTGGAAACATAACTCGACCCGAGATGCAAATGATGACTGAATCTCAAGAAATTCAGGGAGCAGTGGATGAATTCTACTCTTCCGTTCTCTTGCCCAAGGTCTCCAAATTCCTAGATCCATCAAAATCACCATGGCAGGAGTGGGTGGATAACTTGGAAACATACACAAGCATTTCGGATGCAGAACTGGACAAAGTTAGGAAAGCATGGAATGTGTGGAAAGAAGGTTTCTCAAAAGCATGGAATGCTGATTAAATGACGAAATATGAATCATTTCCCCCCTTTTTTAACGGTGTAACCAAAATTTTGACCCTTTATATCTGATCCAGTTTTGCATTAATTTGCTGTAACATCATCATGTGTACTCATGTCTACTTGAGCTATTCATTGATTACTTGGTTTCACCGCTGTGGCTACGAGAAAAATACATCAATCCATGAATCTTGATGAGTCCATTCGGCTTAACTTGCTTCATTAGTATCAAATGTGCGTTTCTGTTCATCATAAATATGCATAGTTATATGAAAGCAAAATATTATTTCTAATTATATGAAGGATTGAATCTCTGATGCAGACGATGTTCTCATTCACTGAAGATCTTTAGAGCCCATTCCAAAATGTTACACGAGAATGATGTCTTCATCAGGCTGCTTCACTGCTTCCATGGAAACTCTCGACGGCATGTAGTACTGCTGCTTTCACCACTTGAGCATCCACGCTTTCACCCTGATTCATACACATCGTATATAAAATGAAAAGGTAAATGATTTGTGACGTAAATGTATCTACATGCATCTATTTACTTGCCATTCATGCCATGCACAAATGCATATATATATATATATATATATATATATATAGATTTGTGTTGCAAAGTTGAGGATTAAGCTGAATCAAATTTCAATCCAGAATGTTGCATTTAGGGATTCAACTCCACGTAATGGTATGCATCTGACTACAATGATATGAAATCCAGCAAATCATTTGGTATTAGCAACTTCAAATATACAGATGTTAGAGAGCTTATCTTACTTCTCTTCCAAACAATTCAAGAAGAAAGGCATTGGTGCAAGATGCCTTGGCTTCCACCACACTGAGCCCCAAGCTCTCGATGGCCTCCAGAACAGCCACAAGCAACCCGGGACAACTCTTCTCGGAGAACACATTGATCAGGAATCCCTTCTTTAGGGTCTCAACTGTCACCTGTAGATGTATTTGTGGAGGTATGTATGAGGCTGAGGGAAAACTAAACGAGATGACTGCAGACCATGCTTACAGAAGGCAAAGGGTTGTCGTGAACAGTGCTATGTGTAGATTCAATCTCTTGATTCAGTCTTTGGATCTTCTGCTTCAACTCTTTGATGTACTTGGAGGCATCCACTATGATCGAGGATTTCCTCAACTGCCAAACACAGAGAGAATATTGTCTTCTTCATATCACTGTTAAATATAACCAGTTTGTCATTGCATGCACACAAATGACCCTAATTCAAGTTTGCTAGGAACTCAATTTGACTCCACGGGAACGCTTCTTGATTTCTATGAGGCTGGAGATGTTGGTCACCTTTTTTTAGGGTACGTTGACATTCTGGATTGCAGTGATGGAAGTAAACAAAGAGAACTCGAGATTGATATATAACAGCTGATAACATCCGGTAAGGAAAAGGTGTATTGGTGGATAAGATAGATTCATGTGTTGCACTATTGTCATTCAAAGACGAGAGAGAGAGAGAGAGAGAGAGAGAGAGAGAGAGAGATGCATGGATAGATATGCCATCATCCATGGGAATGAATACGAGGAAAGAAACTTGAAGTTTCGGAGGAATAAGGGATCGGACATGGTACAATAAGAATGTTCCAAAGACTTACTCAATCTAGGCATAAAGAGATCGAAGACTGAGAGAAACACGCAGTAATCATTACATAAGATGAGGAGAGAGAGAGAGAGAGAGAGAGAGAGAGAGAGAGAGAGAGAGAGATCACTGCATGAGAGTTCGTGAGCGAGCGAAGGACTTGCAGCTTCTCATGCAGAGCGGCTCTGTTGTGCTCCCTCGACACCATCTTGCTCTCTCGCTACACACACACAGAGGTATGGCGACCGGGGGCTGCTTGAAGAGAGGAGGACGGAAGGGGAGGGAGTTCCACGCACATGAGACTCACTGCCCTCCGTGTCCTAAATATAAGACAAAAAGAGGTAGTGAATTCCCTAAATCGCCCTTTCTCTACAAAACCAATACAGTAGTTGACGCATCCTTACAATAATAAGATAGATCATGAATTCTATACGGCCAAGCAGCGTGTCCAAATCAATGATCCAATCCCACAAATCTTACAACCCTACAGATCATCCTCTTCCCGGGAAACCAACAACATCAATACCCCATTTGAAGGCTCGCAGCTGCTGCCATACATGGGTGTATGACACCAACATCGAGTCCCTCCCGTCCCCATCACCCCACAGAACTGTTGCTTACGATAAAATGGCTACTGTGTTCCGCTACGAGTGAGACAACGGCAGCAAATTATTATTGTCATGACGATGAGCAGCCATCCACAGCAGACCCCTGCGAGCTCGCCATACTAGACGGATACAGGAAGGGCGAGGAATCTGCTCGTGATCGGGGCGCCATGGAAAGCAGCGAAGGCATCGAGGAGGAGCTGTCTGTGAGCGGGCAATACGTGAGACAGGGTGTGGGGCTGCATGGAGCGGCCGCGTTGAGGGAGGAGAGAGAGAGGGAGATGAGCTGTGGTCGAATGCCTCCAAATCCCCCTCACGGGGAAGATTTCACTGCCACAAGCTTTTGTCCATTTCCGGCTCGTCTCCCCCCACCCAGATCTGTCCATCTCCATCTCCCAAGGAGGCAATCGGTCGAGCAAATGAGACTTGTGATGGCGATTTATCTCTGCTAATATACTCATTCGAGTTGCATCGATGAAGCCTAACTCCAATGTCTGCATTCAACACTGTTAACGTTCCTTTTGATTGCTGAATTATTGGTCTTCGATAACACACAAACCTCCAGTTAGATGCATGTCTCATCACAGGTTCATTCTTGGAGAGACATCCATTAGTTCATCGAACGACATCCATAAACCCTAAAAGGGACAGTAAACATGAACAAAGTTCGAATATTCCTGTGGTCTCGGGATTTGCATACTGAATCGTCTACTTGCACTGAATTCTATACATACTTTCAACATGATATATATATATATATAACCCCATCTTAATTACAACTGATGCTTAATCTACTAATATCTATGACAGTGTTAACTGCATGCCAAAAAGCCACACTGAGGGCTTCCTGTCATGCTCTCTCGTGAATACATCCGTAGAGGCTCCTTTACATCTCTGACAACTCGTGACATGGGAAGCACTCCGTCCTCCTTGAAAAGAGTTCGAGGTTGGCTTCGAGCTTTAGCTGTGTCCATGTCTACTAACCCTTCCAATTGCATGGCAGTGTCTCCATTCCCCATGCATGACAGAGCACGTACGACCCCCCTCTTCACATGTGTGCATCCTTGTCATCACTATCCAACAACGTAACCATAGGCAGCCAGCAGCGTACACACGCATGTGGCCTCTCTACAGGGTTCCCATCCCTACTGTTAGGGTTTTTCTATCACCCAGTCCTCATCTTCTATGGGGAACGGAAGGAAGCACGACGAGGTTTCGTGTACATGCAGCTGAAGCTGGGCTGCACTTTGCTGTACCAACAAAGAGCAGAAGCCATGTTCATGTGGGGAGAATAGCTAATCACCATGCAAGACATTGGTTACTTCTCAGCTTCTTCCAAGTGGTAAGTCTTGCAGGTTGCGTTTGTACTGCTTCGATGCCTGCCTGTTTCCTCCTCCCGTCCCCAAAGGAAAAGAAGAGGGAACAGAGTGTGTGGTAGTGGTTCTTCACAAGCCCACCGAGATCAGATCAGCCAGCTGTGAGTGAGCGATGACCAACATCGGTCACCTCGTAACCTGATCTGCAATGTCCTGGAGTGCTCAAAACTCTTCGAAGAATACAGAGGTGGATGTGGGTGATGCGACTGATGTGAGCTCGCGTGTGCTAGAAGCTTGGATGGAGCTGTGATGGTTTCGAAAGTCGATCACACGTCACGAGATCGAGCGAGGTTCTCGATGTGGTCTACGTTAGTCCTCAAACGAAATATTTATAATCGATATTTATTTGGCTAAGTATGTTCTTTTCATGCTAACTGTGTCACATCACATGTCGGGTTAATTAGCTTAGGTTGATGCTCCTCCTACGAGCAACATTTTGGTGGGTGAGGAGTCCACGCATGAAGATGATGCCGTATCGAATTCTCTGCTCCATGTGATCCTCACGTATCCACAGACAAAACATGCGTATATGACATGCACCAAATACTTTGTGGTGGTGTCGGCCCTTTTCTTTTGGCAGCATCAGTCCTGTAAACACCATCTCTGCGGGAAAAGAAGAGCTATCAGCATCTGAGAAGAATGTTTCTTTGAGTTGTGTGAATCTTGCCGGACCCATAATTTGGTGCATTGGTGATAGGTCTCCATCCACTTGCACTACCGCAGAGGAGGAAGAAGAAGAGGAGAAGAGAAGAGAAGAGAAGAGATAAAAAGGCTTGTGGTGGTGGCAGCATCATCAGGCACTGCCATGCTTGTCTTCTTGTGCTTTCACACAGTCTCTCGTGACTCTCTACCTTCTTCCTTTGATGCTCTTCTGGCTTCCCCATGCCCATCACAAGACAAACTTCTATCCTACTTCCGATGCAAGAAAAGTTACTCCGAAAGTTCACATCCATCACGAGATTTAGAGTTAGGCGATGATAAGCTTAATTTCATTTTTTTCATACAAATTCAAAATTATCTTTTAATTATTTTGATATCATTAGTGGTCTCGACACTAGTCGAGTAGTCGTCATGCTAGTATCACGATAATTCGATCGATCAAGACTCGACACATGAGAATATTTTTCAAAAGATTTCTTATTTGAAAAATATTTCATTCATCATCTCAAAAGTAATCATTTCTTTCATATGATTTAGGAATCAAAAACTCTATGTTTTTCTTTCTTTCAGAACTTTAAACTAACTTGAATATCTGAATGACTGTGTTAGTATACCTTTAGACGGAATCATCCTGAAAGATCATACATCTCTCGAAGTTATGTCAACAACAAATTCTAACACTAACAACAATAATAAAATTATATATATATATATATATATATATATATATATATAGCAACAAATAAATAAAATAGGATATAACACCAAAAACATTTCATTGAAGGTTTATTTCGTCAATGAAAGCAAGAAGTTGACCCAATAATATCACAGACCGGCCCAACCGGATCAGCCCAAATGAGTCGGGTTCCGTATGGACCAATCGGGTCATTTATTGCTAGGGACTGATCTGTAAATTTATGAGGACCTGATCGTAAAGTGTTCATAGCCTTTTCTTATCCTTAATTGAATTGGATGATCTATATACCATTTGATTCTTCATACAACCTGAATTATGGTAGCTAATTGTTGAACGACACAATCCTCGATAACATACTTATCGTTGCATATTGCAGGTTTTCGAAAGTTATCATAGTCATTTAATGATACATAAGATTATCCCATGAACATATTGCTTGATGTTTGTAAGACATCAGTAGAGTATGGGAAGTTGGATATCCTTCTGTGATCATATGTTGCAGCATTCATGCTTGTATCTTGTTGTCATTTGATGTCATCCACTGGTCTGTCATAAGCGGGAAAAATTTAGTGTAGATTGGTGGTGAGAATAGAAGTACTGCTGAGTAAGCTGCTGTTGGAATTCATCTGTTTGTGTTCTATTAGCATTGAAAGCTTCTGAGTCCAAAAGTGGCCACTATATATGTTCTTATCATGCTGATGAATCATCAAATGTAGCTCATTGGGTGAACAAGTCTTTGGTTGAGGTGTCACGACCACCATCGGCACAGCTTGAAGAAGGACACTGAGTGTGTCGAGAGTTCACTACTCCACCCAGCAAGCAGTCACCATCTTCCTTGGTAGGACAGCAGTCATGCTGTGTCGAGGAAGAGCATACGGCCAGTGTCATCACAGTCATCAAGATAAGGTTGCCTGCCAAACACTGGTACCGATCAACTAACTAATGGAGTTCTTAATGGCATTGGACTATTGCCCGAAGTGTGGCCTAAACAAGAGTTGTATGGAATATGATTGTGTCGATGATGGGTACAAGAAAAGGTTGTATATTGGATGGTGATGCGTGCAGTGAAGTCTGCAGCTCGCAGCAGAGAGATGACAAGTGGCCATAAACGATGGTGAGGCATAAACGATGGCCTGATGCTGCTGAGCTTTTGGCTGCTGGCTTTAGGTAGGAGAGACAGACGGTGATTGGCCTTTAGCTAGCAATTGGCAATGTGGTTTAGGATGCAATTGCTTCCTCATTCATCGATCATGTTGCGTCCACATGCACTGCATCTGCTCGAGCCTTCGGTGATGCAACACATGAATGGAAGACAAAACGAAAGCATCCAATATGTGGACGCAACATATTATTATCTTCAAAAACTAAGAATATTATTACTATTTTCTGATACTTTAATTATTTCATTCAACATTATACTTTTATGAATTTTAGGTAAGTTATATAGAAAAAATGATGCATGAGTTATTAGCATCCTTTCTAACCCTAATTCAGCATCCTGTCAACCTTATACATGCCAACATCTATCTGAAAAAGATCCACTAAATATATTTTGCTCTATCTGAAGAAGAAGAAAAAACTCAATATAAACCATTATTCTTTAAATGTGATTGACACCAAACTCACACTATGCATGAAAAGAAAGAAGCACCAACTGGATGAAATGGATGTGCTACCAGTGGCATGGAATCTGCACTCATCAGATGAAGACAATGGATCATGCTTGGCTTGGCTCAGCTGGTGCCTTCCTTGGCCATTGGTGCAGGCATCAACAATGGGGGACATGATTAATTATGCTGACAAGATTCGAATTTTTGTTGCATGAAATCATATTATAAGAGTGAAGGTGGATTGGAACGTGAGATCTCCAATATAGAGAGCTTTTCATGTAGGTGGAGCTGAGGAAGACATATCATGCAGAAGAATTAAGCTTGTTTTTAGGTATGAGTGTGGCTTACACAAACTTTAATGTCATTGTGGATTAGCATATGATGAAGATGAGAAATTAAAATCAGCCTTATCATCTTCTCAAGACAAATAAGTTTTGAGGGACAAAAGTAAAAGAGGGATGTGGATTGCCACAAGGCTACCCAATTTGATTTGAGATTTGGTGCATCAAGCAGTTCCATAAAGTTGAGATTGTGGAATTTAGGTTAGATTTGTTTGGTTGGCTGATATCAACATCAATACTTTTTAAACTTTGGACAGTGATTGGATTTTAAAGGTTTTTTTTTTTTCCTGTCACAATCATTTTCTCAATTTTTTTTCTAATAATTTTTTTATTACATTGAGTGATGTATAATTCTAATAAGAGGCATATCAAAGACATCTGAGACAGCTCTTCATTTATCTGTTATGTTTCTACCTCTTAGAACTTACAAATGAAATTGGTCGAATTCGGTTTAATTACCAATCGATATTTACATTGGATTATATGAAATTTATATTTATAATTTTGGCTATAATTAGATTGGAGATTGGTTATACGTAATAATTGTGGATATAATTAGATTTGAGATTGGTTATACGTAATAAGCATGCAGTGATGGCAAACATGAGAATTGCAAATATACGAGTGGCAAAATCGTATAGTAAACCCAAATATTAGCTTCCTATTCTTCCGCTTTCTATATATATGAACGCCTCATCGTCTCCTGCCACGTTCAGTGAAAGAGAGGGACACATCGGAGCTCGTCTTCTTGCCCAAGACAACCTCCAGTGTGCGTGTGAGAGTGAGAGAGAGGGAGAGAGGGTTTGAAGTCAGGTCAGGTCAGGCCATGCGGCGGCTTCTCGTCCGAAGATTCTCCTCGGTGGCCACTCAGGGGAGGAGAGGTTGCAGCTCCTCCCCTTCGATCGCCGCCGAGATCAATGGTGGCGCCGACGCCGTGGTCCCTGGAATTCCTCCGTTCGACTACGCTCCTCCCCGATACGACGGCCCCCGGGCGGCCGATATCTTGAGGAAGCGGTCCGAGTACCTCAGCCCCTCCATGTACTACTTCTACAAGAAGCCTGTGGGTGTCCTTCAACCATTATATACGCTCGTTCTTGGCAGATCAAAATCCACCATATAGTTTGACTTTTTCTATGCATGCATGGATTTCCTCTTGGATTTTGTTGCTGCCATTCTTTGCTACGTGCTGCCATTCTTCCTCGATGATTCTTGACACGTGTTGTGTTCTTCCGCAGCTGAACATCGTGGACGGGAAGATGCAGTACCTGTTCGACCAGGACGGGCGGCGCTACCTCGACGCTTTCGCCGGCATCGCCACCGTGTGCTGCGGCCATTGCCACCCCGACGTCGTTGACGCCGTCGTCCGCCAGACCAGCCGTCTGCAGCACTCCACCGTCGTGTATCTGAACCACGCCATCGCTGATTTCGCAGAAGCGTTAGCTTCCAAGCTCCCCGGAGATCTCAAGGTCTGCAACGCCACTCGAACTCCACAACGAAGCAGTCTTGAATGCTTAACCCGAGTGTAGTCTTCAGGTCGTCTTCTTCACCAACTCCGGCACGGAAGCGAACGAGCTCGCGCTGCTGATAACTCGCCTGTACACCGGTTGCCATGACATCGTATCAGTAAGGAATGCGTACCATGGGAATGCAGCTGGAACAATGGGGACTACCGCTCAATATAACTGGAAGTTCAATGTCATGCAGGTCCATTTCCACCAACATACATCAACAAAAGATCATCTTTAATGTACAAGAAATCACAGAACCTGATGCAAATTGATGCTTACTCTAACATCTTGCTTCGATGTTCCACCGCCAGAGTGGAGTGCATCATGCGATGAATCCAGACGCATACAGAGGAGCCTTTGGGTCGGATGGAGAGAAGTATGCCAGAGATGTGCAAGAAATCATCGAATTCGGGACGTCTGGTCAGGTCGCAGGTTTCATTTCTGAATCCATACAGGTATAAGACATCATTCTGATGGTGATATCTGCTTGTGGTATGCTCATGATGCTGACTCCAAATTGAGGCAGGGTGTGGGTGGGATAGTGGAACTAGCACCAGGTTACTTGCCTGCTGTGTACGAGAGCATAAGGAAAGCTGGTGGCCTCTGCATAGCAGACGAAGTGCAGTCGGGATTTGCACGCACTGGGAGTCACTTCTGGGGATTTGAGGCCCATGGGATTGTACCTGACATTGTGACAATGGCAAAGGTTAATACTCTTGGCAATATAATTTTGTTGATTTGGCGTATGCAAGTACTACGAACAGTCCTAAGGACACTTAGGATAGAATGTTTGGTTCCGAAGACGATATTGCTGAAATCTAATTTTAGTTGTTCTCTTTTGCAAACACCTGACAATATTACATAGGAGTACAGCAAAGGAGAAATACTAAATAACAAAAGATTAGATGCAATAAAGATTCTTGGTTATAGGAGCGCACAAATTTTCACATTGGTAGTTCAGCTCAAAAAGAAGAGAACGAGAACATTCAGAATGATCAGATTTCTTCGAGGTCAAAAGATGATACTAAGAATGCTAGTTGGAGTTTTTTTTGTTCTACATGCGTATAAAAAGGCAACATCTCCTGAGTTCTGGTTTTCTAAAAGATTCTTGGTCTCGGTCTCATATGAGCCACTGAAAACTAAGGTAACACCCGACGGCACATTGGTTGATCACATCTTCTGGCTAACCAAATGCTGCTCTTAGTCCTCAAATTTGTTGTCTAAGATGTACTATTGCTACGAAAGAGACAATTGGAAATCACTGCATGCAGAGAACGAAGGCATGCAGATGACTCTTCTCGAATGCAATATGTGGTTTCTCTCTTATTCTTCTGTTCCCAATATTTAGCAATTGTGCACTCCTTACAATTTCAATGGTTTCTAGGGTATTGGGAACGGAATTCCTCTTGGTGCAGTTGTCACAACACCAGAAATAGCCCAAGTCTTGACTCGTCGAAACTACTTCAACACCTTCGGTGGCAACCCCGTGTGCACCGCTGGAGGGCTTGCTGTTCTTAGAGTTCTTGAGAAAGAAAATCTTCAACACAACGCGTTGCTCGTTGGTTCCTACCTCAAAGACCGACTCAAAGCCCTACAACAAAAGCACGAAAGTAACCCTTCTGCTACTCCCTTCCTCTGTTTTGGATTCAGTATTCATCTGAAGCTGAAGCGACTATATCTTGAAGCTATTGATTGGTTTCTGTAGTCATAGGCGATGTCAGAGGAAGGGGGATGATGCTCGGAGTTGAACTGGTCACCGATCGCAAGCAGAAAACCCCAGCACGAACTGAGATCTCACATGCCATGGATCAGATGAAAGGTGACACATTCCTCCACTCATTGCACGCTGTGGTATCTTATAACAGTCATGACTCATGATCATGATCCAAAATGACTTCCAGTCTACAATGTTATGTCTGAGTCTATCTTAAGCAATCTGGATTTCTGCAGATATGGGAGTGTTGGTGGGCAAAGGAGGGTTTTATGGCAATGTGTTCAGAATAACTCCGCCTCTCTGCTTCTCCAAAGAAGATGCCGGTGAGCTTGAGATTGCCTATGTAGCTCACTACTCTTTTTTGCTGCTAGTGATTGATCTGTTGCTTTGGGCCTTACTTTTGCAGACTTCTTCACTGAAGTGATGGATATTGCATTATCAAAGCTCTGAGATCTACAGACTCTAGGCTTATGGTTTTAACTATCCTCAGATATTAGCAATAATGTCTCTGTTGCAGGGCAGGCTAGGTTGATTTGTGTTGTTGAGGGAAGGGATTTTAATGGCTCTGGTGGTATGTAAAGAATCCTCACTCTCTCCCCCTCTCTCCCTCCAGTTATGGTGGAATGTTTTCCTGTTTCTGATCTAGAGGCACATGGAAGTCCAATATATATCTAGTGGATTCAAACCTTATTATGTACCTATTAATTTATGGATCAGATTTCATATGGTAAATTAACCTATTGTAAATGAACTTAAGCTACATGATGAATATAGCTGGCATGAGAAATTATCTGAAAGAAAAATAAACAGTAAAAAGAAGGCATCTGCTGTCTGACTGAATATAGCTGGTCTGACCTTTTTATTGTTTTAAGCAGCTAATGATTCCATTTACTTCATTAGCATCAATGTTTCCCCATTGTGTTTACTAGATTGTACAAGAAAAATTATATCACCTAACAATCTACGATAACAACAACAATAAAATCATAAGTCCCAACTATTTAGGATCGGCTAAATGGATCTTTTAGCGTCATCAAAATATGTAAAATGTCATATGTTTGGTTGAGTAATAAATCTTTATTTATAATTTCTATTAAGATCTTTTTAGGTTTTTCTCTATCTCTCCTCGTGTAATTAACATTAATTATTTAATATTTTCATCACATAACAATCTAAGACATCAGAAGGTCTCACCTCTTAGATTGTTATATCACATAACAAAATAAGACATCTGATTGAAGTGGTTCCTGAAGTATGAACAACATTCATGAAGCAAGCAGCTTGGCTGGTCACATGTCAATTGATCGTATGTATCACATATATCAGACACTCATCACATGTGGTTATCCCATATTATTTTGACAGGTCTATCAATTAGGTTAAATATCTAATTTCTCCTAGAAAACTATGCATCAGTCAATCAGTGGACCACCAAATTCTGTGAACATGGATTGTATTGGACTTCCAGTTCTCAATTAGTAACAAATGATGCAGATCAAGCATGGAAAGGAAGTCTGAAAATGTAATTTAGGAACTCAAAAAGTAATTTTAGAATTAAAATTTTACCTACGTAAAAAAAAACTGCATTTTGTGGATATTTTATGATACTGTAAATGTAAAATTGATACCTCAGAACATGAAACCAACAGAGAGAAATCGAGGTGAGGAGAAGGGGCATCGAACCTCCCATGAATAACACAGCAGTTCTTCTTTCTACTAACTAAGTTATCTAAGCAGAAACGCACCACCCAGCAAATTCACCAACAACAGATCATCCGAGTCACAACTCAAAATTGTACAATGACAATTAACCGTGTGTTATGTCACAAAATTCACATTTTCCCCATAGAAACAAGGTCAATGGATCATGAGAAATCGGCACAAATCAATAACGCTAGCACATCACCCCAAAATTAGGGATCTCGGTGACCCATCTTGGCAAAATCAAAATACACATCAAAAATCTCAGGGGGAAAAACAAGGTTAAGATCTCGTATAATCATGGATCCCAGGTCGAGACTTTCCATGTGGAAAAACATTATCCGAACCGAGGAACCAAGTGAAGGAAAAAAAGATCGAGAAATGCACCAAAAAGATGAGGACAAAATCGTACCTTTGTGCGCTCGAGGAACGCAAAACCTCTGGTTCCCAACACGGATCTCGTGCGACGGAGAGGAGCCAGCCGATTCCTTTCTGACGCGCGTGACGGTCTTAAATGGGCCGGACTATTAAAAGCCCAAATTGTATATAATTACAAGAGCAAGAAAAAGGCCCAATTTGAGATATATTTATTTGATTTTATTGTAATTATTAATTTATTATTATTATCATCATTACTAATGCTAAGAACGCTAAGTATGCTGTCGGAAATCTTTCTTTGAGAATCCACGCTCTAAACTTGCACAGGTTGCAAAGAACTGAAGCTAGAAAGGCTTAATCGGAATATACTCACCGTAGAGCCAGTGTCGATTGGTGGTGGAGGAGCAACTGCAACACCGAGCTCAGGATATCACATCCAGTGGTTGGGGTAAAAAACTAAGATGTGGTTGTGCACGGTGGAGAAGACGAGCACATGAAGAACTGGCACGGTCTTCTCTGGTGGAAGCGGAGTGCAAGCGGTGCACGTGCCCTGCTTCTCCACCCTGCAGAACCCACCTTTCGGAGCAACTCCGCAGCTGAAGACGACACTGCATGCCCCTAAAGTTACAAGGCTGGAGCTGGAAGAACACCTCTCCATGTCGCTTGCCATGGCCATGGCCTTATAGGGTGGTGGTGGTGGGAGGTGTGGCGGGGAAGCGAAGCACCAACCTCACTGGAATCTGTAGGGACCAACCCGACAAAGCACTGCTAAATCTACTGGTGACAACTAGAACCTACTCTTGGGCGCCTCTAAATGCACACGTGGTGTCACCGAGTTGTGTCACCATGGAGAGCTGCCATGGTGAAATGCCATTTAGCATGAGTTTGGTTGAGCTGAGATGATCGAATTCACGCTGTGTTGGTTGTTGCTTGACATGTAGCAACAGTGACCGAGGCACTCATGGCGAGAGGAGGCGGGATACCACCATGATAAATGTCCTTCTGGTGCATCAATGGTCCCCAACCATGAATTGGCTGTGAATTTGCAGCAGTGATGATGGGTGACCTGCTGTTGGATGGATGAATGCTGCATAATCTCTATCTGGACCACTGCCAGATACCTCGATGAAGAAGAGCTCTTAAAACTATGGCCATCCCACTACTGTTTCCACACCCAACTTTCTTGCTCATTAACATATCAGACACAGCTCCAGTTGGTGATCCCCAGCCTGGTTTGAATTAGCTGTTCATTTCAGAATGTCCATTGTCAAGCACAATTTGATCCCCTCATCATTAGCACAGCTTTAGTGAGCACCAAACCAAACACCAGAAAGGATGCATGGCATTTTGCTGACTAATGAGCTGATGACAAAGCCAAACACTTTGGCTTGATTTCAAACATTCTGGCCTATGCTGGCTGGTGAAGGTGGAAGTTCATTCTAGTGTGATTCTGCATGTGGAAAGGAGGTCCAAATCACAAACATCATCTACATTATGCTAATAATCAAAGTAAACAACAAAGCTTAGGCCCAAATAGTCAGATTTATTTGGTGCAAGTAATCATCACAGTAGAGAAGGGAGGGGTAGGCAGGTTGACACCAAGAACATGGTGCTACCTCTCCTTTCTTGGCCTCCTTTTTGTCTCATTGGGTTCACACAAACTCCATTCTCTCTCTCTCTCTCTCTCTCTCTCTCTCTCTCTCTCTCTCTCTCTCATGAGGGTCTTCCAAGATCTTACATCAAGTGACAATGAGTCAGTCGTTTTCACAAGCACTGTTGTATGAATAACATCTTTGTGGGAGATGCATTGAATCTTCATGTTTATTGTTCATAAAGATTCAAATTCTATGGGTGCTGAGACATGCAAAGAATATTTGTTGTAATTTAAAGTTAAGAAAGCTATCTTTTGGTGGTCGTAAATCACTGCATGACAATTGCCCTGAGAATGCCATCTAAATTCACATAGCAAGCTTTTGTAATTTATAAATATAATTTATTGTTTTAAAAATCATGATATTAGAGCAAATTATGAGTTCAAATCATATATATATATATATATATATATATATATATATATATACTTTTTTTAATCTTTAAAATTGTTTATGCAATACTTATATCATCCAACCCTTTGTCAATCGATATAATTAATTGTCTAAAGCAAGCATCTAAGACCATAGTTATGTTAGATCACATAATTATGATTATCACATCACCATATTGTCATGGACGGCCATGATTGTGTCAAAAATCGTGCTGATTGATCCATTTTCCAATCAATTGTATAGCTCTAATAATCTTGATCAAACCGTGTGAACGACCAGGATTGGAGGCGGAATTATCATGAATGGTCACGATCTAATCTTAGAATTTGTGGTGAATCATGAAAGCCGAACATTCCAATAAATTATGCCGGTTTTGGGCTTCTTAATGTCACGGCGGTGCGGCCCACCGAAGCAAGCCAACGTACGAATCATCATCGCTCGTCTTCCCTCGGCGAATCGGACGCGATGAGACTCTCCGATCGCGGAACCTAATTCCGTCGAAAGTTCCTTCGATCGGCAGAGAATGAGCTCCAGGGCCCGCAATCTCACCTTCAAGCTCGTTCTCCTCGGTGACGGTAGCGCTATTTTCTCTTCGAATCCATTTTTGTCTTGATTCATTTTGAGTTCTGTCGTATCGTTCTTTTGTAAGAATCTATTGAGGCGACTGAGGGTTTACGTGTGCTATTGATCGGTAGGTGTCTACACCTGCTTTGTGTTAGAAGAATTAGGAGGTAGCTTGAAACCCTTGTTGGTTGAAATGGTCGCAGGGATTTCAAGTGTATATGTGTTTGATCCAAGAACAATCTGGGCTAGTATTCCGTGAATTGATCTGTAAGATTCATTTAGTACTTGACGTCTTACGTATGAGTTGGACATGGTAATGGTGCATCACTTGCATAATGTCAGGATGACTCTACAATCGGACAGAAAATATGATCTCATGCACACATTTAGGAGAGTTCGTTTCCAGAATTTTGTGGTGCTTTGATGTATCAGCTGGTGTTGTAGAGTCGCAAGATGTGAGTTTTCTTAAGTGTACTTGACTTCAAGTTAAGTGTTGATTGATCTGGGACATTCCTGTGATAAATGGATCCACCATGGATGGATCTGATTGGGCCATTCCTGAATGCAAACTATTGAAGATATCTTATTAGGCAGTTTCGTTGCTTGTGAATCAAACTTGATCAGTTTAAGACCAGATCATATTGTTTTTAGGATAATTAGTTAAAAGATATGATCTTAAAACCTTTAGATATGAAGATGTAAGGTGGAGGAAAGAGAATAAGATACTAGTGAATAGAAATAAACAAAGACAGGATGCTATTTATTGCTCTCTCTGATAAAGGTTGTGGTGAGTAGAGGTCAATGAGGACAGAATAATCCGGTGCTACTTATTGCTCTCGCTGATAAAGGTTGTAGAGAGCACAGGTGCTATAACAAAGAATAAACCGGTGCACCTATTTCTCGTGCTATAAATATATGCTGTGTTTGGCATGAACGGGTCATACATTCTTATGCAGTACCTATATTCAAAATTTTATTTTCTATTTTATGTATATCATAGTTGGGTTTTTTTTTTTCCCCTTTTTTGCAGGCCGAGTTGGGAAAACCTCCCTTGTATTGAGATATGTAAATAATGTATTCTCTGAGAAGCAAGAAACTACGGTGCAAGCTTCCTATTTAACAAAACGCCTTGTCATTGGAGGTGTGCCTATTACCTTGTCCATATGGGTGCGTTTTCTTATCTTAGCTAGTCCTGGAGATGACTGCAGTCTCATGGCTCATTAATTAAGCATTCTGTGAAGTTTTCCCCCTTATGATTTTGACACTTCAAACATTGAACTTTCTTTCCTGTCAATTCAATCATAGTGACAACTGACATTGATAGATAAAATATCAGGAGTAAATCAATGGCTTGATCAGTCACTCAGCTTCACTTATTTTAAGATCTGATGTTTGAAGTAAAATCTTTCTTGTCTATGTTGTCTTTGTCAGAATTAACTTGTTTATTTTGGATACGACCTTAGTTCAAACACATTGTTTCCTATCTTCTTCCTCTTTTGGTTGGTGTGTTGGGTAATTCTGTAGACTTATTACCTTCCTGACCTAACGAAATCCTACAAAAAAATAAAACAAAACCAAATGGCTACTATATCATCAGGCCATGATTTTGCTCCAAAATAGACTCTTTAAAATCCTGTTTTGGGTTTATAGTGAAAATGTGTTTGTTTGACAGCTAAATGCTAGGCCATTTAATATTCATGTTGTGCTGGACTATTATTATTAATATTCCATATGAGATGAGATCCTTTGATATTTTGCCTTTTGGGATATCTGGAATCTAGATGAGGTTGATTGTTCCTCTTCTTGGTTCTCCGTATTTTATGGATTTCCAAGCCTTAACCTAGAGCAAATATGCTGGGTGACCCATATGTCACTATGATTGTCATGCAGACAGTGTTTGATCACCTTCTTTATGCAGGATACTGCTGGACAGGAACGTTTCCATGCCTTGGGCCCTATATACTATCGTGATGCAGATGGCATGTATCTTATAAACACAAGTTCTGTCTCATTTATGAACTCAGATTTAGAGAACCAAGGACTTTTTAATTTAGTTTTTGGTGATTATGTGCAAGAGAAACCTCACTATGTCTCTTTATTGGTGACTGCAGCAGTGCTTTTAGTCTATGACATCACAGATACTGATACTTTTCTTCGAGTTAGAAAGTGGGTTAAGGAACTTCAGCAGATGGCATCAAATGATATAGTCATGGTCATTGCAGCAAATAAAAGCGATTTAATCAGATCAAAGAAGTATGATATTCAAGAATCTGAAAGGTTTGCATGAAAGTACATAGCTCTATTGCACATTGATATCTCTATCAAATTGTTTTATAATATTTATTAGATAGATATAAAAATAGTTGACAGCATAACTGACGGTAGCAAAAATAATTTGACAGCATACCTGACGTTAGTAACAAATATAAGTTTACTCTTCTAAATTTCTAATTGATCAATGATAAGTATTTGTCAAATCGTTTTTTCATGTTATAAGTCATTATGTGGTGAAGATACTAGACACTTTTACATGTCTTTTCACCATGATCTGTTGAACAAAAGCATCAATCAAAATTTGTTCCACCTCTTATTTCACTGGTTTCACTCAGACTACTGCTTGTTTTCTTTAACATGATTCCTTTTGGAGTTGCAACCATATATGGATGTCATGAGATTTCAGATGTCTGTGTCACTAGACTCCAAAGTACTGCATTGATAAGGGAAAGAAATTTGCAGATTCATGTCTATTATTTTTGTGGAGTTAAACTGCCTGGTCAATCCACTCAATCTTGTTGTCGCATACTGTATATCTAATTGAACAGCAATTTTTCATGCATGCTTATGGCTTACCTCATCTCATCTGCCTGCCTTGTGATCAGAGGCAGAGATGGCCCCATAATAATTTCCTTATCAATTTTCTGGTCATTTAAAGTTTGCCATTGATTTTGTTTCATTTCTTGTGCCTCATACTGCAGCTATGCAATGACAATTGGAGCAAAACTTTTTCTGACATCTGCGAAATTTGGGATGGGAATAAATGATGTCTTTCTTGATATTGCAGCACGTGAGTTAACCATCCGCACAAGAGAGACTAACTGCATTATATTCTTTGGTTTCCTGATTCAGCTTTTTCATTATATCTGATGCTTTTATTCAATAATACAAGCATTACCAGTCATATCTTATATGATAGTTTGGCACTCATCTTCTCGAAGATTCTGATCAGGCATGCTATAAAAGTTAAAATAACCTTACCAAACCTGCAAGGGTAATCTATGTACGTTTACCTTCTTCAGATCCTTCGTTGGTGAGAGTCTCATGTGATTGGCACTTAGTGGATGAGGCTCTTAGTAAAACATATGGAACATTACATCTCCATTAATTTAAAAATTTGCAGAAATACGCTCTTGATTACAGAGCAAGCATAGTTACATTTGAATGTTCCCAGCCTGTTCATTGACTGAGGCATCATGTTCTAAGTAATCCTTATTTGTTGATCTAGGTTATTTCATACATAGATGTCGATCAGTCAATATTCTGGCAACTATGTCATGAGAAATGTGATTATGATTTTGACTGTCATTCATCTTTGAAAGTAGGCTGATGCTTTTACCTGTGATCCTTGATGTGATGTGGCATTTGGAAATCTATATACCTTTACAAATTGCATCTATCTTCGATAGTATTATAATGTGCTGTTCTTTTTTATCACATCCAGGATTGTCGCAGAAGAAAAAAAACAGTGCCCAGGGCTCATCACCTGCTCTACCAAGAAAAGGGATTATTGTTGTAGATGATGAACCGGAGAGAGAACCCCCACCAAAATGTTGCTCATAGCATTGAGGTTCCAGATTTTTACAAGTAACCACAGGTACACCTAGCACACTTGATTTGTTTGGCCAGAGGAAGAAAAGAAAATTGATTTTACTTGCAGAAGCAGTAGTAGTGTGAATATTGGCGTCTGCTATGTCGAGGGTGATCCGACAGTAGGAAATCTAGGCTGTGTGTATCTTCACTAACCTGGACAGATTACCAGAAATTATTAGCATCAACAGTAGTATCTGCTGTTTGTCCCTCGAGAAATGTTTTGTGTTATTTGGTGTCTACATCTCCAAGGTGAAGTCAGCTTCAACTGTTCTAAACTTCCGTCCTCTCCATCGGCCCATTTAGTTCTACAAATTGAAGAACAAGAATAGGTATCTTTAGCTGATATATGTTTTATAAGACGTACATTACCATTACTTTAATGCTAAATCCAATTATTCATTTGTTTTGATCTTTAAGCAGTTAAATATGCACGGAAAGATTGCACACCATTATGTGCCTCTGAATGCTTTTGCTTTCTTGCAGATTCACAGCCATGTTTCTCATGTACGACCCACTACGGCCGACCCTGTAGCTTGTTGGTCTGAAGTAAGATGATTCTTTATATGCTTTTGATGACTCAGTCGGTGATGGTATTTTGTTGTTATCGTATTAAGATGCAACAGAAACAAAAATAAAGCAACAAAACAGAAGTATTATTAGTATTATCATTATTATTTTTGGATACGGAAAGCGGTTTGGCTCGCTGCTTTCCACCACGTTATATTATGTACCAACGAGCTAAGGTGGTTGCGGTCCCTCTCTCCCCATTCCTCTTCCAAGAATCCTTCGAGTAATTTGATTGATCTCCAAGAAAGCCTCCTCCCTCCCATCAATGGCTTCCCTCCCCGGCCTCACCCTCATCGCTGATATCTTCCGCCGCCTCAGAGAGCTACTCTCACATGTCGGGGTCTCGTTTCTGAGCACGGCGAGCGGGTTTTCCCTCCCATCTCGCATGCTCCACGCGCCCCCATCGGTGACCTTCTGTCGCGGCTGACGAGGAGGCGAAGACAATGCTACCGAAGGAGAAGGGGAGGGGAGGCCTTCTTTGAGGGCCGGGGATCATCTGCATTGCATCTCGCTGAACCCTGCGCGATCTGTTTCATCGATGGTCGATTGTTGTTTCATTGGGGGTTTTCTTGATCGTATACAGGTCGATCTTTCCTTCTCCGAGGGTTTTCTTGGTCTTACAGACTCTGATCGATCTTTCTCTATGGCTTTTCTTGATCTTATAGAGGTTGGTTGTCCTTCCTTTCTGGGGTATCTTAGATCTTTACACAGGATGATTGTTCTCTCTTTGAGGGTTTCCGTGATCTTATCCAGGTCGATTGTTCTTTCTTTGAGGGTTTTGTGTATCATACGCAGGTGCTTTCCTTGTGGGTTTTCTTAATCTTGTACAGGTCGATCGTTTTTTCTTCGTAGGTTGGTTGATTTTCTTTCTGTTGAGGGTTTCTTGATCTTATACGGGTTGGTTGTCTCGATCTTATACAGGTTAATTTGTTGTTTGTGTTCTTCCTATACAGGTTTCTTGATCTTACAAGGATGATTTCAGTGTGTTGCGTCATCTCCTTTTGCACATTCTTTGCGTTCGGATCGAACGTGCAAGGATGGCTTGGCTTCGGTAACATGTATGTTTATACATCACACCACTAGTTTTTGCTCCTCTGATGTAGTCCAACATAACAACTGATAGGAGACTTTGATTTGATCTATAAGCTGTTGATAAATACATTAGCTTTAACTGGCGTTTAAACATTTTTGATGAACGAACCTAGTATTAGATAAGTCCAAATGGGAAGGGCCTGTTCATCACCTAGTTTAATCTCAGACAAACAGTTGGAGGAGACTTAAATTAGTTCATATATGATCGATGAATGTTCTATAATTAACTTAATTTAATGTTCAAGCTAATTAGATTATTGGATCATTATCATATATATTGTGGGGATAACCGGCAGGTTTAGACCATGCAAACTCATGCTGATCAACGGAAGTTTAGACCAGAGTTCTGTAAGCTACATCATTCACACTATTTGGGCACGGTAGCTGGTAAGAACTCCTTTGCAACTTAATTTTGGTATTATATATATATAGAAAAGCTGTGGCTTTGGATAACGTGCTTTCCAATTGTTTACAGGATCTGCCTGCAAACATTCTGGCATTGGTTCCTGCAAGAAACAATGTGCATGGATAGTTTTCTTTACATTGCCAACTCCATCATCAGATGGGCTTCCTCCTTTTCCGACCATCTATTTCGGCTGCATGGGAGGAGAAGACAAGGGAACAGATTACGTGTCATGTCATGGAGAAGACGTCTTCACATCTTCATTACCATAGTAATGGGGATGGATACAGCGGGCATTAAACCTCGTTGCTGCATGCATATTAATGAGGTGCAAACCTGGAAAGCGCACAGAATTGTGGTGGGGATGCAGATGATGATGATGATGATGCACCACCCAGATTTTGATGAGAGTTCTTTTACAGCATCTGATCAGGTAAAATAATTTACGTAGAAAGCGATCATTGAAACTTTATGCCATTACGCGAAAAAGATTTTTCTTTTCTTTTTAGAGGAGTTACACGGAATCAAGATAATTTTGTGTAGTGCTGCTGCATTCACTCCTACTACTATCATCTGCAGGATTGCATTGTTCGCGTTGAGGAGGAGCCAAGTAATAGGAACAGGTGCACATTTTCTTCTTTAGATGAACTGCAGCAGTAGCATGTTCTTTTACCAAGGTAAAAGTGAGTGATATCGACTTCAGAGTCAGCAGGACACGATGACGCTCTGATAGCTCTGTTTACATCAGATTCCAATGAGTCGAGGCAATTCCCCGCCTACCAGAGGTCCCCTTAGTCAAGAGACGCAGAAACGGCATGACTCTGCAGTCTTCGTCTAACGTGGAGAACGCAAGATAACCAAGAATCTCTCCTCCGTCCGACATTGACTCTGCAGTCTTCGTCTCCTCCTGCCGTGGGGAAGGATTCCTAAACAGTGACTGGTGGTAGAATCGAAAGGAATGCAGAGTTTTGGTGGGGCCCGTTGGACGTGGATGCATGCTTTCTTAGACCTGTCTCACGCGGATCGCGGCACTGTATTACCACTTTGATCGCTTGCACGTTACTATAGCTACGATGCGTTACCACTTTGATCGGGACGGCTGAAAAGTAGAAGAACACTAAGAGGGGGGGGGGGGAAGCAAGGAGAAGAAGCCTCCATAAATAAGAGAGAGATATGCATACATATAAAAGAGGACGGCCAGTCGTTTTTGGTATTTAATGATTCTTTTGTGGTGCGACCCCAATAGGGCCGACCGCAGAGAAGGTTGCAGGTGTTGTCGCATGACACCAGAGCACCGCACCAACCATGTGGAGCCCACCACAGCCCTCGACCCCTGCCTTCAGCCTATATGAGGCTTCCCGGTTGGCTGTTGATCTCCTACCCGTGCGACAAAGCAGAACTCTGCCCTTCCCCTTCGGTTTTCTTGCAGGAGTTGATCTGAGGCCCAAGAGGCTGCTACCGGAGCTGGCTAACAGCAACCGAGAAGTAGGAGGAGAGATACTGGAGGGGCCAGAGGCGAAGAACAAGGCGGTGGTGCGAGAGTTGTATGAGGCCATAAACCGCCGGGACGTCGCAAGAGTGCACCGGCTGCTGGCGCCGGACCTCGAGTGGTGGTTCCATGGTCCGCCCGAGCGCCAGCACCTGAGGCGCCTGCTCACCGGCGAGGAAGAGGAGGGTGACATCGTCACCTTCCAGCCCGGTCCCCAGGAGGTCGCCGCCTTCGGCTCCATCGTGCTCGCCGAGGGCTGCGGCCCCGGCGCGGTGGTGTGGATCCACGCCTGGACCGTCGGCCCCGGTGGGGTCATCACCCAGGTCCGGGAGTACTTCAATACCTCCCTCACCGTCACCCGACTCGGCGACGACTCGGCCCCGGCACCCACCGACGGTTCCGCTGGGGTGACTCAGTGCTGCCTGCTCGTGTGGCAAAGCAGACTGCACCGGCGTGCCCGGAAGTCACTTCCTGGGCTTGTGCTCGCCATATGAATGCATATGACCAGTTAAGCTCGGCACGAACGAATAGTTCGAGTCTGTATGGTTTGCACCATTGTCACAGTAGGTTGTATGGTCTTTTTGCATGTCATAGGGTGTGTGTGGTCTGTGTCTTCTTTGCTGCGCTATTTACGTTTGCTTGGTTGCTTATCGAATAAAAGATGTATTAGTGGTGATTCACAAGAAGCAGCTGAATAGTTCGGGAATATTGCATATATAGACGAAAGATATATACAACTATCTCTCCAAAAAGAAAAGTTTGGGAATATTGCATATCTCTTTATAATTTATAATAAAAAATAAAATTAAGATCCTTCACAAATACTCATAAATACTTATCTAGAGAATCCAAGTAATTATTATTAATATTAATAAAAATTAAAACCCTAACAAAAATTTTAAAGGATATTGAGATTATGTGTAGGTTGGTGAAGAGCTTAATAGTTTATACCCATATTCCTCGTGATGTTGATGTCGCAACTTTGTTTGCATCCATCCATAAGGTGTATCGATGATCATATTCTTATACACTAGGCATATATAGATGCTCCACATGTTGTGGGGAGCGAACCGCTGGTAGATGCCACGAGCAACATAAGCTCACTTTTATAAGGAATCGTTTAGTCATTAGAACCTATTGATCACTTGTCCCACATCACTTATATGATAAGAAGATACTAATTCAAGAGAGAGAGAGAGAGAGAGAGAGATCTTATCCACCTTTGGTGATTGGTTTCGACACCTTTGAATGTTGTGGGGTGATCGTTGTTGATGAAAAGAGTAACGATGAAAGATGAGGGTCACTTTGTGATATTGATACAATTGCAAGTAACGAAAGAATTACCAATACATATATTGAGTGACCATTTTATTGTTCTGCATTAATATCAACGTTAATACGGTTGTCGAGCAACGAAAAAATCATTTGAAATCTGTACCGATGGCTCTTTTGTCACTCGATAATTGTGTTGATGTCGACGAAGATGTAGAATGACGTTACTCGACAACTATATCAATGCTAATACAAATATTGAGTGACAATTTCATCATTTAACAATTGTGTCGACGTAGTTATCGAGCAATGAAAGAATCATGTAAATATCGAATAATCATTTCATCGTTCGATAATTACAATTACCGACATAGATACAGAATGACCTTCAACTTTCACCATCACTCTCCTTATCCACAATAATCATTACGGCCTCCAACGATGTCGTCGTTCATCACCATCAACTGAAATATTAAGATTATCTTTTTATGATTTGTTTTCATATTTGTGTTAATAAAATCATTTCTAACGATAAAAATACTAATATATATTTTTAAAATATAAAAATTAAAATACTTGAGCTAAGATAATCAAAATATAGCACTTGTTAGGTCCAAAAAGCTATCATTTGGATGCTGTATTCCACGTGAAAAAGTTACGACTCTTCTAGATTTCCAAATTCCAGAAAGGAACCGATTGGAATATGCCTTCGGATCTTTTTCCTCCATTTCCTACGAGTATTGGCCATCCGAGATACAAATTTATGATCCCAGGATTTAACTTTGAGCTTTAGTAATATATGATCCTTAACTTAGAAGTATCATTAAGCATACTACTTTCATAGACTTAAAAGAAAGGTGTCAGCATGCATCTCAAGCATTCATCTTTCCTAATCCTGCCATTACCAATGCTGAAAGTGAGATATAAAGGCTTATTCTAATCAATTAATCCTCCAATAAGTATATTGCAGATGATGACATACCCATCTCAAATCCTCCATTATCATACACCCTGAGACTGTGACCTGCATATGTTATCATAAACCCCATCTTCAAGGTCTAGGCAGAGTAACTTTTTAATCAATCACTTGGTACAAGAAACTAGGAATCAAATTTATTGTCCATCATGTAGCAAGAACCCAAGAACAAGACATCAATGACAATATATGTGACCAATTACTAAAACAAAATGAAGAATGGAATAAAAAATTATGAGTTCCAAGAATAAGTAATCTACCAAGATTCTCAAACTGCACGAGGAAAAACAACAAAGATGGTAATCACCATGAGGACACACATACACAACCATCTCATCTATCATACTGTTTGAGACCTGCAGGTTCAGCTGTTCATCATGTATCCGAATGGGCTGCAAGGATACCACAAAGTACCCAAGCTGCAGGTCATCATCAAGAAGACCTTGGATTTAAATACCTTTTATAGGCAGAGAAACCGTATAGGTTTTCTGCCCTAGTCAGTGTCAGATGCAAGATACATGATACCCAACACTGCTTCAAATGATAACATATTATACCATCGCATTCGAATCAGCATGAGACAACAGGCTGCTGACATCCTTGGGTGCCTCTCTCGCAACATCCGCTTTTCATAGAGTTTCTCCCTCACAATTCACTTCCCTGAAGAGTAACTATGCAGAATTACCTGCACAGACGTTCAGATGGTGCTGATTTCTTTTGCAGTCAGTGGCTGGCAGCACACAAGGCTTTCCACACAGGGACCAAAATCCTTACGGGTGGTTGCAATTTCTGCAAATTTAGTAAAGGTCTTCAGAATCGGACATACACTTAAAAGTACTGATCATATGAAGAGTGGCAACACTGATCAGTCGATTACCTGGAAAACTAACATAAGCTCATCCTCATCACGCAGAATTAAAGCCAAGCTCCAGTGACAAGTTACAGGAGTCACACATTCATTCAACACTGGTTTGAGTATCTTGCTGATGGGGACAAAACGGCGGATGACCCTTCCACTAAGGAAAAAAGAGTGCATTTAGAAGTCCCCAGAAAAAGAAGAATAAGACTAAAATGATATAAGAAGCCTTTAGAGCCATCTAGAATGAAATCTGTGTCACCATCGAGAAACAGAGAATGCATGTATTACTTCAAAATCCTATTGGAGACAAGATGAAAGATAGCTCACGGTGTTAATATCATGTGAGGAACACATAGTTTGACTTTAAGTTAATAGGAATATGCTTTTAAAAAGCAAAAAGAATAACAAAAACAAAGATAAACATAATGACTCAGACATTCAGGTAGAAAATCCAGATAAACATCCAGCGGCAGTGATTTCACAAAATTCATAACCCTCTCTCCTAATTCTTAACCAGCGCCACCTGGGCACAACCAGACCCCACGCTGTCATTAAACCACAATCAGATGCTCACTTGACCTGGTAAAGGGAGAAAGCTAGTACTATCAATGTGGCATGCAAAAAGAAAAAAAATCTGCTAGATTTTATAGTTAATTAATGATTAGTGATAACGATCACAAGTTTTCCTTTTTTAAAATTTTATTGATGAAACATTGGTTAAACCTAAGAAACACAGACACAGACACGACGACACATCATTTTTAATAAAATTAGGACCTGAATACGGTGATGACACATGTATTTTTTAATATATATGCATATTTGATATTCAATTAAAATGAATTTTGTAGTATTCATATATAAATTTTATGAACTCAACAACGTGAACAAATGAATATCTTTATATAGGTTGAAAAAATTAAAAACATCAAATAATGTTTAACAGTCTCCAGATACAATTGATATATGTTTCCTTATGACGATCTCTAGATTTCTTTTCTTGCGAAGCATATGACCTTCACGTGAGGACCACACTAGTGCAACGCCACACGTGAGTGTCCGACACGTGTCAGACACGGACACGTCCTCGAAAGGCATGTGCCTATGCTTCTTAGGGTTAAACCATACTATAAGTGCAATATATCATGAGATTAATAAGATAGGAAAATGGATGGTATTTAGATGGAAAACATATAAACGGGCATAGAGCTCTAAATGGTTTGGCAAGATATTTGAAGTTGTGGTCATTTTGGTTGGACTCTATTATAGATTTCTGACCACATTCTCCATAGGGCCCTCTTATCTATTCCTTCTTTGAGCTTCCAGTGGCATCAATGAGAAACATGGTGGAACAACATAGTTCTATGTTTCTTTAAATTATTTAGCAAGGACTAAGAGGTCGGAAGTGTTTCCATAAAATTCTGACCTAGATAGCACCCACGGGGAACATGCTCTTTATATAAGATAATTTCCGGGAAAATTCACTCTAAAGTCTGGAAAAACACCCATGAGCTCACCTTGTAGTTAGCCATATAAGAAACTGTAACGAATATAGACAGCAGTGAAAATCCTTAGCGAGGAACCAAGGAGTACAAAATTCTAATCTGAGAAATAACTTGATGGTGCCCAAGAAGATGAAAATAAACGAGGAAGACATAAAATAGGTACCAATGCCATGTCAAGGCATTCACATGAACTGTAATTTACCTCCAGTAATGAGTTTCAAGTTGAACACCAAATGCTGGCATAATCACCACTGATTCTACAAAATTTAAGAGAAACCATATGTCAGGAATGAGGTCTCCAGCAAAAAAGCCGCAAATCATCTGAACAGTTCTACCTAATACCTACTGTAAACAAATCACACGAAGCCTTACATTGGCTTAAAGCTCATTCACCATCAACCAAGCAATATTGTCTTGTCTTGTATTGTAATAGAGTATATAAATGGGTGCATGAAAGTAGCATTATAGTTATTACATCCAATATGACATGGTTTTGATTTGTTTAACGACAACTGTATTATAAAGATATGACTTCTGTTCATACAAATTGACCAACTCATGCACGAAAGAGGTATATAACACATCAAAAGAAAAAAAAAAACTAAAGCACGAAGAAACAGATAAAAGATTCTGATACTTCACCTTTCTTGACAGGCTTGTGATGAAGAACTTTGGCCAAGGAAAAACACAAAAGAATGCTCCAAATGGAGCTGATACACAATTCCTGTTAGACAAAAATGCTGAAAAATATCAGCAATAACAGCAAGAGCAAGATTGTTCCATGGCCTGCCCAAAGAATCATTCTTTAAAATAAGAGGAAAAACATACGGTCTTCCCCTGAAACTTGTCTATTGGCAAATAAAAACTACAGATAGACAATATAATATGAGAAATATCAGCCGTGAGAAGTCCAGAAGGATGATTAGTGGATACCTTCAACACAACTAAATAGAAGGTAGCTGTAAGAAACACAGCAGCCCCAAAGTACGATAAGAAAATTCGTAATCTGCTCTTCTTGACTGTAATATCATGTACATCGATTGCTTCGGATGGACCTTTCCCATTAAGGTGGTTATAGCTGTATTTGCTATTAGAAGCTAGACCCCTGGACATTGTATCTCAATCATCGTGGAAATGTTTGACGCCTGAAGTAGGTTATCCCCATCTCATTGTATCTCAATCATCGTGGAAATGTTTGACGCCTGAAGTAGGTTATCCCCATCTCAGATGCCCACAATATATATGTGTACCTTCATAAATAAAATAAAAGTGAACTGATTCTCAGTAATTCCTTCTAATCATAGCATCAAAAACTAATTGTTATTTATGAATGCAACAGCATGTCTTGCATACAGTCCTAAGATAATGCACTTATAAATATTAGGCTAGTATATGTAGATTGTTGCTTTCTTAAGACTAAGAAAAGTTATATTTAACAAAGAATCATTCTTTACTAAGTGATATCTGGAAATAATAAAAAAGTATAAGAAATAACATACAAAATTTGCACAGAAGTTTTAATCTAGTACAGTGAACAAGTCATAACCATGGAAGGTTCTTAAAGAGAAATAAGGAAGCCAAATGGTATGAAATATGAAAACACTGAACTATAATAATGAGTTATAGTTAACTTAAATATAACATTGAATTAATTAATAGAAAATCTTGATCATACCAATAGAATTGCCTTAAGCAAGGATCTATGATGACATTGAATCCATTCTTAATCAGATTTAAACTAGGTCTTTGATTTAGTGTAGTATGTATCTCATCCTTTTTTCATAAAAATAACAAAAAAAATTAAAGAAAGTCAAGAAAAATATAGGAAGTCCTAATGAAAGTTCGGACTACAGCAACTCCACATAGTCAACTGCACCTCAATGCCCGCATTATAGGTTTTGCAGCAAATTACCACCCTTCTAGCTATTTACTGCCGGATCAAAGGAGGAAAAAACCTGAATCGCCGTAGATTGTTCCATTGGCGAGGAGATCGGATTGAGGCGTTCTGAAGGAAGACCACCCGAAGCTTCCACAGAAGATTGAATCATATGCCTTGTTGAGAAAGGCGATTTACCACGCAAAAACGAATTCATTCCTCCATCAAGATCCAAAAGGAAGCGGAGAGACAGAGGAGAGATGGATACCTTGTTTCGGAAAAGCCCTACGCTCCGGTTAGGGCTCGAATCGCTCGCACACAGTGAGTCGTCGACGAGCGCCTCCCCAAACGCCAGGATTGATCTGATCTCGGCCGTTTAAGATGGGAATCCACCCGTGGCAGATCCACTAGCCCGTTAGGTGAACGGATCGGATCGATTTCAATCCGATTCCGTGATTCCCTTTTCGCAGCTCCGATCCGCCTAGCACTTTTCGGGTGTTATTGATGACATCATAAGCACAGATGGCAACTAATGGGAGGCCCTTGTTGTGTTTGGCCGTTTGGTCAAGTCGCAGGATCAGCATCCTACATATAACTAGTATATAACTCCGTGGCGATGCGGATTCATCTGTATATATGATCCGTTTACTAATCCGGTTTCCGGATCGGACTGTTGCCACCCTGGTCCGCTCCCTTCGATATCGGATCTTGGATAACGCGGTTCAAGATCCGGTCGCTTACATGTAACAGAGCCTCCTCGGCCGAAGAAGAAGCGAGCGGAGCTGCGCGCTTTCTTCTTCTTCTTCCTCGCAATGGCGTCTAGACCTCCGGAGAAATCGATCTACTTGAAGAATGAGAAAGAAGGTAGTGTTTTCTGTCTTCTCGATTCTATCGATTGCTGGGTTTTCTTGATCTTATTTTTTTTCCGCTTTCTTATAGGTGTTCGTGTTGGCTTCCATGTCGAATCGAACACGACAGGAGACGTCTGTTTCGACGAGGGCAGATTGTCTTAGCAAGAGATACTATCAAGATTTGCCTCTAAAAAAGGTTTTTTTTAATAGCTGATGCTTTTCTTTGGCTAATTTCTACATGCTGATGGGTCAAAATGGAAAATGGAATGTTAATACATTAGATTAGGGTTCAACAAAAAGCAAATTTCTTTGTTGTTTTCCTTGCATTTTTCTCAGTTTATATGGTATTAAATGACTGTATTGTGTTATTTGCTGTAGAGGAGTGGGCAATAGGATATTTGCTTCATGTTTGATGCCCTTGTTGAATCTGTACTTCTCACCAAAAAAAAGAACTTTCGCCTATTAACCTAAATCTAAAATATTTATCCTATAATATGTGATCACCTTTTGAGTTGATTTGGTATTACCATGTACACACAGGTCAAATTTTGTAGCATTATTTACTTTCAATTCTCTGTTTGTGAGAGAATCTATTTATGCTTATTTTCCCAATGAAAGGATTTCCGACATGGTGGCCCTAAAACATGTACAGAGCTAAATTTCAAGATAAGCATTGGTAGTTTATATTGAAGCTACGGATTCTAGAAATGCATCATGAGAAATGCAAGAAATTATCTGCCTTGCTAATGCAATGGTTAGTTTAACTAAGCAGTCAGCACTGTTGCAAGTGTTTCTTTCTGCTTCAGTTCTTCAATCTTCAAATAAATGGTCTCGTGCTGCTTTACTTTTCCTTCTAAACATTGTGTACATAGTACAATTGGCTCTATAACCTTTTTGAGCATTCGAACTCATTCTATGTGCACATATATATATGCAATTAATTAGTTTTCATTTTCTTAGGACTGTAGAAAATTCAATACGTATAAACAGTGTCCGAGTTCTTTGGCTCTATTGCAACTTGGATATCATGAGTCATGATTCATGTCTAAAAATAGCCTTATCAATGAACCCAAATCTCCTAGATCCCAGGTGGCTGGAGCCTCATTCACTATTCTGCCTTCTTTTTGGTCAAGTTGCCTACATGCTAACAAGACCCAAACCTGCCTCAGCTAGGAGATCAGTACAAACCAGTTTTTATTGGCTGATGGTAAGTTTATAACCACTTTTCTAAGTGCCACATGCATAACATTTCCAAATTCAATGACTCTATTAAGACTGCATTGTTGTGTTAGATTTGCAATTTTCCGACGAAACTCCATAGTATCGTGATCTAGTCGTAAAAGGTTCGGTATCATGCAATTCAAACAAGATAGTTGGAAAAGGTGGGGTAATATGTTGAAAGTTTATATCTCCTAGAGAAAACGGATATAACCTTTTGAATTAGGAAGTTCAAAGGAAAACAAAAGAAAAAATTCTTGCTAATGGTTGTTATGAACCGGAGGTATTAGAACTCGTATCAACCGATGCAGATCAAGTAGTATCACTCACCACACAAAAGATTTCTCCTCGTGTAGCATTGAATGGTTACTCAGTTCAAGACTTTTGCAAAGTCTCTTCTTTTTGTTAGTGAGCTAAGCTTGTCTTTTCTTTTTATTGAAAGCCATTTATACGAGGTGAGCATTTTGCTATTAGAGGTGATAATCACAATTGTGATCTAGAAAGAATTAGAATTGTGTCTGGTTCAGTTGTGAACTAACTTGTTCAAGGTTTTATCCTGAGTGCCATGCTAAGCTTGTTAAACATGCCAAGAATGTATGTGCAGTCAAAATTAGAAATAAACTCAGGTCAAAGCCTCATCCCGATTTGGTGGTGAGCAGCTGGAGTAAGATCGATCGCTTAGCCCAATGCTTTACCCAGCACGTATATTACTACATTTTCACTCTCCTCGAGTCCTAAAGCTAGTAATTCCAATGAGATTTCATTCGTGATAAAAGGACACATTGATGTTAGAACTTGGGCTTTCCCGATCTTGATGCCTGTAGAAGTGATTATCTCATAATTCTTTTTGCTAATTTTTAGATCCGGATGATGTTTGTTTACTGCAAGAACTTAAGCCGTAGAAGACCAAAGATGCACCAGCGCAGGGAGATCTCTTGGACCCTAGTCATGAGGCAAAGTAAAAAAAATTGCCCTGGTGGAGATTGCTGATAGCCGCCTGTATGCCTCGATTCTACCCAGGTTCTTCATGATTTCAAGACCACATCAGAAAACCCGATGGCTGCATTCTCTGAAAGAACACCCTCTTGCACTTTGGCACCACTGGAAAACGTGTTCGATTCAGATGCAGACAGCACCAAAGGGATCCACTTTCTCCCGGGAGGTATGTTCAGCTAAGAATTGCCACACCGATTGATGCTTCCTTTTCGTGCCCATGCATTAATCTAATTTCTCTATCTTGGATTGTCTTCTGATCAATACAACCTCCTCACAGGTAAGCCACATTCTCTATGTGTTTGCTTAAACACACATCATTTATAGGAATGCTTCCAAAGAAACAAAGTCTTGAAAGCAAAGAGAGAAACATATTGCTTTCCTTCCACTGGGGAAATAAACAACGAGAGAGAGTGGAAGAACAGGTCCACACGTCGTCGTTGCAGAGTGGGTAGAGGATCGCAGTCATGCTCGATACACGAGACCGGGGGCCAGCCAACCCTGTGTGGTGGAGTAGTAGCTTGTACGTGAAAGAAGTCTTTAATCTTCCATCATTTGTGGGTACGTACATGACTGCCACTAATTTGTTTGTGTTGCCGAATTCTAACATAAAACATATATTTTTCATATATATATATATATAACCAGTGATTTCTGATTTATTTTAAATCGGATTTTTCATTCGAGCATGATTCGTGTTTATTTCTCGAGAAAATTGAAATGCGATTTGGAAGTGTTTTCATGTTTCGATGACTCTTAACAGGGAAACAGGAAAATTTTGTTTTTTGTTTTCGGCTGCCCAACGAATAAAGAAGCAGAAGGGGACCCGATTGGATCCGCAACATTCTAGTAAGCAGTAACTGCGGAGTGTGTAGGCTGGTACTATCAACTCAACCACAAACAGCGGATTAAGTTCACAATCTACGGTCCTGATGTCATAATGGAGGTGGGTCCGCTGGTAAATGAACGTTCCAAATTTAACCTTCTCGCTGCTTGAAGAAAACTCGGCTTTCTTTGGCTCCAAATGGCGAATACATAGCGGAAAGACTCCAGCGAAGAAGAAGAAGAATAAGGGAGTCTTCGGTCGTCGGCGCTCCTTGTTCTGGACTTCGGACACCATGCCGACCATCAGATACCGGATAAGGAACGAGTATGGATTGGGGGGCTCGGAGCTCTATGGAGCTGCGGACAAGAATGACCCGGAAGCACTTCTTGAAGGCGTCGCCGCGGCTGGACTAGTCGGCCTCTTGAGGCAGCTCGGAGATCTCGCAGAGTACGTTTCTTCCTGTTATTTTCCATGCATTCTCGTTCCGAGGCCAGGCATTGTTGATTGGACCATGTCATTTGCCCCTTGTTCCTTTCTCTGGGTTGGTTCCGTAGGTAAATGAGAAGTGAAAGACCGCGTTTATGGATTTATCTTGTGCTTGTTTTCTGATTTTTTTTTCCTTTTTCGTTTTCTTGAATTGCTTTATTGAAATGATTGCGAATGATGTTTCCTTGGATAGTGCCTTCCATGTTTTGCTTGCGGACAATACGGTTGACTCCATATCTATGCGTACTAACCCTTTGTTTTGTATTTCTTTCTTGTTTCCTTTGTATATTGCGGTAGAGATAAAGGGGCAATCGGAGACATGGTGGAATGTGGGTACCTGGATCGCTTATGATCAATGTGTAATGGACATGAGAATTGGATTTCCAATCTATGCCTTCGAGTTAGATCGTTTTGGTATTTTGTCATAAATAAGTCAATGAGTTGAGTTGCTGGAATAGAAGAACAAGGAGCAATTCGATATATTTGTTATTTTTGAAATATGAATGATGGTGAATGAACTACTTGAGAAAATATGCGAGGTGTAATTTGTACTAAGGTTTTAAGACTATTCGTTATAAGGTGTAATACACAAGGAAAATTGGTGTCTTAACAGTGGTCGATGACTAAAGAACATGATTAATTACCCACAAAATCCTAGTGATTCAAATTGCTTAGCTTCTTCTTTTATCCTAGGATATTTACATTGCAGAATAGCATGGATACTACAAGGAACTCGAGTCTACGGTGGTGACTTTTTGCAGGAATTTCTTAATTTTGAAAAGCCAATTATATTGAATACTTAAACCATTACCAGAATTCTGCATTCTGTTCAGTGAAGACATAATTACCTTGGTTTCACCAGTGCCATAGGAAGCACAAAGATTCAACAATTTTACTATACATTATATAATTTGGATCATTTTCAGATGAAATTTGTCACGACATCTTCTTAAAAAACTTTTTTGCCAATCTGTCATGCTGAAGAACTTCTCTTAATCTGGATAGGTTTATGTCACTCGGTGCAATTGCTTGCCTCTGGGCACAGAATGTAAATTTGCAGATTCGATCTCCTTCTTACTGCATACATATTCACAACATTGTGACATGTACAGTTTTTCCCTACAGATTTGCTGCAGAGGTATTCCACAATTTGTATGAAGAAGTGATAAACACTGCTTCTAGAGGGCATAAATTGTTACTTCAAGTCCAACAGCTAGAGACGGATCTAAAATCAATTGGCTTTTCATCTGAGAGTGCCTCTTCGTGTTTGTCGTACAAGCAAGGTTATTTATGTTTTTTGAAGTTCTAATGTGGACAAAGTAAAATGCAGTCTTTCATTTCTATATGAAGATTTGAACAATGTACCTAAAATTCAACCTAAACAATTTACTTTCCAATTTCTTGAGTCATTTGTTTTTCATTGTTTTGCCCACCTCTGACACCATATAAAAACACCAAAGGTTTAAAATATTAGCACAGGTTTCTAAATTTAGCCGCAAATCTCACTTGTTGCTTGATATAAGCTCCATTGTTCAGAAGGTATTGCATTTTATCTGCTGCATATCATACATGTGCTAAACATGCATCCAAGACGTTTTTAAATCATTTTGTTATATTTAAGCTTGGCAGCTTTTGACAATGCAACTTGTTGATTATCATCTGCAATTATTTTTCATAAACATAGCATGTCATTATTTAGTTGCCACGTATATTTATTCTGAAACTTTATGTAATCATGCCAAAGTGCTGATTACATTCGCAAAGTGCTGATGTCGCCCTATGTAACACATTACCCTAGGAGTTCATGCTATGACTGCCAAGTGAAAGGAATATGATTTACGTTTGTAGCAACTGTCAACTTGAGTAAATCTGCATTGAGGTTAAACATCAACTAAAATTTATTTAAGTTGCAAGTAACTTTTATACATATAAAACAATATTTTTGAAGCTCCTGTAGTGAACTCGTAGATTCATAAAACAAAACTAGCCTTTAATTTCAGAAGACAACAGATGATTAGTACAATATCTTATCATTTTGCAGGTATTGATTGGCACTGGAATCTCCAAATAGACCATAATCTAATTACTCCCGGAGATATGCCTCACTTCATCATGGAAACATACAGAGAATGTCGTGGTCCACCACAGTTCTTTAAGCTAGACAAGTATGGTATTGTTCTAGTTATTTGTTTATCCAATGTGAAAGTGCATTATTTATAAACTACGACTTCCTTGCTTCCGCAGATATGATCTTGCTGGTGCTGGAGCATGTTTGAAGAGATATACTGATCCATCTTTTTTTAGAATTGAGTTGGCCTCCAGACTGGTGGAAGACAATGCTCAATCAGAAAAAAGAGCTTGCAAAATAAAGGTGAGCAATCAAGAAAACTTTCATAATGGCTTGTGAAGAATGATACTCCGTTGCACTCTCTTTAAGGTAGGATATAATTTTTCATATAGATTCTCCTTATAGGCCATAGAAAATGAACATACAAACAATGAGCAAATGTCATGATGTTAACTTTGACTTTGTCCAGATTATAACTTTAATGGTGGTTGTTCTTAAACTCAACCCCTATCCATGTATTTGTATTCAGTATTGTGTCATATAGAATGAAATTTTGGTATTTATTAAGAATAAAATCATTTCACAATAATTTCCTTAGAGAATTACCCAATTTGAATTGCTCAAAGAAACAAAATAATACCACAGGTCGACCTTACATATCCCACAAAATTAATAAACAGCAGAGATAGTGTTTGTGTTAACCAGTAAAAGACCAAATTAACTGTTTCCATCATCATCAAGAGAAGTTAAATTCTGCAAACATCTATTTTATGTTACTTTCATGGTCCTCAGAGGCATTATGTTTATTGTCATGGTATCGCATTTTGGAATTTTTTTAATTATAAACTTGATCTGATCCAAGTTTTACATAGTTTAATCAAGAATTATATTATCTTCATATTCACTACTGACTTATTATAGCCAGCCTCTCTCTGCCTTATTCTGGCAACAAAATCAGCATTAAGTGACAAAGAATTGATATATGTCCACAAACTGTTGATTACAAGTTTAGTTACAGCTTAATAATTTATACTTTCATCTGTAAATCCATCCCAATGGTGATTTTAGTAAACTCTTGTTATCGTGTCTAATTTTCTGCCTAAGCACAATAAGCTTCAACTTGACATTATATCCAATCTTCTGATGCAGAATTGTTCTTGTAGCCTTTTCTCTGCTTTGGTAAGATCTTTTATCAGTGAAAATTATTGTCTTCATTCAAAAACTAAGGAAAAAAACACCACTTTTTCTCTATTCAGAAGAAGGTATCATACTCCTTTAATGGTGAATCACCTGAACCTTTTGTGATGCCTTGCATTGATTCCAGGTATTTGTCCTTATTTCCTGAACCCTTCATAGAACTATTCATCATCCAAGGTTCTTTCTTTTGGTATAACTTGATTGTTGTATATAGATTGCAGCCTGCTATTTGTGACCAATCTTTTGTTAAAGTACATTTGGAACATGTCAAGTTGAAACCAAGACAGCTGAATGAATCAGTTATCCATAGATTAAAAAATTACATGGAGGATCATATCGATTTTCATCAAGTAGTGCAGCAGTTGCTTTCTCAATCATCTGTAAACCAATCTGTCATGATGAAATCTACTGACTCAGGTAAATCTGTTACTGAGGTGCATAAAATGGTAGCTGATGCATCTTACAACATAGAGAAAAACTGGAACCCATCTACTTCCAAGCAGGAAATGACACCTGCAAGTGACTTGGAGAAGCAGGAAACAGAAAGGAAGGGCTTATCAGGCAAAGAGTCTGAACCAGCTAGTGAACTAGGAATAGAGCATCCTATCTATTCCGTGATGGAGGAAAAGAGAAAATTTTCCAAGAGTGGAAAGAGAACTGAACACCATTCATATGACTCTCAGGAAGTGAACTCAAATATTTTACCTGCTCAGGAATTCATTCAAAATGGATTTTCACCTGATGCTGAATGCAGATCAGAAAACAGTTCTGATGGGATTTCTAGTGAGTTGGATAATTACATGGATGCGCTTACGACCGTAGAATCAAATAAAGAAACAGATATTGAGAATCTGGGTAAACTGGATTCAGTTTTTAATAGCATTGAATCTCGAGAAACAGATTCTGATACTAATGAGGAACAGGAAGAGTTGAAAGCTCAATATCTTGAACAATATTCTATCGAAAACTCTACTTCATCGCCAGGTTTCAGCACAATATTCAGGAAAGGATCTGCAAATCCTTCCTTCTCAGATACTTTAGGTCACTTAGCTGCACAGTTGCTAGAAGAGAATAAGAATGACTCTGGTTTTCCTTCGAATTCAGATGTTGGCCTAGGTGTAACTAATGAAATCCATTTTGATCAGCCATATGATAAGCAGGTAAATTGTGAATTTTCAGATCATTTACTTATAAGTGGAGCATGTGATGTCATGACATCAGATATTCCTACCTCTGCTGTACATGGAGAAGCATATCCTAGTTTGTGTACCACAGACTCAACTCCCACGATCTCATTGGTTACTCTGGGCATGAATGAGACGACTCCTCTTGAGAGAGTACCTGACCAAGTTGTCATCCATTTGGATGGGGAGTTACAGTGCAAAAGTGAGAACGCTGAACTTTCTTCTCCAGAAAAAAGTAACATGATACACAGAGAGGTTGCTAAAAACCCTGGCGTTGTGTCTGATTCTCTACACCATATGATGGACCAAAATCTCTCGCGGAAAGATGATATTACTAAAGAAATTGATTCTGACAATTATATCAAGGAGCAAAGTTCACATGACATAGCAAGCACAAAAAATGGGTCTGTGCTTCATTCACAGAAACAACATGAAACCACTCTCCAAAGAGGTATCACAGGTATTGAAGTTTCACCTGCTTCATTTAGTATGAACGGTGTGAAATTTCAGGAGTTAGCAAAACAAGATCAAGGAGCTTGTTTCCTCGTGAAGCCCGTTATATTGGATCCAGAATCAGGAAATGTCATTACAAGTGATGATGGTTTATCATCTTCAAAATCAGTACTAATTCTCGAACATGTTGATGCTTTGACTGCAGGAAAAACACCTATTTCTATCATGTCACCCTTTGAGGAGGATATTCTGTATGGCACAGATAAATCTCAGCAGAGCTGCACTGGAGAAGAAGCCTTTCCTGATAACGTGCATTTCCTGTCTGATAAGTTAAAGAATGATATGATGCAGGGATCAATTCGTACTGTTGATCTCAGGGTTGTGCCTCATAAATCAACAATGTCAGACACACAGAAGAATGTGGAGAACATTATATCATGTAATGGTAACACATCATGTCAGAATACTGTTGCTCATATCTACAATGAGAATGGTGATCAATCAATTTGTTCTCCAGATGTTCGTACCTTCAATTTAGAGTTGCAGCAACAAGTGGTTGCTGATGGCACATATCTAGGTGAGAGAAACCATAAAATCATTGAACAAACTTGTTCCGAGGATGCAACACAGTTGGATTATTCAAGTTCTACATACATCTGTACCTCTTCAGATAAACAAGCTTCGTCTTCTCCATCTTTAATTCCAGCAGAAATATTTGGGACTAAAATTAGTTCTGGTTTAGAACCTCTGCAAAAGTCTTCTCCTGAGAATTTAAAGGAGATCATTCCAGAAATTGTCCTTGTAAAGACTGCAGAAACATTTGAATTTTTTGGAAAAGAATCGAGCAGGGATCCTGACAATGTCTCTCTCATCCAAGATGAACAGCAGCTTAAGTCTTCTGATCCTCATTCTGTTGAAGATTCATCTGCCAAACAAAGAAGTACTGGTATTTACTCAACTGAACTTGCTGACAAGAAGATCCCTGTGGATTCATCAGAAAGTGAATGCCCTACTGATTCAAAAGCATCTATATTGTGTCCCGCCATGAGTTCAAATGATTACATGGTACTTTCTGAGCCTTCAGGACTATCTCAAAATGTGTCCGAATTACAAGGTGATGGTGAGCCAAACTTGATTTTGTTACAACAAAACTGTAAGCATCTTGAACCTTTCGAAGAAATCTCATCTACTGAAAATGAACTGCTGTATGTTGCACACAATCCACAAGAATCAGTTCCCCATATCAATGTCAGTGATGTTAGTTTTAGTGAACCTAACATTCCTTCATCAAAGGAGATCATATCAGGTCGACTTTATCATGAAGGATTTTTTCTATTTCAATGCAATTGTATAGCTGATACAATACCACAACAAGCTTCTGAACAACAGCCAGAATTAGCTTCTGGTTCACCACTTCTAGAGAATTGTGCTACATCAGAAAATACTGAAGCCATATCACAAATTGCTCATCTACCACCAATACCATGGGGATTGACAAAGCCTCCACTGATTTCTCTTGTGTCCAGTAGGAATGTGGCACAACCACCAAGTGGATCAAATCTTGCCATATCATCAATATCCGCTGTTCAGAATGAACCTTCACAAAAGCTTCTAGCTACAGGGATTGAAATAGCAGAGTCAGATTATGTTGTGCAGTCTCAGAAATCATGTGAAGTACCAGCAAGTGTCAAGGAGAGCTATCAACATGATACCTTAGACTCAGATGGAAAAATCACGAGCCCAGCTTTAGAGTCACTACTTGAAGAGGATAAGCAGGTATATGACCATAATGCATTTGGAGAAGGTATCTGGAAGTCAATAGAAGTGCCATCAACTGTGGAAAATAAAAGCTCTCAAGATGTTCCTGTGTTACCAAGTGATGAAACACAACCTTCAAAATTGTCCGAGGTAACACCATGTTTGATTGAGAAATCTCAAGATTTAGATTCAAGTATATCTCAGAATGGGGCTGCAAATTCAGATAGAAAGTCCCCCATCCCATTTATAGTAGCTTCAGCTGTTGAGGTGCACAAATTCATCCATGAAGTTACTGGTTATGCTGTGCCCGCAAGGCTTCCACCACTGCCCATGACAAAATTTAAGAACCCTAGACATGGATTTCTTTCTACGGAAGAAAAAAGTTCATCCACTGTACATGATTCAACCACAGAGACTTCAGAGAACGAGAAACCAACAACAAAAATTCACCCAGCTATTCATAGACCTAATGACCCCCTGATTGAGGCGATTGCATCTCATGATAGAAGCAAGGTGCATAATTTATCTTCTACAAAGTACTTTAAGAAACATTTGGTTTTTTTTTCTAGGAGAACAACTTTGTTGATAAGTTTACAGTTGAGGAAAGAGCTCTGACATAGAAATTTGTTATGATGTCTACTTTGAACTGATGATTGCAGTTGAGGAAGGCACATGAGCTAATTCGTTCTTCAGCCATGCCAAAATCTGATGAAACAGGGTCATTTCTTGAGCAGATAAGAAACAAGGTTGGTGTGTCATAATTCAAACAAGGCAAAATGTCTTCAATCATCACCTACTGATGAACTCTACTTTTTCAGTCCTTCAGCCTGAAACCAACAGTAGCACCGGCAGTTAGGTTCAAGGGTGGCCCTCCAACAAACCTAAAGGTTATCGCCATTTTGGAGAAAGCAAATGCAATTCGTCAGGTTTGTCTATTAGTCTGCTGCTACGTATGATCCCTCTTTCTTGAAATTTCATTCTCTCCTAAATTACTTCTTGATACAGGCATGTGCTGGAAGTGACGAAGACGACGACGACAATGATGAAGATAGCTGGAGTGATTCATAAGAATCACTGATGAAAATATCAAATGGATTAGCTTTGCTGTTTATCGAATATCTCCTATTGAGATACAGTGAAAGAATGATCGGATTTTGCTCAAAGATGGGAATTTCTTCTACTTGTAAGATCTTTTTTGTTAAAAGAAAATGTATCATATGATGAGGTCATTGTTGGTTGTAAAAGTTTGTAAGAGAGATGTAATTTGTGTCCCTTCAAAGTTAAAAGAGTTTTTTTTCTCTGTCTTCCCCTAAAATTATGTGTAGCATATATAATTAGTCAATTTTGTATTTCTTCCTCTAAAATTAAGATTAGCATTTATATATCCCTGCAAATATTAAAAATTCAGAAATATGTAACTACAGTTAATGTTCATCAATTTTATCATTAGTATAATGATGTGGAGACTTTATTTTACATTAGCATTCCTTCGGAAATATGTTATTATTGATGCTTGTTAAAAGAAAATTGTTGCATCCAGTTTATGGGTTCCTACAAAACATGTGACTCTCCAACTCTTCAATTGCTATTAGATTAATGTAACCTTATCAATGATAATAATAATAATAATAATAATAATAAATTTTTAATATTTTAAAGGTAATGATAATTGTGACTTATAATAGTTATTGTAAGTTTATTGAATTAATACTAATGGGATGATACTAAAATATAAGAAGGATTTAGACATGTATATATACTTCTATTATACATCAATGGAGAGATTTATGCTAAATTAGAATTTGTAGAGGGAAATATATTTAGATTCATGCTATAATGACCCGGAGTAGAGCAGCGGTTAGCGAACCGAGTGCTCTTCTTACCTCATCAACCTGCAGGCGATCTGGATCAGACGGTTGTAAATTTCTGGGCCCAGATAAGGCGCCCAATAGTGTTAGATGCAGACCTAAGTCGCCTGTATCGCGTGATCTGCGGTGTGTGTAAGGAACACCTCACCTCCCTCTCCGCTTCCAAGTGCGTTCGCGACTCCACTTCCCCCTATAAAATATGATGGATGTAACCTTTGCTCCTCCTTTTGGCTTTCTTCTTCGTCGTCGTCTTCTTCGGATTCTTCCATTTTATGGACAAACGCCTCCTATCGACGAAGTATATAGCGAGATACGGCCGTGTCGCCGCCGAGACGATCCGGAGAGCCAAGGTCGCGAAGCCCGCCCTTAAATCGCTGGCTCCGGGCAACGTGGAGTCTGCCGCCGCCTCCTCCAGAGGCACCGGCCGGGGGATGGACGAAGGGGAGCGGCTGGAGAGCCGCGTCCCCCTGAGGGACGTGGTGGCCGACTGCACCCGCCGGTGGTTCCAGGACGCGCTCAAGGAGGCGAGGGCCGGGGATGCCGCTATGCAGGTCCTTGTTGGTCAGATGTACCATAACGGTTATGGAGTCCCGAAGAACGAGCAAAAGGTGAGGGTTATCGATGTCGTTTTGTGTTCTTTAAGCATGATTTGTAGCACGCCGGAGTTTCTTGAGATGTAGGCTTGCTAATTTAGGGTCACTCGTTGGTCTCGGCTACAAAGTCGCATATTTAGGGTTCTCTTTTTTATTTTTAGGAACTTGGTGGTCAGGGGTTCGATCGCGGACCGTACCTAATAGCACGAGAGAGAAGATATGTGAAGATATGCTTTGGATTTCTTAGAGAACAAGGAAATATGCTTTTAATTATTGTGTATTTTGGGTTGTCTGAACCCACAGGCAACTGATAACGCACAAAAGATGATCGAAGATTGTGTGAGGCAGCTTTGAAATAGAAGAAATTGTAGAGCCATCTGCATCTCGATATGTTGGTTGATAAATTTCTGCCTGATCATAGTCTTTTGGCTGTTTGATCCAACAAACTAAATTTTAGCTGCTAGGATATCCGAAAGAGAAGCTTGAGTCTCTTGGAAACCACTAGCAAATACTGTTAATTTTGGTTTTTTCTTCACATCACATACGGGTGATGCAATCATATGACAGCCTACGCATGTGGCCTCATAGAACACATTTAGAACTTTGAGACTGTTTGACGTAGTGATAGCCTCAAAAAATGGAGTTCAGCTTTCTTGCATACCCTTCTTTAATAAGTCGATTGATTGTATCTCTTTAGAATAAAATACTATAGGTAATAAGACACCTGAAGATGTTCACCATGATATTCTGGATCTGCTTTGACAGGATTAGTCCAGACTTCAGAGGTTGATTTTTCAAAAATCATGTTTTTTCGTTTGGATTTTAGCAAATATGAAAGTGAAGGAAAGAAATCGTAGTCTAATTACAATACGATCAAAGTTTCTCCACATGATGTGCTGAATTTATAGAGCAATACTATGTTGTTACAAGTGCCATGGACATGATTTTAAGGTCCAAACTTGTGGAGGTAGATCTATATTGAGGGTGTCAGAATCATGTTTGTGGTTTGGAAAGCCTATATACAAGTTTAGATGTTGGGTATCTATCATTGAGACCTTTTGTTGGAACAACTATTCCAGGAAACTTTTATTTTTTTCATCACTTGATGCTTGGATGTTAGTGCATTTCTGGACTGTCCAGGAGACTCTTGTGACTTTGAATAGACAAACAATCATGCCATCAGTATCCAAGTTTTGAAACTTCTGTGCTGCAGTTGCTCTTTAGGTGAAAATGAATTACCCATGAAAAATTTTAGGATGATGTCAACCTCTCTAATACCTGATGTGGGCCAAATATGTGCAGGGACTCTCTCAGGTTCAAAACAGCAGATCTTTGTGAGCGACCAAATAACCCTGAAAAAAAAGGCTTTTGTGAGAGACTGAATAACTCTGATTTTTTTTTTCAGGGTTGATTATGTCCACTCAAATAGATTTTTTTAAAGTTGCAAGTCAACATGACTTGTGTGCGAAGTCCGATAAATTCTTTGAGGCAATTGTCTAACTTGTCAACCAGATAGATTTAGAAATATGGATTTGCAATTATGAGAAACAATTCTTTTAAAGGTTGTAAAATTGTTACAAAGTTCCGTTAAATTTTAAAAGTTTTATAACTAGATATGACTCTTTTTTTTTTAATTTTGTTGAAGCGAATGTTCAAGAAACACATTTGTGAAATTCCTTATGTGGATCTTTTTTTTTCAGGCACATGCATGGATCACAAAAGCATCCAACTATCGTTCATCAGTTTGGAAGGTTAGTGACAAGCGTCCAGGTAATGTTCCACATGTTTTTCCTCCCTTTTCTTTTTTTGGTATAGACACGCTAGAAAGTTTGGGGTCTGTGCACGTGTGTGTGTTTTTGTGACATATTTTTGCTGTAGTAGCTTTCATAAACAATAATCTTTCTTGTCTTTGTTTGCATGTATTGTTATTTTGGATAGGTTACAATGCCAGTGACTCAGATTCCGAGGAGGAGAAGATTAACATTAAATCATGATCAAAGAAACTTGAATTTGAAGAAAGCATTTTAAAGTAAGTTATGTATTTCTATTTTCATATCATTATTGAAGCTGAGCTTTTAGTTGGATTGATGTTCTATTGGGTTCAAGGGGCAAAGAGATCAGTGACCAGGACGAAAATGTTATTTCATGTTTATCGTATAAATAAAGTATGCTAGATGTGTGAGGAGGAAAAATGACAAAATTGATGCTTGATTGAGTTTTGAATGATAATTCATAAACATGTCTAGCCACTTTTAGAGGTGGAGTTCCAAGTTTCTGGGTGCTTCATTCTTTTCTAATAAATTGTTAATTTTTTACACATAACCAGCATAATGAGCTTAAGTCTTTCTTTTGGATGCCTTAAGGTCGATGAGGCAGTCCGCATATTGGATCTAATAGAAAAGAGACCAAAACATCAAGACTGTGAAAAACGGGTTCAGATAGAATTGGTAGGCAAGCTCTTATGACAAGTTGTTTGTACTCGTGATGTGTATGATTTTGGGTTGAGATGATAGAGTGGCAGGAAGAATCTTAGTTTCTCCAGAGCATGTTTTAATATATGTTTTTTCACCTTTTTTTTCTGTAAGTTGATTGTTTGGTGAAGTTGTGTTTAGTTTCAAATTATAATTACTGGGGTTTTTGTGTCCTTCCTACAAATTTCTTTGGGTATGTATGTCTGAGTTGGATACCTGAGTATGTGATTATGAGTTGAACACTCCGTCGATCTCTTTGGTTATGTACTTTAAATAGCAAGAAAGAGGACTTCTTTTTGCTTCTTCATGCTTCTTATAGGCAAATGATCCCGAATTTTTGCATTTCAAGAACATAGGTCATATCATTCGGTATCTGTTATAGTAATATTTCTCATGCTTGTTGTTGTTGTATGCTCGTTGTCCCTCTCCTTTTGTCTCCATGCTACATTGCTCACCCACACATGTGGCTATTCCATTCTCATGTTTCTCTACATTCAACATACTTGTTGTCCCTCTCCTTTTGTCTCCATGCTACATTGCTCACCCACACATGTGGCTATTCCATTCTCATGTTTCTCTACATTCAACATACTTGTTGTCCCTCTCCTTTTGTCTCCATGCTACATTGCTCACCCACACATGTGGCTATTCCATTCTCATGTTTCTCTACATTCAACATACTTGTTGTCCCTCTCCTTTTGTCTCCATGCTACATTGCTCGCCCACACGTGGCTATTCCATTCTCATGTTTCTCTACATTCAACATACTTGATGCCTCAATGGTCCCACGGTGAGGAAGTGATGGGTTCATAATATCCATGAATAGATAACCTAGCAAATTTTTGCAACTTTTGGGCTGTACAGGGTTCATATTCAATTGTATCATGTCGAGACATATGTGCTGATAATTTGCTGAAATATATCTTGCTGCTGACACTAATATATAATGATAGTTACATACCGGATCTCACTTTGCAGCCTTTAGGAGGTGGGATATAACGACCGTACAACAACATATTAATTGACTAGATTTATTGAAGTTTGTTATATTAAGTAGTTGCTAACTCTCGTATTTCGTTTGTTCTGCTTGCTTCTTGTCAATAGCTAATCCACATCGATTGGCTGTGTCTTCTCAGTTCGCATGCTTATGGCTAAGTCAGGTGTGCGCCGATCACAATAATCATCGGGATTTGTTGGAACCTTGTGCAAACCCATAATCAGTGCTTCAACATCTGCTCATTGTCTTTCTTGCCTGTATCACTTTTTGGTTTCCAGGAACTGTATGATCATATTGTACTTTGTTCTTCAAGTTTCAAAACTCCTCCATGGCTTTTATTTAGGCCATGACATTTTTAAAGGAGTTTTATGTGGACATACTGACCTGTTTAAATGTGTGATTCTTTTTTTGTTCTTTTGTATCAGCTGAGCCTTTTTAGTATTTTGAGAGGTCTCCCCCTAATCATACCCGACAACAGGTGTGGCTCAAGTCATCACCCACAGGCTAAGGAGGCCACACCTCAAGCACAATTTACATCTGGACATGTAGCTCTCAGTATAATTGCATTGAGACAAGCATCCAGGAAGCTTGAATGCTACATCGAAAGCTCCAAGAGAAGTCCAAGCTGCAACTATTGCATGCTTCCAGTGGACTTTGGTGGTGTGGGGAGAAATCTTATGTCAAGCTCGGTATTCGGATAGAGACTCAGAAGTCGTTTACTTTTGAAGTATGCAGATTACGAAGGTTTCATGCACTTTCAAGTATGATTTCAACTTCAGGATTATTGAGGCCAGAGTTGTTCGTGTCATGGAATAGTCACAGCTGCATCCACTGGTAAAACACAATAGTTAGATCTAACTCGAGAAATTGCCTCATTGACGAGATAGAGGATGAATGTGTGAATTGACCGTCGAGAGAATCGACGAGAGTCCTTTGCTCGAGTACCCAAATTCAAAGCACGAACAGTTCATGCATCAAAAGAATATTATTTGTGTTCCTCGTGAACATTGCATGAATAGATTATAGCACCAAATTAAATTGCGTAGAATGACATCGAACCGATCGAACGTTATCTTCATCACAGCACTCGACTGCCAACCATCTCACGTAATCCAAGAGATCAAACTAAGGTCACGTTGGTATCTGTTCCAGATGAACACGGAACCATCTCACTTTGTCCAAGCGTCAACGAGACGCCCCCTCCGTCCCTCCTCATCATCAGCTCGCTCTGTCTTCTTTCTCCACGCCATCTCCATGTATTCCAGACACCGCTACATGGCACAAAAGAGCTGGTCGGTTCCCGTCGACGTCGTTTGCCAAAAAGGCCACGTTGACACAGCCAGAAGGCTCGTCTTTGCACTCCTCTCATCACCAGCAGCTCCATCGACGACAGTAAGATGTTCATCATGAAAAGCCATGGCTTCACGTTCTTTGATCTGAGATGAGCTCCTTCTCACTTATTTTATCATCAACATATGCTTCATAAAGACAATATATTAGGTTAGACTATTCCTGATTGCGTGTAAGTGCAGATGCATGACTGCATCACGTTCCCCCATTCGTCTTTTTCCTGCAGCAAGTGATGGGATAAGCATCGTCACATCATCATCCAACCCCTCCACTCGTTGTATTCCCTCGCCAAACCTTATCCACCGCTCGCATCTCCGTAGCAGGCAATCCATGAGTGTGTGTGTGTGTGTGAGAGAGACAGAGAGAGAGAGAATAAAACTCCTCCTCTATGGCTGATATTACTATCCTATAGTTTTGCTTGCAAGATTTATCTGTCTCTGTCTTCAAGACAACTTAAATAAGCAACTATATATATATATATATATATATATATATATATATATATATTCGGTGAGGTTTATGCATTTTGAGACCGATTATAAGATTTTATTTTATTATTATTATTATTATATTATTATTATTATTATTATTATTATTATTATTATTTGGGGAGAAGGGAGATGAGCTCGTATTGCAGCTCAGCTTGGTGGAAACGACACAGCCGCCGTGGCACGCAAGGAACTCCAGCTGAAATGACGAGACTACCCTTGAAAAGGTTTCTAGAACCTTTGTGCTTTAATATTCGGACAGGAAGAGATGACGTAGCGCACCGGTAAGCTGTTGCGTCACATTTAAAACGTGGGTGGGTGGCGGTGGGAGCCATTAGTTGAATGGGATCACATCCCCGCTTGCTTGCACCCTAATTAACCTAATCTAACCTCGAGTTTTTTGCTCTAAATCCTACCATTAGTCCACCATTATACATCTAATATTGGTTAGTGTCTAGTAATGAAATATAATGTGTAGTGGCCACGTAGAAGTAACGGTAGACGGCCGAGGGTACGTAGGACTTTTCAGCGATCATTGTGTTCCACGAAAATTAAAGCAGAGAACAAAAGACGTGGGGCCATGCCAAGGCCAAATCATCGTCTATCTTCCAGGAAGCGTCTCTGCCTCCCACTCCTCCCCCGGCCGCCTCAGTGCCGGTCAAACGCACGAGCTTTGACCAGCTGCTGCTTCTTCTTCCTCTACGTCTTCCTGGAAGCTGCCTCTGCTGTCATTTGGCCCCCGAACGTGTGCGTGCCTGCGTGCCACCTCTCTCTCTCTCTCTCTCTCTCTCTCTCTTTCTTAATCCATGCATGCGAAATAAACCTTCAACTACTCCCTCCCTCCCCTCCAATCGCCTTTAATTTTCCTGTCTACCTCTCCTCTTCTCCCTTCGTCACGTCTCCTCCCTTCCTCTCCTCCCACCCCCCCATGGCGTCACCCGCAGGCAGCTTGGAGACCTCAGCCAATTCGACGCCACCGGCGGCCTTCACCTTCTCGTCCCCCTACGCCTCCTTCTCCGATCTCCTTGCTGGCGGAGGGGGCGACGACGGCGGCGGCGGCGGGGGCCGGTCGTTGAGCAGGGAGTTTGCGGGGACCGGTGGAGGCGGCGTGCCCAAGTTTAAGTCTGCACCTCCTCCTTCGCTGCCTATCTCCCGGCCTCCCATATCGCCTTCCTCCTGCTTCGCCATCCCGGCCGGCCTCAGCCCTGCCGAGCTCTTAGACTCGCCGGTCCTCCTCTCCTCTGCTAACGTAAGTGAGCCAGTAATTCGCGTCTTGAGCTTGACATGTTGACTAAGTTCTTATCTTCATGATCTAAACGAGTTCCGAAGATTGTCGGTCTCTTTATCATCTATCTGATCGTTGGATGCAGTAGATCTAATGATGGATCTCATGCCGCCCTTCGTAAGATACGAAGGCCTTGTTTGTTCCGATCTCTTTCGGCTAGTCGTAGCTCTATTTTCCTTGGATTAGATCTTGTCCTGCTTCCGTGTTCATGCTTGCTTGACTTGATTTGCTCCAGTTTGATGCATGAGTTGTCCTACTGAGCGACTCGCTTGTTGTCGAACAGATCTTGGCATCTCCGACCACAGGGACTTTTCCGTCACAAGCTTTGAACTTGAGAATCTCCTCTGCTACTTGTCGACCAGAGAACAGAGACGGAACCAGAGGCTCCTCTGATTTCTCGTTCCAAACCATCGCAAACCCCCGCAGCTTTCTGCCTGCTCTGGTACGTCTCCCAGCTCTTTCTAGGAATCACCTCGACTCCACCTTGTTCTTATAGCTAACACTGTTCCGGTTGCGTTTGATACGGAAGGGAGCCCTGAAAGGCCACGAGCCCTGGAAGCACCATGATGCCGGCAATCACGACTCCGGGTTGTCTTCCATGAGATCCAACATCAAGGTTGAAGCTGTTGCCCCAATCCGAACAGATTCGTTCGAGATCCCAACTCTGCAGGCAAACTCTCAGGCCGGCCATGGCAGTGCGGTCCAAACGGATTACGGGCATTCCAATCAAGCTTCTCTGGCCCTCAAAGACCAGAGGAAGTTGGACGACGGATACAACTGGAGGAAGTATGGGCAGAAGCAGGTCAAAGGAAGCGAAAACCCGCGAAGCTATTACAAGTGTACGTACCCGAATTGCCCGACGAAGAAGAAGGTGGAGAGGTCTTTGGATGGACAGATCACTGAGATCGTGTACAAGGGAACACACAACCACCCGAAGCCTCAGGCCAATAGGAGGAGCTCATCGGCTGCTGCTCAAGCGATCCAGGGTCCCGTGCCTTCCGAAGCATCCGAGAACTCTTTTGGCGGGCGGTCAGGCACGCCATTGGATTCGGTTCCGACGCCCGATGATTCGTCGGTGTCTTTTGGCGACGACGACGTCGATATGAGCTCGCAGAGGAGTAATCAGGGAGGTGACGACTTCGAGGAGGACGAGCCGGACGCCAAGCGATGGTAGGCTTCTGTTTCCGATGTGATCATGTGATGGACTGGGATGGTGTTTGCTGGATGATGATGGAAGCGAGCGCACGGCTCGTCGTTCTTGCAGGAAGGCGGAAGGTGAAAGCGAAGGGCTGTCGGCCGCTGGAAACAGGACCGTGCGGGAGCCCCGGGTGGTGGTTCAGACCCAGAGTGACATCGACATCCTTGACGACGGCTACCGGTGGAGAAAATATGGGCAGAAGGTGGTGAAGGGGAACCCAAATCCAAGGTGAGCGCTTACTTCATACCATCCTAGAGCTGTGCATTTCATCGAACACCAAAGACTCATCATCTGTTGGGATCGACAGGAGTTACTACAAGTGCACCACCATGGGGTGTCCGGTGAGGAAACACGTGGAGAGGGCGTCGCACGATCTGAGGTCGGTGATCACGACATACGAAGGCAAGCACAACCATGATGTTCCAGCAGCGAGGGGAAGCGGCGGCGCGCACTTGCTCGCCCGGCCGCAGCCGGAGAACAACGGCATGGCTGCGGCGATACGCCCGTCGGTCATGGCCAACCATGCCAACCCTAACAATGTGTTCCGAGGAAGACCGGGTGCATCAGAGAGTCAGGCTCCATTTAAGCTAGAGATGTTGCAGAGCACGGGGAGCTATGGGTTCTCAGGCTATGAGAACTCCATGAATGCCTACATGAATCAGCAGCAGCAGCAGCAGCAAGCGCAGATGTTCCCCAACAAAACCAAAGAAGAGCAAAAGGAGGACTCGTTTCTCGACTCACTGCTGTGTTGATACCGAAGGATGCGATAATGGATCACAGAGGGGTTTAGTCACTACAGCTTGTAAATTCCATGAGGTTTTGGTTGCAAGTTCATAGTGATACAGAACACTGGATTCCATTTGTTTATTTGTTTGGGGCCTTATCGGACATCAAAGTCCCCTCTACTCTTTGTTGTCATACTATCATTGTAAATCGAAACATTAGTAGAATTGCATACTTTGTTGAAGCTAATATCTTCCAAGTCAACATCAAATTTTACGGAATTAAATATAATTTGGCAAAGACTTGACCTTGTGATTTCGAGGGCATACATATCGTGGTCACTGCCACAGCTGTCTCCCACGCACGTAGCTTTCCACAAGCATCATCCACTGTTCTCCCAGAAGATGACGAGTCTGGAGCAGCTGTTGGCCTGCAATCTCTCCCTTATCTGCAAACCAGAGAAAAGAAAAGGACGTCAAAGATTTTTAGGCGGAGATGTGTCCTCCACTTGTCTCACCTTCAATTCCCTGTCGAGCATGCCGAGTTGGTGACTCGGAAGAAGCTTCCGCCAATCACTACCATGCTGTGAGAGCTCTTTAAAATAGTCTGCTACTGCCAGGTCAAATAGAACCACCATCTTTTGCTTTTGTCTTCCACCAGTTTTTCCACCTACCATTAATCTAATCACTCCTTTATCTCCAGTGCCGATCCCTCTGAATTATATTAACAAAAAGTCATCAGAAACAACATCATTAGATCCTAATCATAATCTCAAAACATCATTAGGGACAACATCATGTAAGATCAATGGCAAAAACTGGATCATCCAAGAATGACTTGGAACGAATTAAACCTGGCACACAAGTTTTGAGACAACTGTACAAGGTCACATAAGAACAAAATTACAGAAAGAAGAAAATAATAGCTTCGTTCATGGTTTACATCATCATCATATGATAACTTAGACACGACGGATTAAAGAATACTAGATGTAATTTTGTTTGGAGACTTTGAAGCCAGAGATGAGAGCAGATAAAGCAAGGGCTACGAAGGCTAAGAAGGCCATGCTGATGGAAGCTGCTGATGCATCCGTGAACATGTTGATCACAGCTTCTCGCATGTGATTAGTAATTGGAATGGCTGCGGACGATGCGGACATCAGCAGGTACGCCATCACCTGTGACACCACAAGTTGTTTATCTGCTCAACCTCACAAACAATAGGGAATAAATTATATATATATATATGTACATATGAAGATATAATATAGTTCCTCCTGGTAACAGCCTGCAGGATTTCACCAATCCGATATTACAAGCCAACATGACTACCATGGAGGATTCAAGTTTAGCTTGGCTTAGGTTATAAACAGAGCATGACCAATACAGGGGTAGTTGAACTTACTTACTTTGGATAATGCACACTGTGAAATTGGAAGCACAAAAAAATTATAATGACAGCAATCCTTAAAAGGGAAACCGACAGAAATTTGTAGTGCCCAAGAAAAAAAAATCAGGCCAGAAAATTGAGACAACATAGAAATCAAAATGAAGGTTATCATCCATGTCAGCAATGGTAAACTCTAATTGTTGACTTCCTAGTTTATTGTTAAAAATTAACCAATGCTATATAAACATGTGACTTCCATTTTCACTTCTCGGATGAAAAGATAAACAATCCTACCCATATTGGTTACCATGGTCATGTTGGGCATGATAGTGTAAGGAATATGGTGCGGTAATGGAGAATTACAGGTTAGGTAATGGCTTGATAGTTCTCCAAATCTGACCTGTTGGAATTTCAACTTTTAAATGCTGGCTTAACTGATTCATAAGGTTTTGACGACATTCAGTTTGAGAAGGATTCTGGAGCAACTCATGCTAGGAGAAGTTCGTTTCTTCACTATGTTCATACAAAGCTATGTGAGCTAGCTGTTTAATACATTGGGTTCCAAATCTTCAGATGAATTTGACGTAACATCATACTCATCCATTGTGATAAAAACAGCTTTTAAGACCAAAGACTGATGATTAAACATAACATGTACCTGAAGGCTAAACAAAAAACTGATATAAGGGATTAACCAGATATCCCCAAAATGCCTAAAACATTTTGCACGTAATCAAGACAAATATCTTTCTTCATTTTTGAAAAATCTCCCAAGTCTTCCCATCCATCTCTTAAATACTTTTTTTTCTAGAACTTTTTCACCATGATTCTACAATTACGACATTCATTAAAGAAGATTAGAGATTTGCACATAATGAATAAATATATGCCGATTCCCCTTTTGAACAACTAAAACAGTTCCACTTTATTAAGTTACCTGATCGTACCTTGCCGCTATCCACCTATGTCAAAAGTTTTTCACCTAATAAAACAATTAAGTTGTGGTAACACAAATGACCAGGTTAGGACTGCACAAGCAACTGAAAGAAATCGGCCACTCTCCCTGAATCCAATTAAGTTGTGGTAAACGGCTGTTTGCTATTTATATTACACTATGCTTCTCTCTTGTTCTAGAAACACAGATAAAGAACAGTATAACATGCTTGAAACTGTCAAATCATTACAATGAAATGGATGCACTACGTTCAACCAAATCAGCTTGAATGATTCTAATCAAGAAATTCCCACTTATGTTATCAGTAACAACAGCCAAGGACCACTAAATAACTGAACATTTGAGCAATGGGGAGCATATTTGTGTGCAATCATATTTAGGGGTGGTAGTGGATCATGCTGGTCCAGGTTCAGATGAGGTTGAGATGTGCATGGAGAATCTAATTGCCACTTTAACATACTCCTAATTGCCTGTAGGACTTCCACAATTACAATAAAAAAAATCCTCTTAAAAAGGAAAAAGAAAAACTATCTGGCGTAACTTTAATGAATTACAGCCACTTTTAAATTCAAGTTAACTCAACTACAGTAAACCTAGAGCTGAATTTGATCCTGATCTAACATGTTAATGATCTAAAGTGACCTGAGAAGCATCACAGCACCAACTTTCTAAAAAGGGTGTCACTCTTCCACAGTCAGTAGGTTTTGGTGAGCACTACAAGTATTAATATCACAAGCAAAGAAGTCACTACCAGAAAGAAAAGAAAGAGTATGGTCTTGATCTGATATTATACAGCTGACACAAAACCCAGAAGTAGGTAAACTCTACTGCCTCATGTACCCTGAAGATGTGATGGACCATGGTCAAGGTTCCTCCTCTATGGACATGGGAACGTACTAGATCTAACATTTTCTGAGATAGAATTCGACACATTTACAAGACCTCTAATGATGACATTCCACAAATTTTCCGCGTTGCTGACACTTTGGAGTTACCAGTTCAGTCGCTTCACAAACTATTCAATTAACTTCAGCTCAAGCACACGCTTTCTAATGGAATTTTGTCGAACAGTAAGTAGCATACCGTACACGCTTTCTAGGTCACACTCGAGAGATTTCTCTTTGATGATCGATAGGACTAAAAGAAGACCGTCATCTTGCCGACAACAAATCGTAATTTCGCCAACAGTCTTAAAGCTTGCAAATCCCTAATTCTTTAACTACAACGAGGTGGTGAAGGAACAGTGACCAACCTGATCTCCGGCGAAATCCACGATCCAAGAATACTGTGCCGCCACAAAATCCTTACCGGTTCTTGACCGGTTCACCTGTCTCAGGATCTGAGCCATCGAGTAGATGAATGCGAGCACGGCGATCGCCAGCAAGTACCTAATCAGCAAAGGAAAAAGCCGCTCACCAATTCGTCTCGGTTCATAGTCGGGACGAAAGATCGCGTTACTCCAAACGAAGTCGCACTTGATCTTACCGGTATTCCTGGTAGCGATCGATCCTGCCAGTCCCCGTGCTTGTTGGAAGCCAAGACAGCGAGGGCGATCAGGGAAAAGAGGCAAGCGACGGCGCGAAGCAACAGGGCGCCCTTCTCGAGGAAGTTGTCTGTCCGCGATTTCCGCAGGACCGACCTGGACCTCGGCGCCGTGCTGCGGCCGCCGCCGTCGGTGCCCGCGGCGGGTGGGGGGAACTCGGCGCCGGGGGAGGTCTTCTCGAGTTCGACGGAGGGCGGCGCGGGGGCCAGCTCGCCGGGCCCAGGCTCGCTGCTGTCGGTGGCGGCGGCAGTCATCGTGGGAATTTGGGGCGTGCGAAGACGCGATCGCAGGAGCACGGAACGGAGACCTGAAAAGAAGAAGAAGCCGCCAAATGGCGAGCGACAGATGGCGGGAGGCCGAGAAGAGGACTAAAAGGAGCTCGTTTGGGTGGGAGAGAGGGGGAGAGGGATGCGGTGGAACTCTTTGGACTTTTGTAAGTTGTAAGCATGGAATGTGGGAGAACGGACACGGCATAGTTTTCCGGAAAAGAAATTAAAAAAAAAGGAAAAATCATGCATTATTTGATCGCTTGCACGTTATTTAAGTTGTTGAATAATTTATTTTTGATATAAATTTCTAATTAGGAGGGGAAGCTCCCAAATGTTGGGGGGTTATTTTTTAATAATCTTAAGATATTTGTATGTTTTTGTGCTCAGAGTTAGTTATTCATTTATAATTAAAATTATCTTTTTAAATAAAATTCAACTCTAATACTAAACATCATGTATTTATTTAGTATTATTTACATCGTAAGGTAAAAAAAATGAACTACAGATAAGTCAGGTCTTATCGAAAGATATAATAAATAAATAATTTAACAAATTATTCCCGTTATGAGAATATATCATTCACATACTAGTTAGTTCGACATAATTATAACTTTATGTCTATAGAAATATCCAAAATATGCTCAAGGTACTTTGAGATAGAAATGTTGAATGTCTAAAGTGTTATATGAAGACTAAGGTAATGAGGTTTTTCATAAACTGATCATTCCGATGTTTAAATCAATAATTTAAGATAGATGAATATGATTATAAGTGGTAAAAATAATTTTTCCATTATACCTATACTAAAAATGAGCTTTTATATCCAGTCGTAAAAGGATAAAATATTTTTTTAGAAGACAATCGTCTATCATTTTTAACAATATACCTTTATCCTTATATATATATATATATATATATATATATATATATATATATAAAAGAAAAGATAACCTATAATCATCTATTTTACACTTATATTTATGTGGAAGGAGATAGGTCATGTCTGTCATATGTCAACTTTGTCGTCACGCAGAAGTCTTATATCATATGATAATTGATTAATAATATATTTTTTATTAAAATAAAAATATTAATTTAAAAAATTATAAATCTATGGACCATCATTCAATTAGGTATTAGAGTGTTATATACACTCTCTATGTATAAACTTGTGAATTCAAACATAACCCAACATTCAATTGTAGTATACCCATTAAATTGGATAGTCATTTGCAGACCCATCAGTATCAGTATACTCATTAATCATAACTTAGTCTAAATTAAATTTTATTTATTTCTTAATACCATACTAAATTGGAAGCTACATTTATGCTTCTTAACTTCTGATTTGTTCCTGAATTTTAGAAATTAAGAATGAGAGTTCTTCAAGCTAAATGGAGTCCTTAACATCTAAGCTAGATTGTACAGTGTAGCTCAGGAAAATTAGAAACTAGTAATGTGATATTATTTACCAATGTGATCAGACTTGCTGAAGGCCTTCAGAAGTGGAGACACACTTCTAATGCATGTTTCTAATACATGACTACTTGATTTCTTCACTGAGTCATTATCAGAAGGGGGCGATAAGTGCTCGATAGAAAGAAAGCTCGGTGACAGCAGGGAGTCGGCATGCAATTAGCTGGAAGCCACCACCATCGCCATCATCATAATGAACCAATACGGCGGCATCCCACAGTGCCACATACTGATGTGCCCATCTCACCGCCCAGCCAGCCTCATCTTGTGCCGTGCTCCACTCTCCTCCCTTCACTCACTCCATCGTCCATCAATACCAATTATAGAATGTATTCCTGAAGCATGCACGCGGGTGAGTCGTCCTTTTCATGCGTCCGATATGTCCGTAATCTTCCATTTTTAGACCGTTATCTCATAGGAATTCTATCGTTTTGTTCTGTATACTACTCGTATAATTCATCTCTTGTGACCCATCGCATTTATTTTGATGGCCAATATCCGTCCTAACGAGTTACTAAACGTCGTATCAGTGCACCGTTACGTATCCTCTTATGGTCCCACGAGTGGGTCCCCACGGCTGCCTCCAATCATAGGGTAGGCAGGCGCAACGGGTAAATCCACCAGCTGGCGCGGAACGCGTGACTCAACTAACTCCCAACCCCAAAAGAAAGTGGTCCCCTGTCGTCGTCACCGACTGCCACCAAGTCACGACTTACGGCCACCCCTCACCGACGTGCGATCTTTGTGAACCAAATCGTCCATTAAGCGGCGTCGAGGGGTCCGCACCTGCTATGGGCGACTGACAGCTCACGTTCTTCTCCCCTGCAAGGCGACGGTAAAGAGTTCGAGGCGTCAGCTCTCGACATGCATCCCCCGCCAACCGTCAAACCGGAGCACCACCGTAAATACCCCTGTCATTAGAATCAATAACGATGATGCCGTCACCTCGGACATCCGGGAGGACACGGCTCCCAATGCTCTGTCACGGCGTGACCTTTCCGCAGTAACCGTTGTTCCATCACGTCCACAGGAATAGGATCACGGGCCCCACGTATCACGGGCCGCTGTTAACCTCGCCCCGACGGATGGCCCAGATCGCGCGTTGAGCTAAAACTACCTTCCGATCTACCGTTCACTTTCTCGTGCACAGATTTGGTAGGAACCGTACGTACGCGCAAATTGCAAGGATAAAGAAATCGCCGCTCGCAGATAAATCGCGGCGAAGAATGGGGCCTTTCGACATCCTTTAAGCACGCGGAAGCGGAGAGGAGGTGGAGAGCGCGTTCCGGCGAGCGAGAGAAGCGGATGAGTGCGAGCGAGCGATCGGAAAGCCCCTGATGGATTACCGCTTTGCCCCTGTCGGACTAATCTATTCCCCATCTTTGCCCTCTCCTCGTCCCCTCGTCGGCGCCAACCACACCTCCGCCCGTTTCTGCTCCCGTTAAACCCTCCTCCTCCTCCTCCACCTCCCGTAAATCGCCGTTAGATCTAGGGCAAGGGATACGGCTTCTACAATTTTTTTTTTCTGAATAGGGAAGTCCTTTTTTTTTTCTTCTGTTTTTGGTACATTCTTTTCCGGCGATGGCGCCGACGGCGAAGCCGAACTTGGTGCGCAACCTCATCGTCCGGGCGCTGCTCTTCTTTGCTTCCATGTTCCTTCTCCGATTCGTCTACGTCGTAACCGTTTACGGCGGATCCTGTACTGCCGGGGACTACTGCCTTTTCTCCTCGCTGGCGTCGCCTCTCACCGTCGCGGGAACCACCGGCGGTGCCTCCGCCTCGGCCGCCGTGGCATCCGCTCATGCCGGTCACGGATCGTCCGCCACCCCTGCTGTTCGCGCCCTCTGGACCAGCCGGGAGTGGCGGAAGGCCGTGGATTTCTATTCTGCCGTGTTCCAGGATCTCGTCGCGGAGGGCTTCCTTTCCCCGGCCTCCAAGTCCTTGTGCGTCGACGCCCCCTCTGGCTACGAGGTCCTTGCCCTCAAGGAAATCGGCGTGGCTGGTGCGATCGGCGTCGCTAGGAAGAGCGCGCCGCCGTTGGTTGTTGCCGGCGGCGACCTCCTCCACCTGCCGTTCAAGAATGGCACCTTCGACTTTGTGTTCGCCGGCCAGAGCCTCGAACGAAGCAAACAGCCCGCCGATCTCGCTGCAGAGATTGCGAGGACGCTGAGACCACATTGGTTCGTGGTCGTGCTTACTGCCTCCGGTGGCGATGCCTACAGCCTTGACGCCCTCGCCAAACTTTTCCCGGGCTGCGTAGCTGTGCGATCGCGGGAGATCAACAGCCCAGATTCGTCGAAGTCTCTTCGTGAGATCGTTTTCCAGAAGCAAGATGGTACACACATTGTTAGCACTGACGGGAATTCAGATCCCAAGTGTCCGATCCCCGAGCACAAGCTCCATATTCTTCAGTCAGCGGAGCCTCTGATCGAGGAGGAGCCTCTAAAGCCATGGATCACCTTCAAGAGGAACATCCAGAACGCCAAGTATCTGCCATCGATTGCCGATATAAGCTTCAAGCAAAGGTATATTTACGTGGATGTCGGGGCACGGAGCTACGGCTCGAGCATCGGGAGCTGGTTCAGGAAACGGTACCCTAAGCAGAATCACACCTTTGAAATCTATGCAATTGAAGCTGATCGGGCGTTCCACAAAGAATACACCACCAAGAAAGGTGTCAATTTGCTGCCTTACGCAGCGTGGGTATGCAATGAGACATTAACCTTCGAGATTAATCATGACCCTGATAACCATGATGTGGGTAAAGGGCGAGGAATGGGTCGAATCAGGCCTCCTGGGGGCTCCGATAGTCGTGTCACATCAGACGATGTGCACCCAATCCAGGGGCTAGATTTTGCTGCATGGCTGAAGAAGACGGCGACCGAGAGGGATTACGTTGTGATGAAGATGGATGTGGAGGGGACCGAGTT